>CM022709.1:29994819-30395338 GCA_012295165.1 Asparagus setaceus | reverse complement strand
GAGGGTTTGTGAGCATTAAAATTGCCTTAATCCTTACAGCAACTTCGGAATGGCGGAAGAGCTTAGGGGTCCATCAGTGAAGTCGGGCCCTTAAAGGTTAAATTCACACGAATGCTTGACTTTACAAAATAGACAAAAGTGCTGATATCTCTTGAACCGGGAGGAACTGGGCAAAATGGCCCGAACAATGCGCTCGTCTGTCGAATGGTCGATTTCCATATATAATTCGTCAATTCCGGCGCGGTTTGAAAGTTGACGTTCTTAAGTGGCGGCGAGGCTGCGCCAGCGGCGAGCTCGACATTGAGCGAGGCTTCGCTAGCGGCGAGGCTCGACATTCAACGAGTTAGCCTACGGCGGTGAACCTCGACATTGACGAGGCTTGCCAAGCCCGAGGCTCGACATTCGCCGAGGTTAGCCTACGGCGGTGAACCTCGACGACATTGAAACGAGCTTCATGCGGCGAGGCTCGACATTCAACCGGGTTACGCCTCTGCGGTGAACCTCGACATTGAACGAGGCTTCGCCCGCTCAGCTGATCATGAGGCGAGGCCGCCAGCGACATCAGCTGACGGCGAGGTTCGCGGATTCGCCGTTCTTGCGGTGGCGCCCGCGACATTAACAATTCAGCGCTGTGGCCGCCGCTCCTTAGCAACCGCGAGGCCATTGTCGAGCAGCGAACTCTGCGTTTGGCCTTTCGCTTACGATGGGAAGGGTCATTAACCCTCATGTGAAAGTGACAATAGAAGTCGATTACACCTCGGGCCATATAAATAGTTGAAAGCCCAACAAAGAAAGTGGCTTTAGAGAACCCTTGGAAAATCAAGCATTTCGCCCAAGAGATCAAGCTCCTCTTGACAACCTCTAGATCATCGCGGCTTTGTGCGATCGTCAGCGGGAAGCAATCTCGGCGTGAGCATCGAGGGAAGCATCTATAAGCCACCAGAACCCATACAAAGAGGAGTCAAATCAATCTCCTCTTCCTCTCGTATCGAATTTGATTGTAAAACATTCATTCAATCAAATAAACATTTTTCGACCCTACACCTATCGGCGACGGAAACAACCAGTCTTTATCTTCCCATTCGGCCTCGCACATCTCTCATAGTGCGAGGTTGAACGTACTCTATGCAACTATCTTCGTGGTTGATCTCAATGCCTCTCTGCGTGATCATAAATCCAAGAACTTTCCGTTGTACCCCAGTACACTTGGTGGATTAGGCTTTATCGTGTGGAGGATGGAAAGGTCTCTTCGGATGCGCGTGGGATGATGCCAACTTTGACTTCACCAGGATATCGTCAACATAAGCTTCGACATTTTGACCGAGCTGGGGCTTGAAGATCTTGTTGACCAACCTTTGGTAAGTGGCCCCCGCATTCTTGAGACCGAATGGCATCACCTCATAGCAATATCTCCCTTGGTCTGTAATGAAGGTTGTCTTTTCTTGGTCATGCTTCGCCATAAGGATCTGATTGTAGCCTGAGAAGGCATCCATGAAGCTTAGCAGGGCATGGCCAGCACTATCATCCACTAGCTGGTCGATCCGAGGGAGCGGATAGCTGTCCTTTGGGTAGGCATGGTTGAGATTAGTGAAGTCGACACACATCCTCCATCTGTTAAGTGTCTTCTTTACTAGAACCACATTGGACAACCAGTCGGGATACTGGACTTCCCGGATGAAACCGGCTTGTAAGAGTCGTGCGACTTCATTTGCGGCCACCTTCTGCTTCTCTGGGCCGAGATGCCTCTTTTTCTGTCAGACCGGCTTGGCATGCCGGTCTACCGAGAGTCATGGCTCACCACCTCTGGGGGTATCCCTAGCATATCCTCAGGGCTCCAGGCAAACATATGGGTGTTTGCAAGAAGGAACGCTATGATAGCACTCCCCTATGGCTCGGCTAAATTTGGACCCGATCTTGACCTTCATCCTTTTGGATTGATCGGTATCTCTAAAGCTCTTCAATAGGGTCGTCCTCTCTGCTCCATCTTCTTCTCCAAGCGGAGGCTTGTCTTCTCGATGGGTAGGGTCTCGAAGGTGCCTTTCCCCTTCATTGAGAGCATGTAACAACACGGCCTCCATTTGGTTGTTCCTAGCCATTAGACTCCCATAAGAGTCAAAACTTGACCATCGGTAGTATGTAGAGGGTATGGCCATAAGTTATTAGGGTGGCTCTCCCAGATATCATTGTAGGCGATTTGATGTTCATCACCGAGTGAGTTTCTTGGTGGGCTGAGGAGGCTCTCAGCCGTCGGGGAGTGTGATAATCCCTTTTGGTATGATTGCATGGCGAGTGAATCAATGATCGGGCCTAAGCAGAAGTTGTGCTTCGAACGGTCGATATCCATCGATTGAAGGCATTGATGTAAGGATATCCGGTCAGTAGGTGTCGACCATGACCCTCTTCACTTGGTAGCCGTTGATCCGGTGTGATGATGATGGGGCCTTTGTGAAGCGTCTCAGCGCCTTCGGTCTGAGTCACGAAGGAGATGGACTCTTCTATCCTAGGCTTCTTCTTGAAGCTTGAGTGCACCCAAAGCTTCGTTTGGCATACTTCTTTCGGCGTTGTTGGATGTTCCTCTAGCTGCGGGACCAGCTAATGTCGAGGATGGTGCCTTTCTTTGCTCCCTCAGGGATGTTAATTGTCGACCGGTTGTTGAAGGTAAAGGTGAGGGCGAAGCTGACCTAGAGTGGGACCTCTGCCAACTTTCTCTAGCGGGGTCGCTATCTGGTTAGTCGATATACTACGAGGAATCCTCTCTAAATCATATCTTTAATGTCTCATGGTCATCGATATCGTGGCCGTGATCACGGTGATCTCGACACCATTGTTGAGTATCTGGGCCGAGGATCCGGCCGCATCTTGGGAGGTGGAGAGTGAAAGCCCCTCTGCTTGAAATAAAGGGCATCGGAGAGAGGTGTTAAGAGCTATGAGAGTGGTCTGGGGAGGCTCTCTCATGCGGGTCTCGGTCGGTCGGCTTGGGCGGTGAGTCGGTCCTAAGGAACCCTCTCGGCTCCCTATGAGGACCACTACTAGTTCCAGCACACTTTCTGTTGGGGCGGTATTCTTCTAGGATGTTGGTCTTTGGAAACTGCTGGCACTCTGACATTGGTGGTGGTGGTCTTTGAAGTTGTGTTTTGTTGTTGTTGTTGCTCTTTTAGTCTTTGTCGCCATCGCGCTTAATGCCTTGGCCATGGCCTTATGCTCTCTAGCATCTTCCATGTCCATGTAGCCATGAGCTTTGGCCATCAGCTGTTCATAGCTAGTGACTCGCTTCCTGGCGAGATAGTCGGCTAACTCATTGTCCAGCAAGCCAGCAATGATGGCCGACATGGCAACTTGGCTCCCAGGGTCATCGACCTCTAGTCTCTTGGCCTGGAACCTCTTGATATATTTTTGGAGGCTCTCCGGGCTCTTGCCTCATTTGTATCAGGACATACGGTAATTTACGCTTGGTTGACCACAAAATGATGCATAAACTTTCGGTTTGTTGAAACTTCAGATAGACTTCTTCTCCAAAGCATTCCACGAGTTTAGCTCCCTATCGGTGATAGGGAAGCGGTGCTGCGACATGCTCATTGTATCATAATAATTACGAACATGCTCGGCGGATCTCCCTCCTTTATATTTCTCAAACTCGGCATCTTGAATTTTTCACGGGAGGCTTTCATGATGTCATCACGCTAGGGAGTATTACCCCGATGGCCCGTGACAGTCGGTGGGACCGGTCGTATCCCGGGTAAAGCGGTGGTAGGCCGGTCGGGGAGAGTGACATGGCGGGGTGGGGGTCAGAGATGTCCTCGGGTAGTATGATCTCGGCGGTCCCTCTGGGGCTGGAACTCTCTCTGTCCCTTCTGCTGAGGTGAGGGTTGTCGAAGGTGCTCCTCGAAATAAGCTTGATGGCGGCTGGGATAGATGGTGCGTCATAGCTTTCTTTGTTGAGTATGATGAGCCCTGCCTTGGGGAAGGAGGAGCATCCATTGTTGGTCTGTAGAGGTTGATGGGAAGTCGCCTATGGTTCTTGAGAAGCAAGCGGTGATGAGCTCTGGGAAAATGCATTGAGCTGCGATAGAAGGTGAGTGATTTGGCGGGTAGATTCTTGTGCTGGGCTTGAGTGACAAACCCGGTTTGCTAGCTATCTAGAGTGTGGTGGGCAGATGACCCGAGTCTTGATCCCTTGAGACATCATTGCTTAGAGGAGGAAAGAGGCCCGGGTGGGCATGGCTGTGATGCTATGGATCACCTGAGTCAATTAGTTATGTTTGTTACATGATTAGGGTCCTCTAACTCTTCGTGATTAGGGTCCTCTAACTCCTCTGGATGTCAAAATGGAAATTCCACGAGATAGCTTGCACATGTCACAAATCATGAGAGGTTGGGGGTTAGACCCGGTGGTTCCTCAAACGATCAAGTTAATGGATAATCTTGAGTGAGGAAGTAAAGGTTGGCGAATGTTCTAAAATAGGTTTCAAGTATGTAAAATTGCTTACCTTGGTCTACAAATAGCTCCTATTTATAGCAATGATCAAGGGGTAGTTTAGTAACTTTGACCGATTGACAGCTGGCGGCTGAGTCAGCTTCTGCTTTACAAGTGTCGGTCGACAAGTGGATGGGGGTCACGTCGACTAGGCATGGAGTCGTGGTTGAGTCAGATCCTCCTTTACAAGTGTCGTCATCGAGGGGCGAAGTTGCGTCGGTATTTATCTTGAGGAGTGGCGGGAGGCCGCGTGGTACGGCGTGTCTTAAAATCTGACTCGAGAGAATTGATGGCTAGGATCTTGCATTCAATGTGGCGATGACTCATCACTTGGCGGGAGGCTCGAGACACGGCGTCGCCTCCCTACCCTAAGCGACATCAGTACATCGCCTTTGAGTGAACTTCGTGAGGTTGGCGGTGAATCGGCCCGGCGAGGTTGCGATGGGGCGGCATCTTCGAAGAGGTTGAATCGGATCATCGCCGACTTGACCGTGTTTACGCTATTGCGGCGACATGTACCACCTTGCGAGTCCCTCGCGAAAAGTCGACAAGGGGCGGTGAATAAACCATTTGCGAGTCTATCCGGCGGTGTCGAGATGTCGGCAAGTCCGCCGAGTAGATCCTCTTGAGGGAGTGGTAGAGGCGACGGCTTCGGCCGAGCTGGTTTCAGCGGTGAGGCGCCTTTCAACTTCGGCCCGATCTGTTGGGTCAAACCCTCTCGAAGTGGATTGACTAGATCAACCTCTAATGTGGGATATTTGTCTGCTACTAATCACAGATTAGTATTTGGATGATTCGAAGGGTTATAACATAGGGGTTCTATCAAAATCGTATATAGGGTAGAGTGATCTATCTATAATATAAACATAAGAGTTATAATTTTTAAACTAATCCTCTAACGACCGTAAATGATGTATATTATCCCTTTTAAGGTGTCTGATAAAATTCTTCTTTGTAGTTTTACTCAAATGCTATTAAACTTTAATGGACCTCCCAAAGCGGCCGTAACTATAATAACCATTTACAAGCCCAAGCCCAGCCCAGCTGCGAAAAACCAAGATCCCAATCCTTCAAAGGGAAATAAAAAGTCAAAACAAAACTCCCCATCATAAAAGCCCACCAAGTGCACACATTTTCCCTTTTCTCTCTGTCTGGCTCACTCGCTCTCTCGAATCGCCCTCATCCTCAAAAGCCCTGTCGAGGCTGGCTGCTTCATGCAGAGTTCTCTCTTGATTGATGGTGGTGGTGGCAATCGGGCAGTTGCAATTGGAGCAGAGTTGGGACCTTGGTCATTGAATTTGATCGAGAGAAAGTCACGAGGAGTTCCTTTCCTCAGGGGCATCTAGCCCGATAAAGGCATGAGTGTCGTCGAGTCTCGTATGAGACTTCAGCCCCGTGGCTTTTGTTGAATCCTCTCGAGTGAACCTCGGCGAGCGACCTCTGTCTCTCAGGGCGAGGCTCCAAAAGCTACCGGCCGGCTAAGAAGTGGGTTGTTAAGCAACCCAAGTCAACCGGATGTTGTTAGCCAAGTTTTGGCTTAAAGCTCGCCTATGGGAGACCGATCCTACTAGCGGTTCCCTATCGGTAGCGCCGGAACAGCGTCATTGCGAGAACCAAGCTTCGCCGATGTGCTCGAGCTTTGGTCTCGTTGGGCCGGATTCCACTATCGTCAGAAGAAAGCGGTGAACCTCGTCATCATCAAGAGGTTCATTGAACAAGACGGCGTGGCCCGGTGCGAACCTCGTCCACAAGGCGAGCGTCGCCCGGTGCGAACCTCGTCCACAAGGCGAGCGTAAGCCCATCTTTGCGAGCCTCGTCCAAGTGGCGAACCTGCCTACAGCGTGGGGTCCCCTCAAGAAGTGGCGAGCCTGCGTCAAAGTGGCGAACCTGGCACAGCGGGTCCCCTTGAAAGAGGCGAGCCTGCGTCAAAGTGGCGAACCTCGCCCGACAGCGTGGCGGCGTGGCCCGGTGCGAACCTGCGTCCACAAGGCGAGCGTAAGCCCATCTTTGCGAGCCTCGTCCAAGTGGCGAACCTGCGCCTGGCGTGGGGTCCCCTCAAGAAGTGGCGAGCCTCGTCAAGTGGCGAACCTGCGCCTACAGCGAGGTCCCCTTGAAAGAGGCGAGCCTCGTGCGCTGGCGAACCTGCCCGACAGCGTGATGAGCGTCGGCTCGTTGGCGAACCTCGTCATGGCAAGTGTCGAATGGCGAACCTGCGTCAACATGAGGTCCATCTTGAGCGGATGAACCTCGGATGGCGAACCTCGTCAACATGAGGTCCATCTTGAGCGGATGAACTTCGCTCGGATGGCGAACCTGCGCCATAAGCTTAGCCGCGAGCCAGGGAAGTGGCAACCTCGCCGGGTTCGCCAAACTTCGACTCTGGAAGCCCCTCTCACGCGAGGCTCATTTTTGAAATTAGCGGGGGTACACCCACTTCGATCTCCGTGATTATCTCACCGCATAGCGCGATGCCAATCAAATGCGGTCTCATTCTTTGGCGTGAGAAGCTCATCTGCGTCTTGGCCCAATGTTCGTCAACACATCGGCCCGGTCTTTGGCGGTTATCGACCCGTCAACTAGGCGAAGCGGTTCCAAATAAAAGGCAAGCGGCCCGCGAGGTCATGGAGTCACCATTAACATGGTTGGAAGGGCCGGGAGCAAGACCCGATAAGCGATCTGAATCGTCGACCCGAGTACTCCCGAGGTTTCTGGCGCATTAATCAACGATCAAAGCGCTATCGAAGCACCGTCTTAGCACCGAGTGACAATCCGTTTGATTATAGCCGGTTGGTAGGGGTCGCCGAAGAATTGGAGAACTCTGCCATCGCTACATCTCAACCTTCAAATCTCGATTTGGTGTCGGGCCGGTGTCCTCATGGCGAGCGAGAAGAAGAGATGGCACGAAGAATTGAAGAGCAACAAGCTACTATTCTTGCGCAACAAGAATCTATCGGGCGCTTAGAGATGATGATGGAGAAAGTTTTGGGCAAGAAGAAGATAGGCGAAGGAGGATCGGATCGAAGCAAGAAGGCTACGGCGGGGATCATGATGTTCACTCAATGTCATCGGCGGAATCGAATCCAGCGTCTGAAAAGCGAGATCATATGTTGCGGGATTTCCAAAAGCGGTGGGCCACGAAACTCAAGGGCAATCTAAGAGAATTTGGGGTGGCAAGGCCATACCATAGAATGGGATGATGTCCCATATCCTCCAAAATTCAAGCCACTTAATTTAGTGCGGTTCGGCGGAAAAAGCTCTCCGTCGCAACACATCTATTACTTCAAGCACAAGCCGGGCATATAGCGGGTGCGATCCTATCATGACCGGTTATTCATTAACACTCTTAAAATTAAGCCGAATGGTTTGAAGGTTAGAGCTAGTTCTATCGGCTCTTGGAAAGATGTCTGAGAGGCTTTTATGGCCCGATTCTTGATGATGACGAGGTGTCTATGGCCACTTGCTGGTCGAAAAGCAAAGAAGGCAGTGTCGGCCGTTAGATCAGCGATTTGAATCTGTCTTTGCACTCCGGGACCGGGCCTCGAGGCGACATTCATCGGGATGTCGCGAGCCAACCTCTCGATCAACATACTTTCAAAGATGGAGTGCGGTTGAAGCACACTCTTGGAAAGAATTGGTGGCGAGGCGAGCAAGTTGAGAACATGCTTATGAGGATGAAGTCGAGGAACCCGGGATTCGTCATAAAAGGGGTAATCGGAACAATTTTATTCCCCAAAAGCGTCGAAGGGAAGGAGACTTTGGTGTGGAGACCCAACCTACTTGAGACCCTTCATCGAATGTTTTGGCCGTCCCGGAGGAAGTATGACTTTAAGGATGACCAGGTCATACCAATCCTTAAAACTTTACTCAAAATGAACAAGATCAGCTTAGGAAATGAGGAAGGGAGGAAGCTTCAGGGCGGATGATCCAAAATCTGCATGTACCATCGAATGGTACACCATCAAACGGGGTCATGCTACATCTTGAAAGACAAGATCAAGTCTTGTTAGAAGCGGTGTTATGACTCTGGGAGGATCGAGAAAAGGTGTGCAAACATGGTGGCTCTCAATTTGGCGACTTGGCGGAACTCAAGTGCAAGATGGGGTAAAGCCGATCCCTCAGCGAGAGCGAGTTGTGAACTTTGATCTCCAGCCCGGAAGCACAAGGTATGGTCCCTTATACTACGCCCAGTGAATTATGTGGAGTCCACCCGACTTGTTATCGGATGAACAATGGACCTCTTCAAAGCCTAAAGGGAGGACTTGTAATGCCACCTCATTGCCTTAGGAAAAGGAGCAAATCATCCGTACGGCTGTTACGGCGTTTGCTACGAGGTGGGAAAAGAGTTCTCAAGGGAGTATCGGCGTGCCGATGTACCATCAAAGTGCGGTCATTGAGCCCAAAACAAGGAAATCGCTAGCAGGCTTAGGAAGGACCGCTGAGACCTCGAAGGCCCCTTTCGGTTGATGTTTTAGCTCAACTCTCAACATCCGGCGAGGATCCGTTATTGAGCTCTTGCGCCTCTCAATCTACGGAGAAGCTTTGCGGCGTTGGCGGATATGGCGTTCCTCGCTCATTTCCCGAAAGCTCAGCGAAGTTTCGCCCAATGTCACCGAGGTCTTCAAGGGGCCAATACCTTGCATCACCTTCTCCTCGGAGGACATGCAAGTGAAGAACCCGAAGCATGATAGGCCATTATACTTTACGGTTACATTGGCTCTGTCGAATCAGCAGAGCTCAAGTTGATCCGGGATCCGCGTGAGTATCATCCATTGAGAATCATACAACATCTTGGGATACATTTGCATCGTTTGGCGACAACGGGACTACCATCTACGGCTTCAATGCCGCCATTCGTCCTTGGGCAAAATCAAACTCGGATGCGGATAGGAGACTTGAAGGCGGATGTCACTTGCTATGTCATCGGCGGACACATCTTACAATTTGCTCTTGGAGTGACCACGGATCCACGAAAACTTGATCGTCCCATCTCGTTGCATCAATGCATGAAATGCGTAGGCGAAGAAGGGTGGTTAAAACATTGGTGTGGAAAAGCAACCGTTCAAGGGGTGGAGAATTATTTCGCGATTACGTCCACTACCTTGGGGAAGGCCAAACCGGTGAACCACGGTCGAGGACTATGGCGAGAATGAAGGCGACATAGAGTCCGAACAAGGAGTTGTGTTCAATGATGTAAAACCCTTTGTAATCGATCGAATGATCGATGGCGATATCGTCATTTTCAATGAAGATTATGATTTAGCTTACGCCGGGTGTTGAAAGTCATCTTGACTTAATGTCGAAGTGCATACGGTTGTATCTTTGAACACTGCATTGCGTGCCAATTCGGTGCGTCGTTCATGATGACCCAAAGGCATAATGACTCTTATGGCGGTTTTGTGGTACCGGCCGGGGATAGTGATCGAGAAAGACATTATCCTTGGCAAGGTCGATCGGCCGTTGCAAAACAAGCTCGGCGGCCAAAGCGGAGGAAGAGGAACCCCAATTCTCATATTTCATAGCGGCACGAAATTTGATGAAAATGGGGTATGACTTCGCCATAAAGATGAACTAAACCGGGAAGGGCATCGGGGCACCGTCGAATCCGCTATGTCGGAAGGCCGGCTGATGATTACTATCATAAAACTTCGTAAAGGGTTGGGGTATGAATCACCATCATTACTCATGGCATGTCGAGGCGAGGCGATTGAGCACTCATCGTCTGGAGCAGTTTCACGGGATTAGAAGTCGATCTGAGGACATGAATTTCGATCCACGATGGCCAATATGCGGCCGATCAACTTGAGATTCAAGAGGGCGATGTTGTCAGATCGCTAAGTCAACATTTCGGGATCACGGTGGGAACATCGTTTTGAACAACGAGAACCGCCAGATGACAAAATAGTCAGAGTTGATATGGGGATGAAGCTAATCCGAAGCCCATATTCATAGCGATAGTTTGTGGTGAAGAAACCTTATCAGCTTTAGTGCGGGAATATATCGATGTCTTGGCAGGTTATGAAGATATGCGGCTTAGACCATAAGTGGCTATGCATTGCCTTAATATCGAACGGTAAGCACGTTAAACAACGACAACGGCGATTTGCCCCTCGGTCATGAAGGCCATTGAGAAAGAAATCGAAGGCGATCAAAGCGAGTTTCATTCGGAGGTTCAACACCCGGTGGGTAGCCAATATAGTACTGTTTTGAAGAAAAGCGGACAGATCCGGCCGTCGCGTCGACTATCGAGACTTAAATTGACATGTCGAAAGATGATTTTCCTTTACCAATCCGCGGATATTATAAATCGATAACCGTGTGGGTTTGAAAGGATGTCTTTATGGATGGCTTTTCGGGGTACAATCGGATCAAAATGCACCCGATGATGAAAAGCACACGCTTTCGAACACCGTCGAGGAATATCTTGTTATCTGATTATGCCTTCGGCAGCGAGGGCAACATACCGGCGTGCCATGACCACTATCTTCAGCGTTCACGGAAGGCGGTAGAATGCTCGTAGAAGCGATTTAGTGGTCAAAGTCGTCACAAAGTGATCATTTACGACTTGAGGGCGGCATTTGAGATAATCGCGGGCACATCGGTGAAGATGAACCCAACTAAGTCTTTCACAGGGATGTCTAGTGGCAAATTCCTAGGGTTAAGTAGTCACGGCGGGCGGTATCGCCTCGACGGGATAAAGTCAAAGCTATCCAAGAACTTCCACCTCCTAGAAGCCTCGAGAGCCGTTGGTCTCAAGGCGTTTGGCTTACATTCGCGATTCATTTCCAATTTATCGGAAATGTCAACCATTCTCGAAGCTCATGAAGAAAGGTGTATCGTTCATTTGGGGCCGAAGATTGCGGAAGGCATTGAAGAGATCAAGACATATCTTTCTAATCCCCTGTTGGTTGCACCTAAATCGGAAAGCCCTTCGATTTACATCCGCTTCTGAGTATCGTTAGCGAGTCTTTTAGCGGGGCGATGACAATGGCCACGAGCAGGCGATCTATTACCTCGGTAGGACAGCGGGGGCGGTATCGATACCCTCCCATTCGGAAGGAATGTTTGGCTCGGTCTTAGCCATCCAAAGATGCGGCACTATCTAGTGGGACGGACCATACCGTCATCTCCAAAATTGACCCTATCACGGGTATTCATGACCCGCGCGTTGAATGGTCGAATGGCTAGATGGGCATTGTTATTGTCTCGATCGACATTCACTTCAAACCTCGAGTGATGAAGGGTCAAGGCGTGTGTGATCTTATGGCTAACCATCCATTGAAAGGAAAGTCGAATTGTATCAAGACATGCACGATGAACCTTATGAAGCTAATCGGTCTCTAAGGAGCAGGTGTGGCGATTGTTCTTTGTGAGCCTCGAGAGCAACCCACGATGGCCCGTTGTGGCCGGTGGGGTAGTATTGATATCTCCACAAAACCACGTGGTACCGACAGTATGGATTATCGAACCATGCACCAATAGCGTAGCGAGAATATAATCGTTGTTGATTAGTCTCGACATAGCCAAACATCTGGCGTGAAACACCTTGAAGCATTTGGGGATTAGACTAGTTAGTAAAACAACTAAGAGGAGAATCTGAAGTCGAGCACGAGGACCTTATCCCTCATTATCGGCGGCCATAACTTTAGTGACTCCTTTGAAAGCTTTTACATTGATCATGTACCCGTTTGCGAACACTTACGCCGATCGTTGGCGTCTCTTGCACTCGCTAGCCACGCGAGAATGCTACTCGGCAAGTTATTGTGTCTAGTCGGCAACTATTTGGCCAAAATATGCATTCTGAGGTCAAGCGATCGAGGGCGAACCTAAGTCACTTGAAGCCGAGGCTGGCGGTTTCCGATCATCGACTATGTCTTGCATGGGATATTGCGAAGACATAAAGAGAGAGTCAATTCGTCGTGGCGTCAAGATTTTACTACGATTCCCAACTCTGGACCTTATATAGAAGGTCATATGATGGATTCTTGCTCCGATGTTTGTCAACTAAGGAAGCGAGCAAGTCTTGAAAAGCTCACGGCGGTGTTTGTGGAGCACACCGACTGGACCCAAGTTATGGGACGGTTCGCGTGACTTCGGTTATTATTGGCCGACAATGGTAGGGGATCTTGTGGCTTACGCTAAGCGATGCCATGCGTGCCAAATACATGCTAATTACCTTCACCAACCTCGGAACACTTGCATCCTACCGCCCGCGTCACGGCCATTTGAAGCGTGGGGAATGGACATCGTCGGTCCAATTTCTCCACCTTCTTCAAAGGACATCGCTTCATATTGGCGATAGCGAGTATTTCTCAAAGTGGGCTGAAGCCGTTCCGTTGAGATTGGTCAAGACAAGCGATGTGATCAAATTTGTTAAACATCATGTCATATACGGTATGGTGTCGCGAAGGCGGTCGTCCACGATAATGGTCCAATTTGTCGATCATGCCTTCCGCGATTCTGCGATAAATTTCGGATCGAATTTAGCATCAACGACTTACTACCTGCTGCGAATGGGCGGTGAAGCTTTTAATAAGGCGATCATCAAAATCCTTACTAAGATGGTCTCTTGAACAAAAGTTGGAGCGACAAGGCTGGGGCAAAGCACGTGGGCTTACCGTACAACGGTTCGCACAAACGAGTTCCACCCATATTCTACGGTTTATGGTTGTGAAGCCATTTTACCGATAGAGATTCAAATTCCATCGCTTGAATGGCGTTATCCACGGAATGACAACAGGAAAATCATCGCCCGGCCTTGAGGAACTTGAAATCTTTGGATGGCGATTACGGTATAGCGGCACATCGAGCTTTACGGACCGGTTCTAAAGCATTTGACAAGAAAGTCCGATGTCGTATTTTCAAGGAAGGCGACCTCGTCCTCATTGTCCAGGCAGATGATTTTGAACTCCAAAAGAAGGGGAAGTTCGAGCCAAAATGGGAAGGACCATTAGTGGTAGAGTCTGTTTACTCGAATGGAGCATACCGCCTAACCAATCAAGAAGGCGGCGAATCATGATGCCTATTAATGGTAAGTTTACGAAAAGTACTACCCGTAGTCTTCTTTCAAACTCCCCAAAACTATCATGTTAACAATCACCTCGATAGTTCCCCAGTTTCCTTCGTCAATCCTCTCAAGTAGGATAGCGGGACCACTCCCCTTGTCATGTTAATATTGCACCTCGACAAATCAACTTACCAATCCTCTTCAATGGGATGGTAAGTCCTCAAAATCGCTCGTCGACAATCTTGTCATGTTAACATTTTACCTCACGGCAAATTAACTTACTAATCCTCTTCAATGGGATGGTGAGTCCTCAAAGTGGCCCCAATCACAACAAATTCTTGTCGGGTTAACAATCACCTTTGACAAATTCCCTTCCAATCCTCGTCAATAGGTTGGTAGGTCCATA
Organism: Asparagus setaceus; assembly: GCA_012295165.1. Classification (NCBI taxonomy): domain Eukaryota; kingdom Viridiplantae; phylum Streptophyta; class Magnoliopsida; order Asparagales; family Asparagaceae; genus Asparagus; species Asparagus setaceus. The sequence goes on along the minus strand of CM022709.1, from coordinate 30,381,454 downwards.
TAACTGTCATGTTAACAATCACCTCGATAGTCCGCTGCCGTCATTCCTTAAATGGCGTTGTCCAATCAAGTCGTCGTACCCTATTCCCATCATAGTTGTTATACTTAGAGTCCTTTGAACAACTAGATTCTTCTTGGTCATATGTCGTCATGCTTCGTGTCAGCTGAGCGATTTGATCAATTCCACATTGTCATTTGGCGTTGGCCTACTAAGTGTTGTGCGGTTTGTCAAATCACCACAAGCGATATCTACTACCCTATCATAGTTGTTATACTTTTCGTCCACGAACAACTTGATTGCTTCTTGATCGCGATCGTTATACTTTTATGTCAGCGAGCGATTCGATCATTTTGAATAGTGGCCTACCATGCGATGTGCCTCTATTTCAACCATAGTCGTTATACTCCATCAGCGAGCGACTCATTTACCCACGAGTCGGTTTCTAAATGACTTTGTTAAGTAATCACTGTTGTTATACTCTCCGTCGAACAACTTGATTGCCCTTTGATCCGATCGTTATACTTTTATGTCCTGAGCGATTCGATCATTTCGAATAGTGGCCTACCATGCGATGTGCCACTATTCGGGTTTGTCTTTGCCCCAAGAGAGACACAGCGGGTTCGTTTTAAGCCCCAAGAGAAGACACAAAGGGTTCATCTTAGCCCCAAGAAGACAAAGTCTATCTGGCGGCCGTTCCGCGTGTAGCGGTTGTTGTTAAACAACAACTGAATCTATGCCTCTCGGCATAGGGGACTTTATCTCGATCCCTTATTAGAGATAAGTCGTCTAACACCGTGGCGGGTAGTCTATTCAGTAAGAAGGACAAAGCCTCATTATTCAATATCGTGGCGCTAAGAGAGTTAACTCTTTAGCATAGCGTTACATGTAGAGCGGACTTAGATGATCTACATGCTAGCGATTCAAGCGGTGTCGGTAAAGGCACATCAAATCCGTTGATAGGCGGGGTTTGCTAAAATCCCGGAGGCGATCATTAGGCTGCGGTGAAGAATTCAAATCTACCGTGTTCGTTAGAAGGTTCCTCGCTCGTCACTTGCGGCGACCATCTTACAAGTCTTTGTATCCAAAGTGTTCGGACTCCATTCAACGCATTCAAGTCGAAAACTTTGGAGGGTTTGTAGGCAGTAAAATTGCCTTAATCCTTACACAGCAACTTCGGAATGGCGAGAAGAGCTTAGGGGTCCATCAGAGTGAAGTCGAACCGCCTAAAGGTTAAATTCACACGAATGCTTGACTTTACAAAATAGACAAAAGTGCTGATATCTCTTGAACCGGGAGGAACTGGGCAAAATGACCGAAGCAATCGGCTCCGTCTCGTCGAGATGGTCGATTTCCATATATAATTCGTCCAATTCGGAATGCCGGCTTTGAAAGTTACACTGCTTCAGGTAGACGAGGCTCGCCAAGCGGCGAGGCTCGACATTCGTGACGAGGCTCGCCAAGCAACAGGCTCGACATTCAACCGAGGTTCGCCTACGGCGGTGAACCTCGACATTCGTGACGAGGCTCGCCAAGCGGCGAGGCTCGACATTCAACCGAGGTTCGCCTACGGCGGTGAACCTCGACATTCGTGACGAGGCTCGCCAAGCGGCGAGCTCGACATTCAACCGAGGTTCGCCTACAGCGGTGAACCTCGACATTCGTGACGCAGGCTCGCCACCAAGCAGCCATGAGACGCAGGCCCGCTGGCGACATATCAGCGGCTCCTCCTCGACGAGGTTCGGGCTGCTCGCCGGGCACGAGGGCCGGGCGCCGCAATCAGCGGTTAGCAACTGGCTACCATCACACTAGCCGCGCCGGCCATCGAAGTAGCACGAGGCCATTGTCGAAGCGCAGACCTTCGTTTGGCTGCTGCACGATGGGAAGGGTCATTAACCCTCATGTGAAAGTGACAATAGAGGTCGATTACACCCTGGTATATAAATAGTTGAAAGCCCAACAAAGAAAGTTTGGCTTTAGAGAACCCTTGGAAAATCAAGCATTTGCGCCCAAGAGATCAAGCTCCTCTTGACAACCTCTAGATCATCGCGGCTTTGGTGCGATCGTCAACGGGAAGCAATCTCGACGTGAGCATCGAGGGAAGCATCCTATCGCCACCAAGAACCCATACAAAAGAGGAGTCAAATCAATCTCCTCTTCCTCTGTAATCGAAGGAATTTGATTGTAAAACATTCATTCAATCAAATAAACATTTTTTCGACCCTACACCTATCCGCTGACTTGGAAAGGAAACAACCCAGTGCTGCTATCTTCCCATTCAGCCTCTGCACATCTCTCATGGTGCGAGGTTCGAGCAGCTACTCTATGGCAACTATCTTCTCGTGGTTGATCTCAATGCCTCTCTGCGTGATCATAAATCCCAAGAACTTTCCCGATTGTACCCCAAAAGTACACTTGGCTGGATTGAGCTTTATGCAGTAGCGCTGGAGGATGGAGAAGGTCTCTTCCAGATCTGCCACGTGGGATGATGCCAACTTTGACTTCACCAGGATATCGTCAACATAAGCTTCGACATTTTGACCGAGCTGGGGCTTGAAGATCTTGTTGACCAACCTTTGGTAAGTGGCCCCCGCATTCTTGAGACCGAATGGCATCACCTCATAGCAATATCTCCCTTGGTCTGTAATGAAGGTTGTCTTTTCTTGGTCATGCTTCGCCATAAGGATCTGATTGTAGCCTGAGAAGGCATCCATGAAGCTTAGCAGGGCATGGCCAGCACTATCATCCACTAGCTGGTCGATCCGAGGGAGCGGATAGCTGTCCTTTGGGTAGGCATGGTTGAGATTAGTGAAGTCGACACACATCCTCCATCATTAAGTGTCTTCTTTACTAGAACCACATTGGACAACGGTCGGGATCTTGGACTTCGGATGGCTTAGAAAAGAGTCGTGCGACTTCATTTCGGCCACCTTACGCTTCTCACGGGCGAGATGCCTCTTTTGTCGGGGAAGCGGCATGCGGTCTAGAGAGTCATGGCTCACCACCTCTGGGGGTATCCCTAGCATATCCTCAGGGCTCCAGGCAAACATATGGGTGTTTGCAAGAAGGAACGCTATGATAGCACTCCCCTATGGCTCGGCTAGGCGGACCCGATCTTGACCTTCATCCTTTTTGGGTCGATCGGTATCTCTAGAAGCTCTTCAATAGGAGTCGTCCTCTCTCGCTCCATCTTCTTCTCCAACTGGAGGCTTGTCTTCTCGATGGGTAGGGTCTCGAAGGTGCCTTTCCCCTTCATTGAGAGCATGTAACAACACCTGGCCTCCCGCTGGTTGTTCCTAGCCATTCCGACTCCCATAAGAGTCAAAAACTTGACCATCTGGTAGTATGTAGAGGGTATGGCCCGCAAGTTATTAAGGGTGGCTCTCCCCAAGATATCATTGTAGGCCGATTTGATGTTCATCACCAGGAATTGAGTTTCTTGTGTGAATGGGAGGCTCTCCAAGTCGGTGTGATAATCCCTTTTGGTATGATTGCATGGCCCGTGAATCAATGATCGGGCCTAAGCAAGCTATGCTTCGAACGGTCGATATCCATCGATTGAAGGCATTGATGTAAGGATATCGGTCGGTGCGGTGTCGACCATGACCCTCTTCACTTGGTAGTTGATCCGTGTGATGATGATGGGGCCTTTGTGAAGCGTCTCAGCGCTTCGGATCTGAGTCCTTGAAGGAGATGGACTCTTCTATCCTAGGCTTCTTGCGGCAGTGGGCACACCAAAGCTCGTTTGGCATACTTCTTTCGGCGTTGTTGGATGTTCCTCTGCTGCGGGACCACAGCTAATGTCGAGATGGTGCCTTTCTTTGCTCCCTCAGGGATGTTAATTGTCGACCGGTTGTTGAAGGTGGTGAGGGCGAGGCGACCTAGAGTGGGACCTCTGCCAACTTTCTCTAGCGGGGTCGCCTATCTCGTGGTCGATATACTACCGAATCCTCTCTAAATCATATCTTTAATGTCTCTCGGAGGATCCGAAGCCATCATCGATGTCGTGGCCGTGATCACGGTGATATCGACACCATTGTTGAGTATCTCGGCGAGGATCCGAGCATCTTGGGAGGTGGAGAGTGAAAGCCCCTCTGTGCGCCAAATAAAGGGCATCGGAGAGAGAGGTGTTAAGAGCTATGAGGGTGGTCTCGGGGAGGCTCTCTCATGCGGTCTCTCGGTCGGTCGGCTTGGCGGTGAGTCGGTCCTAAGGAGCCCTCTCTCCCTATCGGGCGAGGGACCACTACTAGTTCCACGCTGCTCTCGTTCGGAAGCGGGTATTCTTCTTAGGGATCATTGGTCTTTGGGCTGCTTCTTTACCGACATTGGTGGTGGTGGTGCTGAAGTTGTCGCTGTTGTTGTTGTTGCCGCTACTGCTAGTGCTGTCGCCATCGCCGCTTCGGCTGCCTTGGCCATGGCCTTATGCTCTCTAGCATCTTCCATGTCCATGTAGCCATGAGCTTTGGCCATCAGCTGTTCATAGCTAGTGACTCGCTTCCTGGCGAGATAGTCGGCTAACTCATTGTCCAGCAAGCCAGCAATGATGGCCGACATGGCAACTTGGCTCCCAGGGTCATCGACCTCTAGTCTCTTGGCCTGGAACCTCTTGATATATTTTTGGAGGCTCTCTCCGGGCTCTTGCCTCATTTGTATCAGGACATACGGAGGTAATTTCTGCTTGGTTCAGCCACAAAATGATGCATAAACTTTCGGCTGAGCTGTTCGAAACTTCCGATAGACTTCTTCTCCAAAGCATTCCACCAGAGTTTAGCGCTCCCTATCAGAGTGATAGGGAAGCAGGTGCTTGCAGCATGCTCATTGTATCATAATAATTCTGAACATGCTTTCGGCGGATCTCCCTCCTTTATATTTCTCAAACTCGGCATCTTGAATTTTCACGGGAGGCTTTCATGATGTCATCTCGCTAGGGAGTATTACCCCAATGGCTTCGGCGACAGGTCGGTAGGACCGGTCGTATCCGGGTGCTAAGCGGTGGCCGACGGTCGGGGAGTGACATGGCGAGGGTGAGGGGTCCGAGATGTCCTCCGGGTAGTATGATCTCGGCGGTCCCTCTCGGGACTGGAACTCTCTCCTGTCCCTTCTCTGCGAGGTGAGGGTTGTCGAAGGTGCTCCTCGAAATGCGCTTGATGGCGCGGCTGCGGGATAGATGGTCGTCATAGCTTTGCTGTTGAGTATGATGAGCCACACGCCCGGGGAAGGAGGAGCATCCCGCTGTTGGTCCTGTAGAGGTTGATGGGAAGTCGCCTATGGTTGCTGAGGAGCAAGCCGGCTGATGAGCTCCTGGGAAAATGCATTGAGCTGCTGATAGAAGGACTGAGTGATTTGGCGGGTAGATTCTTGTAACTGGGCTTGAGTGACAAACCCAGTTTGCTAGCTATCTAGAGTGTGGTGGACAGATGACCCAGGGTGCTGATCCCGCCCAGACATCATTGCTTAGAGGAGGAAAGAAGGCCCCACGGTGGGCGCCAAACTGTTGATGCTATGGATCACACAGTCAATTAGTTATGTTTGTTACATGATTAGGGTCCTCTAACTCTTACGTGATTAGGGTCCTCTAACTCCTCTGGATGTCCAAGCTGGAAATTCCCTGAGATAGCCTGCACATGTCACAAATCATGAGAGGTTGGGGGTTAGACCCCGGTGGTTCCTCCGACGATCAAGTTAATGGATAATCTTGAGTGAGGAAGTAAAGGTTGAACTGAATGTTCTAAAATAGGTTTCAAGTATGTAAAATTGCTTACCTTGGTCTACAAATAGCTCCCCTATTTATAGCAATGATCAAGGGGTAGTTTAGTAACTTTGACCGATTGACAGCTGGCGGCTGAGTCAGCTTCTGCTTTACAAGTGTCGGTCGACAAGTGGATGGGGGTCACGTCGACTAGGCATGGGTCAGCGGTTGAGTCAGATCCTCCTTTACAAGTGTCGTCATCTGAGGGGACGAAGTTGCGTCGGTATTTATCTTGGTGGCGGGGAGGCGTGAGTGCGGCGTGTCTTAAAATCTGACTCGAGAATTGATGGCTAGGATCTTGCATTCAATGTGGCGATGACTCATCACTTGGCGGGGAGGCTTTCGAGAACCGGCGTCGCCTCCCTACCCTAAGCGACATCAAGAATACGCCTGCTGAGTGAACTTCGTGAGGTTGGCGGTGAATCGGCCGGCGAGGTTGCCGTGGGGCGGCATCTTCGAAGAGGTTGAATCGGATCATCGCCGACTTGACCGTGTTTACGCTATTGCGGCGACATGTACCACCTTGCGAGTCATCCTGCGCAAGAGATTCGACAAAAGGGGCAATTTGAATAAACCATTTGCGAGTCTATCCGGCGGTGTCGAGATGTCGGCAAGTCCGCCTCATGAGTCGGTGGGAGCGACTTCGGCCGGTTTTCAGCGGTGGTAGGCCGCCTTTCATTCGCCCGATCTGTCTGGGTCAAACCCTCTCGAAGTGGATTGACTAGATCCAACCTCTAATGTGGGATATTTATGCGCTACTAATCTGATTAGTATTTGGATGATTGAAGGGTTATAACATAGGGTTCTATCAAAATCGTATATAGGAGTAGAGTGATCTATCTATAATATAAACATAAGAGTTATAATTTTTAAACTAATCCTCTAACGACCGTAAATGATGTATATTATCCCTTTTAAGGTGTCGATAAAATTCTTCTTTGTAGTTTTACTCAAATGCTATTAAACTTTAATGGACCTCCCAAAGCGGCGTGACTATAATAACCATTTACAAGCCCAAGCCCAAGCCCAAGCCCATTGCGAAAAACCCAAGATCCCAATCCTTCAAAGGGAAATAAAAAGTCAAAACAAAACTCCCCGCATCATAAAAGCCCACCAAGTGCACACATTTTCCCTTTTCTCTCTGTCTGGCTCACTCGGCTCTCTCGAATCGCCCTCATCCTCAAAAGCCCTGTCGGGCTGCTTCGCCCATGCAGTTCTCTTGATTGATGGTGGTGGTGGCAATCGGGCAGTTGCAATTGGAACCGAGGTTGGACCTTGGTCATTGAATTTGATCGAGAAAGTACGAGGAGTTCCTTTCCTCAGGGGCATCTAGCCTAGTAAAGGCATGAGTGTCGTCGAGTCTCGTATGAGACTTCACCCCGTGGCTTTTGTTGAATCCTCTCGAGTGAACCTCGGCGAGCGACCTCGTCTCTCAGGGCGAGGCTCCAAAAGCTAGGCCGGTAGAAGTGGGTTGTTAAGCAACCCAAGTCAACTTCGGATGTTGTTAGCCAAGTTTTGGCCGAGCCTGGCTGCGCCTATGGGGAGACCGATCCTACTAGCGGTTCCCTATCGGTAGCGCCCGAACAACGTCAGTCGAGGGCTGTGATGTGCTCGAGCTTTGGTCTCGTTGGGCCGGATTCCACTATCGTCAGAAGAAAGCGGTGAACCTGCGTCATCATCAAGAGGTTCATTGGCTAGGCAATGGCCCGGTGCGAACCTCGTCCACAAGGCGAGCGTCGCCCGGTGCGAACCTGCGTCCCGCGAGGCGAGCGTCGCCCATCTTTGCGAGCCTCGTCCAAGTGGCGAACCTGCGCCTACAGCGTGGGGTCCCCTCAAGAAGTGGCGAGCCTGCGTCAAAGTGGCGAACCTGCGCAGCGAGGTCCCCTTGAAAGAGGCGAGCCTCGTGCGCTTGGCGAACCTCGCCCGACAGCGTGGCGGCGTGGCCCGGTGCGAACCTCGTCCACAAGGCGAGCGTTAAGCCCATCTTTGCGAGCCTCGTCCAAGTGGCGAACCTGCGCCTACAGCGTGGGGTCCCCTCAAGTGGCGAGCCTCGTCAAAGTGGCGAACCTGCCTACAGCGAGGTCCCCTTGAAAGAGGCGAGCCTCGTGCGCTTGGCGAACCTCGCCCGACAGCGTGATGAGCGTCGCTCGTTGGCGAACCTCGTCATGGCAAGTGTCGAGAATGGCGAACCTGCGTCAACATGAGGTCCATCTTGAGCGGATGAACCGCTCGGATGGCGAACCTGCGCCATAAGCCGCCCGAGCCAAGGGAAGTGGCGGCCTCGCCGGGTTTGCCAAACTTCGACTCTGGAAGCCCCTCTCGCGAGGCTCATTTTTGAATTAGCGGGGTACACCCACTTCCGATCTCGTGATTATCTCACGCATAGCGATGCCAATCAAATGCGATCTCATTCTTTGCTTGAGAAGCTCATCTCTGCGTCTGGCCCAATGTTCGTCAACACATCAGCCGGTCTTTGGCGGTTATCTAACCCGTCAACTAGGCGAAGCGGTTCAAATAAAAGGCAAGCGCCCGCGAGGGTCATGGAGTCACCATTAACATGGTTGGAAGGGCCAGGAGCAAGACCCGATAGCGATCTGAATCGTCGACCGAGTACTCCCGAGGTTTACGGCGCATTAATCAACGATCAAAGCTATCGGCTTGCGTCTTCGCGCAGGCGGCAATCCGTTTGATTATAGCGGTTGGTAGGGGTCGCCGAAGAATTGGAGAACTCTGTCATCGCTACATCTCAACCTTCAAATCTTGATTTCGGTGGTCGGGCGGTGTCCTCATGGCGAGCGAGAAAGAGATAGCACGAAAATTGAAGAGCAACAAGCTACTATTCTTGCGCAACAAGAATCTATCGGGCAGCTTAGAGATGATGATGGAAAGTTTTGGGCAAGAAGAAGATAGGCGAAGGAGGATCCGGATCGAAGCAAAGGCTCGGCGGGGATCATGATGTTCACTCAATGTCATCAGGCGGAATCGAATCTGCGTCTGAAAGCGAGATCATATGTTGCGGGATTTCCAAAGCGGTGGGCGCCTGAAACTCAAGGGCAATCTAAGAATGGGGTGGCAAGGCCATACCATAGAATGGGATGATGTCCCATATCCTCCAAAATTCAAGCCACTTAATTTAGTGCGGTTCGGCGGAAAAAGCTCTCCGTCGCAACACATCTATTACTTCAAGCACAAGCCGGGCATATAGCAGTGCGATCCTATCATGACCGGTTATTCATTAACACTCTTAAAATTAAGCCTTGAATGGTTTGAAGGTTAGAGCTGGTTCTATCGGCTCTTGGAAAGATGTCTGAGAGGCTTTTATGGCCCGATTCTTGATGATGACAGAGGTGTCTATGGCCACTTTGTCGGGTCGAAAAGCAAGAGGCCAGTGCAGTCGGCCGCACGTTAGATCAGCGATTTGAATCTGTCTTTGCACTCCGGGACCGGGCCTCCGGGCGACATTCATCGGGATGTGCGAGCCAACCTCTCGATCAACATACTTTCAAAGATGGAGTGCGGTTGAAGCACACTCTTGGAGAGTGGTGGAAGCGAGGCGAGCAAGTTGAGAACATGCTTATGAGGATGAAGTCGAGGAACCCGAGTTCTCGTCATAAAAGGGGTAATCGAACAATTTTATTCCCCAAAAGCGGTCGAAGGGAAGGAGACTTTGGGCGTGGAGACCCAACCTACTTCGAGACCCTTCAAGCGTCGAATGTTTTTGTGATCGTCCCGGAGGAAGTATGACTTTAAGGATGACCAGGTCATACCAATCCTTAAAACTTTACTCAAAATGAACAAGATCAGCTTAGGAAATGAGGAAGCCGGAGGAAGCTTCAGGGCGGATGATCCAAAATCTGCATGTACCATCGAATGGTACACCATCAAACGAGGTCATGCTACATCTTGAAAGACAAGATCTAAGTCTTGTTAGAAGCGGGTGTTATGACTCTGCGGGAGGATCGAGAAAGGTGTGCAAACATGGTGGCTCTCCAATTTGGCGACTTGGCGGAACTCAAGTGCAAGATGGGGTAAAGCCGATCCCTCAGCGAGAGGCGAGTTGTGAACTTTGATCTCCAGCGGGGAAGCACAAGGTATGGTCCCTTATACTACGCCAAGAGGTGAGATTAATGAGTCCACCCGACTTGTTATCGAGATGAACAATGGACCTCTTCAAAGCCTAAAGGGAGGACTTGTAATGCCACCTCCATTGCGGAAAAGGAGCAAATCATCCGATACGGCTGTACCGGCGTTTGCTACGAGGTGGGAAAGAGTTCTCAAGGGAGTATCGGCGTGCCGATGTACCATCAAGGGTGCGGTCATTGAGCCCAAAACAAGGGAAATCCGCTACAACGAGCTTAGGAAGGACCGCTGAGACCTCGAAGGCCCTTTCGGTTTGATGTTTTAGCTCAACTCTCCAACATCGGCGAGGATCCGTTATTGAGCTCTTGCGCCTCTCTCAATCTACGGAGAAGCTTTGCGGCGTTGGCGGATATGGCGTTCCTCGCTCATTTCCCGAAAGCTCAGCGAAGTTTCGCCCAATGTCACCAGGTCTTCAAGGGGCCAATACCTTGCATCACCTTCTCCTCGGAGGACATGCAAGTGAAGAACCCAAGCATGATAGGCCATTATACTTTACGGTTACATTGGCTCTGTCAGAATCAGCAGAGCTCAAGTTGATCCGGGATCCGCGTGAGTATCATCCCATTGAGAATCATACAACATCTTGGGATACGGTGCATCGTTTGGCGACAGCGGGACTACCATCTACGGCTTCAATGCCGCCAATTCTCGCCCTTGGGCAAAATCAAACTCGGATGCGGATAGGAGACTTGAAGGCGGATGTCACTTGCTATGTCATCGGCGGACACATCTTACAATTTGCTCTTGGGTGACCACGGATCCCGAAAACTTGATCGTCCCATCTACGCTGCATCAATGCATGAAATGCGTGAAGCGAAGAAGGGTGGTTAAAACATTGGTGTGGAAGGCAACCGTTCAAGGGGTGGAGAATTATTTCAGCGATTACGTCCACTACCTTGGGAAGGCCAAACCGGTGAACCACGGTCGAGGACTATGGCGGCGAGAATGAAGGCGACATAGAGTCCCAACAAGGAGTTGTGTTCAATGATGTAAAACCCTTTGTAATCGATCGAATGATCGATGGCGATATCGTCATTTTCAATGAAGATTATGATTTAGCTTACGCGGGTGTTGAAAGTCATCTTGACTTAATGTCGAGAATACGCCGGTTGTATCTTTGAACACATTACGCGTGCCAATCGGTCGTCGTTCATGATGACCCAAAGGCATAATGACTCTTATGGCGGTTTTGTGGTACCGGCCGGGGATAGTGATCGAAAGACATTATCCTTGGCAAGGTCGATCGGCCGTTGCAAAACAAGCTCGGCGACCCAAAGCGGAGGAAGAGGAACCCCAATTCTCATATTTCGCCAACGGCACGAAATTTGATGAAGAAAATGGGGTATGACTTCCTTCGCAAAGAAGGACTAAACTTCGGGAAGGGCATCAGGGCACCGATCAGATCCGCCTATGTCCCGGAAGGCCAGCCTGATGATTACTATCATAAAACTCGTAAAGGGTTGGGGTATGAATCACCATCGTACTCATGGCATGTCGAGACTGAGAGCGATTCAGAGCACTCATCGTCTGGAACAGTTTCCTGGGATTCCGAAGTCAGTACAGGACATGAATTTCGATCCCTGATGGCCAATATGACTGCAGCCGATCAACTTGAGATTCAAGAGGACGATCACCGTCATTATTCAAGATCCGCTAAGTCAACATTTCGGGATCACGGTGGGAACATCGTTTTGAACAACGAACCGCCCACCGATGACAAAATAGTCCGAAGTTGATATGGGGATGAAGCTAATCGAAGCCCATATTCATAGCGATAGTTTGGTGAAGAAAAGGAAAGCCTTATCGCTTTAGTGCGGGAATATATCGATGTCTTGGCTTGGAGTTATGAAGATATGCGGCTTAGACCATAAGTGGCTATGCATTGCCTTAATATCGAACGGTAGCTAAGCACGTTAAACAACAAAGAACGACGCATTTGCCCCTCGGTCATGAAGGCCATTGAGAAAGAAATCGAAGGCGATCAAAGCGAGTTTCATTGGAGGTTCAACACCCGGTGGGTAGCCAATATAGTACGTTTTGAAGAAAAGCGGACGAATCCGGCGTCGCGTCGACTATCGAGACTTAAATTGGCATGTCAGAAAGATGATTTTCCTTTACCAATCACGGATATTATAAATCGATGCTGCGTGTGGGTTTGAAAGGATGTCTTTATGGATGGCTTTTCGTGGTACAATCGATCAAAATGCACCCGATGATGAAAAGCACACCGCTTTCGAACACCGTCGGGAATATCTTGTTATCTGATTATGCCTTTTGGCTTGAAAACGCAGGGCAACATACCGGTGCCATGACCACTATCTTCCAGCGTTTGGAAGGCGGTAGGAGAATATACGTAGGCGATTTAGTGGTCAAGAGTCGTCACAAAGTGATCATTTACGACTTGAGGGCGGCATTTGAGATAATGCGGGCACATCGGTGAAGATGAACCCAACTAAGTCTTTCACAGGGATGTCTAGTGGCAAATTCCTAGGGTTAGTAGTCACGGCGGACGGTATCGCCTCGACGGGATAAAGTCAAAGCTATCCAAGAACTTCCACCTCCTAGAAGCCTCGAGAGCTTCGTGGTCTCCAAGGCGTTTGGCTTACATTCGCAGATTCATTTCCAATTTATCGGGGAAATGTCAACCATTCTCGAAGCTCATGAAGAAAGGTGTATCGTTCATTTGGGACGAAGATTGCCGGAAGGCATTCGAAGAGATCAAGACATATCTTTCTAATCCCCCGTTAGTTGCACCTAAATCGGGAAAGCCCTTCGATTTACATCCGCTCTGAGTATCGTTAGCAGTCTTTTAGCGGGGCGATGACAATGGCCACGAACAGGCGATCTATTACCTCAGTAGGACACTGGCGGGGGCCGAGTATCGATACCCTCCCATTCAGAAGGAATGTTTGGCTCTGGTCTTCGCCATCCAAAAGATGCGGCACTATCTAGTGGGACGGACCATACCGTCATCTCAAAATTGACCCTATCACGGGTATTCATGACCCACCGCACGTTGAATGGTCGAATGGCTAGATGGGCATTGTTATTGTCTCGATCGACATTCACTTCAAACCTCGGAAGGCGATGAAGGGTCAAGGCGTGTGTGATCTTATGGCTAACCATCCATTGAAAGGGAAAGTCGAATTGTATCAAGACATGCACGATGAACCTTATGAAGCTAATCGGTCTCTAAGGAGCAGGTGTGGCGGTTGTTCTTTGTGACCTCGAGAGCAACCCCGATGGCCCGTTGTAGCGGTGGGGGTAGTATTGATATCTCCACAAAATCCGCGTGGTACCACAGTACGTATGGATTATCGAACCATGCACCAATAGCGTAGCGAGAATATAATCGTTGTTGATTAGTCTCGACATAGCCAAACATCTAGGCGTGAAACACCTTGAAGCATTTGGGATTCGCAGCCTAGTCGTAAAACAACTAAGAAGAGAATCTGAAGTCGAGCACGAGGACCTTATCCCTCATTATCACGGCAGCCATAACTTTAGTGACTCCTTTGAAAGCTTTTACATTGATCATGTACCCGTTTGCGGAACACTTACGCCGATCGTTGGCGTCTCTTGCGACTTCGCTAGCCACGAGAATGCTACTCGGCAAGTTATTGTGTCTAGTCGGCAACTATTTCGCCAAAATATGCATTCTGGTCAAGCGATCGAGGGCGAACCTAAGTCACTTGAAGCACGAGGCTGGCGGTTTCCGATCATCGACTATGTCTTGCATGGGATATTGCGAAGACATAAAAGAGAGGGAGTCAATTCGCCGGCGAAGGCCAAGATTTTACTACGATTCCCAACTACGCACCTTATATAGAAGGTCATATGATGGATTCTTGCTCCGATGTTTGTCAACTAAGGAAGCGAGCAAGTCTTGAAAAGCTCACGGCGGTGTTTGTGGAGCACACCGACTGGACCCAAGTTATGGGACGGTTCGTGAACTTCGGTTATTATTGGCCGACAATGGTAGGGATCTTTGTGGCTTCGCTAAGCGATGCCATGCGTGCCAAATACATGCTAATTACCTTCACCAACCTCCGAACACTTGCATCCTACCGCCCGTCACGGCCATTTGAAGCGTGGGGAATGGACATCGTCGGTCCAATTTCTCCACCTTCTTCAAAAGGACATCGCTTCATATTGGCGATAGCGAGTATTTCTCAAAGTGGGCTGAAGCCGTTCCGTTGAGATTGGTCAAGACAAGCGATGTGATCAAATTTGTTAAACATCATGTCATATACGGTATGGTGTGCCGAGGCGATCGCCCACGATAATGGTCCGCAATTTGTCGGTCATGCCTTCCGCGATTGCGATAAATTTGGATCGAATTTAGCATCAACGACTTACTACCTGCTGCGAATGGGCGGTGAAGCTTTTAATAAGGCGATCATCAAAATCCTTACTAAGATGGTCTCTTGAACAAAAGGATTGGAGCGACAAAGGCTGGGGCAAAGCACGTGGGCTTCTGGTACAACGGTTCGCTGCAAGCGAGTTCCACCCATATTCTACGGTTTATGGTTGTGAAGCCATTTTACCGATAGAGATTCAAATTCCATCGCTTGAATGGCGTTATCCACGGAATGACAACGAGGAAAATCATCGCCCGGCCTTGAGGAACTTGAAATCTTTGGATGGCGATTACGGTATAGCGGCACATCGAGCTTTACGGACCGGTTTCTAAAGCATTTGACAAGAAAGTCCGATGTCGTATTTTCAAGGAAGGCGACCTCGTCCTCATTGTCCGGCGCCCGATGATTTTGAACTCCAAAAGAAGGGGAAGTTCGAGCCAAAATGGGAAGGACCATTAGTGGTAGAGTCTGTTTACTCGAATGGAGCATACCGCCTAACCAATCAAGAAGGCGGCAGAATCATGATGCCTATTAATGGTAAGTTTCGAAAAAGTACTACAGTAGTCTTCTTTCAAACTCCCCAAAACTATCATGTTAACAATCACCTCGATAGTTCCCCAGTTTCCTTCGTCAATCCTCTCAAGTAGGATAGCGGGACCACTCCCTTGTCATGTTAATATTGCACCTCGACAAATCAACTTACCAATCCTCTTCAATGGGATGGTAAGTCCTCAAAGTCGCTCGTCGCGACAATCTTGTCATGTTAACATTTTACCTCGGCAAATTAACTTACTAATCCTCTTCAATGGGATGGTGAGTCCTCAAAGTGGCCCCAATCACAACAAATTCTTGTCGGGTTAACAATCACCTTTGACAAATTCCCTTCCAATCCTCGTCAATAGGTTGGTAGGTCCATATAAGCTGTCATGTTAACAATCACCTCGATAGTCCGCTGCCGTCATTCCGCAAATGGCGTTGTCCAATCAAGTCGTCGTACCCTATTCCCATCATAGTTGTTATACTTTTCGTCCTGAACAACTAGATTCTTCTTGGTCATATGTCGCCATACTCCGTGTCAACAACGATTTGATCAATTCCACATTGTCATTTGGCGGTGGCCTACTAAGTGTTGTGCCGGCTTGTCAAATCACCACAAGCGATATCTACTACCCTATCATAGTTGTTATACTTTTCGTCCACTGAACAACTTGATTGCTTCTTGATCGCGATCGTTATACTTTTATGTCAGCGAGCGATTCGATCATTTCAATAGTGGCCTACCATGCGATGTGCCTCTATTTCAACCATAGTCGTTATACTCCCCATCGCTGAGCGACTTCGGCTACCCCCACAGAGTCAGTTTCTAAATGACTTTGTTCGTAATCACTGTTGTTATACTCTCACGTCACTGAACAACTTGATTGCCCTTTGATCACGATCGTTATACTTTTATGTCAGCGAGCGATTCGATCATTTTGAATAGTGGCCTACCATGCGATGTGCCACTATTCTGGGTTTGTCTTTGCCCCAAGAGAAGACACAACGGGTTCGTTTTCGCCCCAAGAGAAGACACAAAGGGTTCATCTTCGCCCCAAGAGAAGACAAAGTCTATACGCGCGGCCGTTCCACGTGTAGCGGTTGTTGTTAAACAACAAGCTGAATCTATGCCTCTACGGCATAGGGGACTTTATCTCGATCCCTTATTAGAGATAAGTCTCGTCTAACACCGTGGCGGGTAGTCTATTCCGTAAGAAGGACAAAGCCTCATTATTCAATATCGTGGCGCTAAGAGAGTTAACTCTTTAGCATAGCGTTACATGTAGAGCGGACTTAGATGATCTACATGCTAGCGATTCAAGCGGTGTCGGTAAAGGCACATCAAATCCGTTGATAGGCTGGGGTTTGCTAAAAATCCCGAGGCGATCATTAGGCTGCGGTGAAGAATTCAAATCTACCGTGTTCGTTAGAAGGTTCCTCGCTCGTCGCACGGCGACCATCTTACAAGTCTTTGTATCCAAAGTGTTCGGACTCCATTCAACGCATTCAAGTCGAAAACTTTGGAGGGTTGTAGGCGGTAAAATTGCCTTAATCCTTACAGCAACTTCGGAATGGCGAGAAGAGCTTAGGGTCCATCCGAGTGAAGTCGCCCGCCTAAAGGTTAAATTCACAGAATGCTTGACTTTACAAAATAGACAAAAGTGCTGATATCTCTTGAACCGGGAGGAACTGGGCAAAATGACCGGAGCAATCGGCTCCGTCTCGTCGAGATGGTCGATTTCCATATATAATTCGTCCAATTCCGGCGTGCGGTTTGAAAGTTACGACTGTTCTTCGTGGCGACGAGGCTCGCCAAGCGGCGAGGCTCGACATTGAACGAGGCTCGCCAAGCGGCGAGCTCGACATTCAACCGAGGTTCGCCTACGGCGGTGAACCTCGACATTGACGAGGCTCGCCAAGCGGCGAGGCTCGACATTCAACCGAGGTTCGCCTACGGCGGTGAACCTCGACATTGACGAGGCTCGCCAAGCGGCGAGGCTCGACATTCAACCGAGGTTCGCCTACGGCGGTGAACCTCGACATTGACGAGGCTCGCCAAGCGGCGAGGCTCGACATTCGTGACGAGGCTCGCCAAGCGGCGAGGCTCGACATTCGTGACGAGGCTCGCCAAGCGGCGAGGCTCGACATTCAACCGAGGTTCGCCTACGGCGGTGAACCTCGACATTCGACGAGGCTCGCCAAGCGGCGAGGCTCGACATTCGTGACGAGGCTCGCCAAGCGGCGAGGCTCGACATTCGTGACGAGGCTCGCCAAGCGGCGAGGCTCGACATTCGTGACGAGGCTCGCCAAGCGGCGAGGCTCGACATTCAACCGAGGTTCGCCTACGGCGGTGAACCTCGACATTCGACGAGGCTCGCCAAGCGGCGAGGCTCGACATTCGTGACGAGGCTCGCCAAGCGGCGAGGCTCGACATTCAACCGAGGTTCGCCTACGGCGGTGAACCTCGACATTCGACGAGGCTCGCCAAGCGGCGAGGCTCGACATTCAACCGAGGTTCGCCTACGGCGGTGAACCTCGACATTGACGAGGCTCGCCAAGCGGCGAGGCTCGACATTCGTGACGAGGCTCGCCAAGCGGCGAGGCTCGACATTCAACCGAGGTTCGCCTACGGCGGTGAACCTCGACATTCGACGAGGCTCGCCAAGCGGCGAGGCTCGACATTCGTGACGAGGCTCGCCAAGCGGCGAGGCTCGACATTCGTGACGAGGCTCGCCAAGCGGCGAGGCTCGACATTCAACCGAGGTTCGCCTGGCGGTGAACCTCGACATTCGACGAGGCTCGCCAAGCGGCGAGGCTCGACATTCGTGACGAGGCTCGCCAAGCGGCGAGGCTCGACATTCAACCGAGGTTCGCTTACAGCAGCGAACCTCGACATTCGACGAGGCTCGCCAAGCGGCGAGGCTCGACATTCGTGACGAGGCTCGCCAAGCGGCGAGGCTCGACATTCGTGACGAGGCTCGCCAAGCGGCGAGGCTCGACATTCGTGACGAGGCTCGCCAAGCGGCGAGGCTCGACATTCAACCGAGGTTCGCCTACAGCAGCGAACCTCGACATTCGACGAGGCTCGCCAAGCGGCGAGGCTCGACATTCGTGACGAGGCTCGCCAAGCGGCGAGGCTCGACATTCGTGACGAGGCTCGCCAAGCGGCGAGGCTCGACATTCGTGACGAGGCTCGCCAAGCGGCGAGGCTCGACATTCGTGACGAGGCTCGCCAAGCGGCGAGGCTCGACATTCAACCGAGGTTCGCCTACAGCAGCGAACCTCGACATTCGTGACGAGGCTCGCCAAGCGGCGAGGCTCGACATTCGTGACGAGGCTCGCCAAGCGGCGAGGCTCGACATTCGTGACGAGGCTCGCCAAGCGGCGAGGCTCGACATTCGTGACGAGGCTCGCCAAGCGGCGAGGCTCGACATTCGTGACGAGGCTCGCCAAGCGGCGAGGCTCGACATTCGTGACGAGGCTCGCCAAGCGGCGAGGCTCGACATTCGTGACGAGGCTCGCCAAGCGGCGAGGCTCGACATTCGTGACGAGGCTCGCCAAGCGGCGAGGCTCGACATTCAACCGAGGTTCGCCTACAGCAGCGAACCTCGACATTCGACGAGGCTCGCCAAGCGGCGAGGCTCGACATTCGTGACGAGGCTCGCCAAGCGGCGAGGCTCGACATTCGTGACGAGGCTCGCCAAGCGGCGAGGCTCGACATTCGTGACGAGGCTCGCCAAGCGGCGAGGCTCGACATTCGTGACGAGGCTCGCCAAGCGGCGAGGCTCGACATTCGTGACGAGGCTCGCCAAGCGGCGAGGCTCGACATTCGTGACGAGGCTCGCCAAGCGGCGAGGCTCGACATTCGTGACGAGGCTCGCCAAGCGGCGAGGCTCGACATTCGTGACGAGGCTCGCCAAGCGGCGAGGCTCGACATTCGTGACGAGGCTCGCCAAGCGGCGAGGCTCGACATTCAACCGAGGTTCGCTTACAGCAGCGAACCTCGACATTGACGAGGCTCGCCAAGCGGCGAGGCTCGACATTCGTGACGAGGCTCGCCAAGCGGCGAGGCTCGACATTCAACCGAGGTTCGCCTACAGCAGCGAACCTCGACATTCGACGAGGCTCGCCAAGCGGCGAGGCTCGACATTCGTGACGAGGCTCGCCAAGCGGCGAGGCTCGACATTCGTGACGAGGCTCGCCAAGCGGCGAGGCTCGACATTCGTGACGAGGCTCGCCAAGCGGCGAGGCTCGACATTCGTGACGAGGCTCGCCAAGCGGCGAGGCTCGACATTCGTGACGAGGCTCGCCAAGCGGCGAGGCTCGACATTCAACCGAGGTTCGCCTGGCGGTGAACCTCGACATTCGACGAGGCTCGCCAAGCGGCGAGGCTCGACATTCGTGACGAGGCTCGCCAAGCGGCGAGGCTCGACATTCGTGACGAGGCTCGCCAAGCGGCGAGGCTCGACATTCGTGACGAGGCTCGCCAAGCGGCGAGGCTCGACATTCGTGACGAGGCTCGCCAAGCGGCGAGGCTCGACATTCGTGACGAGGCTCGCCAAGCGGCGAGGCTCGACATTCGTGACGAGGCTCGCCAAGCGGCGAGGCTCGACATTCGTGACGAGGCTCGCCAAGCGGCGAGGCTCGACATTCGTGACGAGGCTCGCCAAGCGGCGAGGCTCGACATTCGTGAAGTCGACACACATCCTCCATCCGTTAAGTGTCTTCTTTACTAGAACCACATTGGACAACCAGTCGGGATACTGGACTTCCCGGATGAAACCGGCTTGTAAGAGTCGTGCGACTTCATTTGCGGCCACCTTCTGCTTCTCTGGGCCGAGATGCCTCTTTTCTGTCGAGGCCAGGCATGCTGGAATCTAGAAGTCATGGCTCACCACCTCTGGGGGTATCCCTAGCATATCCTCAGGGCTCCAGGCAAACATATGGGTGTTTGCAAGAAGGAACGCTATGATAGCACTCCCCTATGGCTCGGCTAGGCTGGACCCGATCTTGACCTTCATCCTTTTTGGGTCGATCGGTATCTCTAGAAGCTCTTCAATAGGAGTCGTCCTCTCTCGCTCCATCTTCTTCTCCAACTGGAGGCTTGTCTTCTCGATGGGTAGGGTCTCGAAGGTGCCTTTCCCCTTCATTGAGAGCATGTAACAACACCTGGCCTCCCGCTGGTTGTTCCTAGCCATTCCGACTCCCATAAGAGTCAAAAACTTGACCATCTGGTAGTATGTAGAGGGTATGGCCCGCAAGTTATTAAGGGTGGCTCTCCCCAAGATATCATTGTAGGCCGATTTGATGTTCATCACCAGGAATTGAGTTTGCGCTGTGGACTGTCGAGGAGGCTCTCCAACCGTCAGGGGAAGTGTGATAATCCCTTTTGGTATGATTGCATGGCCCGTGAATCCAATGATCGGGCCTAAGCAAGGCTGTAGCTCGGAACAGTCGATATCCATCTGATTGAAGGCATTGATGTAAAGGATATCGGTCGAGCTGCCGGTGTCGACCATGACCCTCTTCACTTGGTAGCCGTTGATCCCGGCTGTGATGATGATGGGGCCTTTGTGAGGCGTCTCAACGCCTTCCAGATCTGAGTCACTGAAGGAGATGGACTCTTCTATCCTAGGCTTCTTGCCGGCTTGGTCGACCTGCAAAGCTCGTTTGGCATACTTCTTTCGAGCGTTGTTGGATGTTCCTCCTGCTGCGGGACCACCGCTAATGTCCAGGATGGTGCCTTTGCTGCTCCCTCCGGGATGTTAATTGTCGACCGGTTGTTGAAGGTAAGGCGGCTGAGGACGAGGCGACCTAGAGTGGGACCTCCTGCCAACTTTCTCTAGCGGGGGTCTCGCCTATCTCGTGGTCGATATACTTCTGCAGGAATCCTCTCTAAATCATATCTTTAATGTCTCTCTGGAGGATCCGACAGTCATCAGTATCGTGGCCGTGATCACGGTGATATCGACACCATTGTTGAGTATCTCGACCGCGAGGATCCGACCGCATCTTGGGAGGTGGAGAAGTGAGAAGCCCCTCCTGCTGCGCCAAATAAAGGGCATCGGAGAGAGAGGTGTTAAGAGCTATGAGGGCTGGTCTCGGGGGAGGCTCTCTCATGCGGTCTCTCCGGTCAGTCTGGCTTGGACGGTAGTCGGTCCTAAGGGAGCCCTCTCTGGCTCCTATCTGGGCCGAGGGACCACTACTAGTTCCCACGCCGCTTTCTGTTCGAGGCGGTATTCTTCTTAGGGATGTTTGGTCTTTGGGCTGTCTTCTTGACATTGGTGGTGGTGGTCTTTGAAGTTGTCATTTGTTGTTGTTGTTGCCGCTCTTGCTAGTCTTTGTCGCCATCGCCATTTGCCTTGGCCATGGCCTTATGCTCTCTAGCATCTTCCATGTCCATGTAGCCATGAGCTTTGGCCATCAGCTGTTCATAGCTAGTGACTCGCTTCCTGGCGAGATAGTCGGCTAACTCATTGTCCAGCAAGCCAGCAATGATGGCCGACATGGCAACTTGGCTCCCAGGGTCATCGACCTCTAGTCTCTTGGCCTGGAACCTCTTGATATATTTTTGGAGGCTCTCTCCGGGCTCTTGCCTCATTTGTATCAGGACATACGGAGGTAATTTCTGCTTGGTTCAGCCACAAAATGATGCATAAACTTTCGGCTGAGCTGTTCGAAACTTCCGATAGACTTCTTCTCCAAAGCATTCCACCAGAGTTTAGCGCTCCCTATCAGAGTGATAGGGAAGCAGGTGCTTGCAGCATGCTCATTGTATCATAATAATTCTGAACATGCTCGGCCAGATCTCCCTCCCCTTTATATTTCTCAAACTACGGCATCTTGAATTTTTCACAGGAGGCTTTCATGATGTCATCTGCTAGGGGAGTATTACCCCCAATGGCTTCGGCGACAGGTCGGTAGGACCGGTCGTATCCGGGTGCTAAGCGGTGGCCGACGGTCGGGGAGTGACATGGCGAGGGTGAGGGGTCCGAGATGTCCTCCGGGTAGTATGATCTCGGCGGTCCCTCTCGGGACTGGAACTCTCTCCTGTCCCTTCTCTGCGAGGTGAGGGTTGTCGAAGGTGCTCCTCGAAATGCGCTTGATGGCGCGGCTGCGGGATAGATGGTCGTCATAGCTTTGCTGTTGAGTATGATGAGCCACACGCCCGGGGAAGGAGGAGCATCCCGCTGTTGGTCCTGTAGAGGTTGATGGGAAGTCGCCTATGGTTGCTGAGGAGCAAGCCGGCTGATGAGCTCCTGGGAAAATGCATTGAGCTGCTGATAGAAGGACTGAGTGATTTGGCGGGTAGATTCTTGTAACTGGGCTTGAGTGACAAACCCAGTTTGCTAGCTATCTAGAGTGTGGTGGACAGATGACCCAGGGTGCTGATCCCGCCCAAACATCATTGCTTAGAGGAGGAAAGAAGGCCCCACGGTGGGCGCCAAACTGTTGATGCTATGGATCACACAGTCAATTAGTTATGTTTGTTACATGATTAGGGTCCTCTAACTCTTACGTGATTAGGGTCCTCTAACTCCTCTGGATGTCCAAGCTGGAAATTCCCTGAGATAGCCTGCACATGTCACAAATCATGAGAGGTTGGGGGTTAGACCCCGGTGGTTCCTCCGACGATCAAGTTAATGGATAATCTTGAGTGAGGAAGTAAAGGTTGAACTGAATGTTCTAAAATAGGTTTCAAGTATGTAAAATTGCTTACCTTGGTCTACAAATAGCTCCCCTATTTATAGCAATGATCAAGGGGTAGTTTAGTAACTTTGACCGATTATTGTTTGGCGGTGAGAAACCACGCTACAAGTGTCGGTCGACAAGTGGATGGGGGTCACGTCGACTAGGCATGGGTCAGCGGTTGAGTCAGATCCTCCTTTACAAGTGTCGTCATCTGAGGGGACGAAGTTGCGTCGGTATTTAATGCGGAGTGACAGGAGGCACGTGGTACGACGTGTCTTAAAAATCTACGAGCTCAGAGAATTGATGGCTAGGATCTTGCATTCAATGTGGCGATGACTCATCACTTGGCGGGAGGCTCGAGACACGGCGTCGCCTCCCTACCCTAGGCGGCATGCCGAGTACATCGCCTTTTGAGTCGAACTCGTGAGGTTGGCGGTGAATCGGCCGAGCAGGTTGCCCGTGGGGCCAGCATCTTCGAAGAGGTTGAATCGGATCATCCTTCGACTTGACTTCGTGTTTACGCTATTGCGACGACATGTACCACCTTGCGAGTCATCCTCGCAAGGAGTCGACAAAGGGGACGGCTGAATAAACCATTTGCCGAGTCTATCCAGCGGGTGTCGAGATGTCGGCAAGTCCCGCCTCGCGAGTCGTCCTCGCAGGGAGTCGGTAGAGACGACTCGGCTTCGAGAGCTGGTTTCAACGGCTGAGGCCGCCTTTCAACTCGGCCGATACGCTGGGTCAAACCCTCTCGAAGTGGATTGACTAGATCCAACCTCTAATGTGGGATATTTGTCTGCTACTAATCACAGATTAGTATTTGGATGATTCGAAGGGTTATAACATAGGGGTTCTATCAAAAATGCGTATATAGGAGTAGAGTGATCTATCTATAATATAAACATAAGAGTTATAATTTTTAAACTAATCCTCTAACGACCCGTAAATGATGTATATTATCCCTTTTAAGGTGTCCTGATAAAATTCTTGCTGTAGTTTTACTCAAATGCTATTAAACTTTAATGGACCTCCCAAAACGGCCGCCCAACTATAATAACCATTTACAAGCCCAAGCCCAAGCCCCGCCCACTGCGAAAAACCCAAGATCCCAATCCTTCAAAAGGGAAATAAAAAAGTCAAAAACAAAACTCCCCCGCATCATAAAAGCCCACCAAGTGCACACATTTTCCCTTTTCTCTCTCTGTCTCGCTCACTCGCTCTCTCGAATCCGCCCTCATCCTCAAAAGCCCTAATCGAGCTCGCTCGCCATGCGAGTTCTCTACTGATTGATGACTCACGCGAAGCGCTCTAGTAACCCTATCTCATCCCCGACGAGCTCCTCATCCTCATCGATGAAGAAGGCCAGGGCTCAGCACGCCGCCGCCGCCGCCGGCGACGACGACGACCCGATGCTCGTCGATCAGGCCGGGGCCTCGGCGGCGATCTCGACGACCGGGGTAGCTTCCAATCTCTCGAGGAAGAAGGCTATTCCGCCTCAGCCAACTGTGAAGAAGGCACTCAAGATTAAGCTCAATAAAGGTACTGCTCAGATTTTTCATTCATTTGGCCCCTTAAATCTTTAGTTTTGTTTTGAAATTACACCCTCAACTCATTGAATTTGGGGGTTCAGGGTTGAAACTTTGATTTTTATGGTTTATATGAGTGTGAATGAAAACTACAAGACTTTTCATTTATCAGTTGGTCATGGATCTGGACATCTATATGTTCACGCTAGAGAGCAGTGGGGGAGATTGCACCAGCTACTTGATTCTGGTTTGTTATTGTAGTTCATAATTCCCGGAAGAATGTTTGGATTTGGTGGTCCATTTCGGAATGCAGCTATTTCTTGATTGCAATCCATCTGAAATAGTGGATTTGATTTATGTGGTCTATACATGAATAATTCTTATTAGGGTTAGTATCAATGAGAGTGAATGAAAGCTTAAAGATTCTTCATTTATCAATTGTTCATGCCTTCATGGATCTATACATACATTTGTACATGCTAGAAAGCAGTGACCACCCTCTAATGCATGAAGTCACTTTCCCAATGTAGCGATTGACATACCTATGTGAAATAAAGATTAGTTTGGTTTATTGGAACATTGCCCACAGATCTGCTAGCTACTAAGAGCTTACATAGTGGATAAATACTGTAAGGGAACAAGTTGGGAGAAAGGTGCAAGCAGGTGTGACCAAGCAAAAACATGGTTTTCATATGCTGAAAATCTAACAATGAAATTATTCAACAAGGATAGTTGACTTCTCATTTTGGGTTCTAGATTTCACATAACCGTTTATGAATAGCTTGATGGTGATTGTTAATAGCTCACAAGCTTATTAAACTTTAAACTATATGTTATATAGGAAAACTATAGGTTTGTTCTAGGCTCAATACTAAGCTTGGTTACATGGGTACGGGTATGGGTACAGGACGCAGAAAATTTATAAAATGTAGAGTACGGGGACATGGCTAAAAAACAAACAATTATATATATATATATATATATATATATATATATATATATATATATATATATATATATATATATATATATATATAGTATAAAGACCAACAATTATGTTAACTATATCATCTTTCTACATTTAATATCAACTTCTCAATAAAACAAACCCATTTGAAAACTATGCCTTTATATTTCACAAATGAATAAAAAACTAAACTTAAAACTTTTTTTTATACTTATGATGAGCCATGTGCTCCCATCCCTATTGCTGCATTTTTTTAAGAAAAGACAAAAGCAATTGTTCAAATAATCCCATGTGAATGCTTATGTTATCCTCCACTAAAAAAATAAAAAATTAAGAAAATGAGAGAGAACCCATGTGAATGCTTATGTCATACTCCACTAACTAATAAGTATTAAGAAAATGAGAGAGAAAGAGTCATCTTCCTCCCTCTTCAATCGCAGAACCTCAAGACTCTGGAAGAAAAAATAATGTTCTCATGACCATGGCGTTTTGGCTACGTACCCGTACCCAATATGTGTTGGACACAGGTATGACACCTCTGTAGCAGCGTTGGGGTATCAGAGATGCTAAGAAAGACAAGATAAGGTTGACGTCAATATTTTGGATCTTAATAATAATGTTAAAAATTGAACTTTTTTGGGCTTGGATGGCGGTATAGCATATTTTGAGATTGACTTCAAGCTTGATTGTTGTTACTAGTTGAATTTCAGCTTTACATGATTTATCCTAGTCAGACATGATTTATTCAAATGAATCACATTACTATAACAGACTTATTCTCACCTTTCTTCATTTCACATGTTGAATTCCTACTCGACATAGTTAGTTTTTGTTAGAGAGGAGTCGCCTTCAATAAGGTTGTTTAGTTCAGTCGCATGTTGCTTATGTGTTTAGAGTTGTACTAATGATGTATTATAAATAAGAATAAAAATGAGAGCTAATCTATCTCTATAATCACCTCAATATGGTATTTGAGCAATGTTTCATGAGATAAATCCAAATTCGAGAAAAATCATTCTCAAAGCTCGCAAAGCATTTCAAACCAAGTTCTGAGTTTATTGGACACAGACTCCATACATCTGAGGGCTCTAAAGTAAATAGGCTGTAAGCCCATTTATTAACTCTACTAGAATAAGACTTATGACAATGCTTCTTAGCCGTCAAGACTTACAAATCTATAGACTCAACATGGTTCAATGCAAGAACTTAAAGTTTAAGAACCAATAGAGATGAGTGTCCCAACTGACAATGGTAGTCAACAATCGATAAAAAACTAGAATGTGCCACTAGTTTGGATGCTAAATATAACTCGTACAACTTGCCACTTTCAAATGTGTTAATCATTCTCCATATCCCAATTTCCTTACATACAGAATGTGTAAGAATGTTATTGAGCAGTTTAAAACCCTAGTAATCCTACTAACTGATAAGTTGAAAACAAGCAATGGAATATTAAGAACAGAAAAGAGGGGAGAACTAGGTGTAGTGCTAGCAATTTCTGCGCATTGTACAAGCGATATTGAATCATCTATTGGATTGTTAAGTGTGATGGAAGGAAAGGAAGGACCAGATGCAAGTGTGTTTACCTTTGCGAATAGCAATTAGAAGATCATCATGAGAGAGAGTAACAGTACTAAAAAATGAATTTGAGCTAAAGTTGATGTCGAGCAATAGCAGCGAGGGGTGCATCATGTATAACTCTAATTGAGTTATATTTAAGTGGCAACATATCCAAGACTGTATCACCTGCTAATGCAACATTGTGAACAATATTTTAAATATCAGATATCGGGATTTGTTGGACTGGCAAACTTCCATATTAGATGGTAAATATCGGAGAAATATTAGAGATATTTAATAAATATTAGAATTTCATATCAGATATTGTTCACATACATATCACAAATTAAGGGCGGAGCTACACATTGCGTTGGGGGGCCTTCCCCCCACCCCCCTAAATTTTTTTTTGGCATACTAGTATATATATTAGGCTGTTGTATCATGCAACTTTGCCATAGAGAAATCTAAGTATCTTATTAGATTGGGCCTTACTTGTAAAAGCCTCCATGTATCCACTAACTTTGCCCTATATTGTCCTACTCAACTGGGCCCTACTTGCAAAGAGAAATAAAAAATCACCACAAAGATGTTGGGTTGTACTTGCACTTTTTAAAGAGCCGAAATTGCAATAAGCTTTGATCTTATTCAATTAATTTTTTACAAGAGAACCGGAGCTAATAGAGCCCCTAAACACCATACAGATTCCTCTAACATAGAAATAAAAAGAGATGTTACAACTTGTACAATACTTGTATTTTGCGGATTTACACGACATCTTCATTAGGATGATGATCCCGATAAAGGTACGATGTTTGTTTATCCACAACGATCCTGTTAAGTGTACAATGTCAGTTTATTCACAGATATTGGAGATTGTCGATGAGATAGATCCTAGGGTTTGTGCGCTGTAAACATAACCTTATATTTTTAAATTAATAGATTATCTTTGAATGAAAAACATACAATTTTGACATTAGTGTTCTTTTTTCTTCGATAAGTACTAAGGACTTATGTATCTTGAATTCTTGGCCCTCCACAATAAAATTTCTAGCTCCGCCTGTCATAGATGTTAATAGTTAATATTCGGTGCATCAAAGATAGAGTTATGGAAAAAAGATGATATCTTTCGCAAAACTTTTGATAAGAATTTGGTCTAATTGACCTTTAATTCTTCTTCACGATTATTTATAGAATCAAATATTTATTTGGGTTTAGACGTCAATTGAATCATAACTTTTTAGGTTTTTTCGTAGAAACCACCTTAAAAATAGGATATTATACAGAAACCGCCTTTCAATTTCAATTAGACATAAACCGCCTTTAAAATATGTTTTGTTGCATTCAACACTCCTAAGTCAAATTTTTACTAAAAAACTAAAAATAAGCTTAAAAACTTCAAGTTCAAGATAGATGATTTGTAGCCTAACAAGACCTAAACACTAAAAAATGGGTCATGTGCATTGAATGTGAGTTTTTAAGTGTAATTTTGGGTTTTTATGGAAAAATTGACGGGGAGGTGGTTGATTGCAATAAAAGCTCACTTTAAAGATGACTTATGTATAAATTAAAAATGAAAGATGGTTTCCGTATAATACACTATTTCTAAGGTGATTTCTAGAAAAAAATCCTAAAGTAAATAAAAGTCCAAATCGGCATTGCAACATTTCAGCGATTGTTTTGGAACAAAGGGGACAATGTCACTTGATATATCAAAAAATTCATGATATCTCTCAAAAATTGTCAAAAAGCGGTAAAAAATATTGAGACTCATTTTTGTGGCAAGCCTTAGGAAAGGATATATCGCCTGGTAGTGATTGTGAACTTGTTCTTGGATCAGGAAATATCCCGTCATTGTCAGAGTATAGGGTAGGAGACTCACTGGTAAGGCAAGCTAGGACTCGAAGAATGTAATATATGCATAAATCGTGAACCAATCTAAAGAGAGACAATAATACTTTTATTCCTTTTGATTACAAGAATATTAAGGAAGACATTCTTAAGATATCAATAATCAATCTTCCTTCTATAAGAGTCATTGTTATGGGCAAAACGCACATCAAACAAATTTTGTGGGTAGATGAAATTTGAGATTACAAAATGAAGTATGGAATTTGTTGACCAAAACTGTCGGGGGAATACAATTGATCAAATAATATGTAGCTGGAGCATTATCCCTCCAAAATTGTTTAAGAACATGTCTATAAATCTCTAGTGAATTTGTAGTGTTCATGCGATTTCAAATATTCTACACCATTTTTGCTGACGAGTATGCACACTAGATTGTTGATGCATGTTTCAACAAAAAAAAATTTTGTAGGGGGATTTGATCTCGTGAACTATAAGATGAGAGTCTAATTTATTTACCACCGAGCAAAACTAAGATTATAGATAATTAATTTTTTAATACCATATAAAAGTTCCTCACATCTTAATTTACAGCTCCATAGAGCCTCACCAAAGTCTCACTACACTGCTCACAAATTTCTCAACTAACAACGATAACTCAGAACAACACATTGGCGAGAAAATTCAAGGATAACTTCTTGCCCTTTAGCCGAAGCATGCTAGCAGCTAAAGCAATCGGCATCGACAAAAGGGAAGCAATCTAAACCTCGAACTCTCAAAATTTCATAACAAGTAAACAATAAGCGTGCGGCCAAAATTAAAAGAAAAATTCACAACCCATGAACAAGCAAAGCAAAAGTATGAAATATTATTTAAATGTTCTCTTTAATGTTCTCCAGCTCCTTCACATCTCCAAGCTCGACTGAATCATCAGCGGTATAGCCCATCGGCCCTCGTTCCTTTAGTAGCCAACAAGCTTTCAGAATCCCTTAGTCACCAACAAGCTCCAAGTTTGAAGCAGTCGCCTTCGCTAAAGCTCACTACATCGCTGGAGTTCACCACCTTCAAGACCCTGAAAGCTTTCAACTGTCATCATCCAATTCCAAGCACCATACAACCATTGAATTTGACCTCAAACTCAAGAGCCATTTCCATCCTTTCTCACCATCGCCGTTGCAAGTAGCCTCAGCTGTCATCGCCTCGCATCGGCGGTAACAAAGTCCTAAGCATGCCGTCTTATCAACTATCAAACTCCAAACCCTAAGTTGCCCTCTCTCTGGCGCGTCGCGAGCAACTTCAGTTGTCATCGTCTCCAGTTGCACAAGAGTCGCAATTTCTATACTAGTTAGATCGCGAAGACGTTAACATTGCTGCGTAAGCTCTCGTCATTACAGCATCCTTTTCTAATCGTCATCACCTCATAGAAATCCAAGTCGTGCTCATCATTGAAGGCCATTGCAATCATCGCTGCATAAAGCCTTCCATTTCACCGCAAAGGTCGATTACCATCGATAGAGTCGATCGCCTTATACCAAGCCTTACGCATGCTTTATTTCCACCTCAGGAGCCCACAACCATTGAGGGAGTTATTGCCTTGGACTTCCTCCTCTCTGCATTAGGCTCCTTGATTCTCTTTCTTGGACAAAACAAGAAATGAAGAGACGAGCAATATGGCCAAAGACTCAATTTAAGCGAGCCTAAAAAAAAATAAACCAACTTACAATACTCAAATAGACTCTGACCTACAATCCTTGAGATCAGCAATAAATCTTGAACAGACTGACTTATGGTCCTTGCGGCCAATAGACGGTCTTGAATAGACTTCGATCTAGGGTCCTTATGGCTGACAAGCAGTCTTGAACAGTGACTTATGGTCCTTGCGGCCAATAGGCGGTCTTGAATAGACCGATCTAGGGTCCTTATGGCGACAAGGCCTAGAAGCTGCAAAAATTGCAAACAACCCCGAGAAGATGCAGGAATTGCAAAAAGCACTTTCAAAAGATTGCAACTCTTCAAAAGATGCAGAGATTATGAGCGAATCCTAAAGTACTGCAGCAATACCAAATTATGGATCGATATATCTTTAAACTAAGCAAATTAAAGTTTCTGAAATGACCAAAATATCTCTAAACTAAAATTCAAATCAAATGACCGAATGTCCTTAAACTAAAATACAAATCAAATGATTGAGTGTCGTTAAACTAAAATCAATATCAATTGGTCGAGATGTTGTTAAACTAAAATCTATATCCTCTGATACCCCGACACGGCTGCAGGGGTGTCGTACCCGTGTCCAACATGTGTCGGGTACAGGTGCATACACAAAACGTCACGAATACGGGAACATTGCTTTTTTCTTCCAGTGTTATGGGTTTTCTTGAGGGGTTTTGCGATTGAAGAGGGAGAAAGATGACTCTTTCTTTGTCATTTTCTTAATTTTTTATTGGTTATTGGAGGATGACATAAGCATTCATGTGGGTTCTCTCTCATTTTCTTAATTCTTTATTAGTTAGTGGAGTATGATATAAGCATTCACATGAGATTGTTTGACCAATTGCTTTTGTCTTTTCTTAAAAAAGGCAGTGATAGTGATGGGAGAACATAGCTCCTTATAAGTATATAAAAAGTTTAAGTTTAGTTTATTTGTTCATTTGTGGAATAGAAAGGTATAGTTTTCAAATAAGTTTGCTTTATTGAGAATTTCATATTAAATGCATAAAGCTGATATAGTTAACATAATTGGTTGTCTTTAAACTAATAATATTATATATGTGTGTATATGTGTGTGTGTGTGTTTTTTTAGCAGTGTCCCCGTACCCTACATTTTACTAATTTGCCGTGTCCCGTACCCGTAATCGTATCCGTACCCATGCAACCTAGTCTATATCAAATGATCGAGATGTCATGAAACTAAAAGTCACAAATACCAAATCCAAATTCAACCATCATGTTTCTAAATTGAAAATCCAAATCCAAACTATTATCTGATTAGAAAGTCCTCTCCCAATCATAAGTTTATAAAATCTTATTTTTTTGCATCTACCTATCAAAAAGCCTAAAATTCCATTCATGGTAGATTAGTCCTCTAGCTATAAGAAAATCCATCTTATTCTCCTAATATAAAAGTCCTCTCTGCACCAGAAATCTACTAGAAAATCTATTTCTGATAAAAAAGTCTTCTATCTATCGAAAAATTCATAAAGTCTCCATTTGATGTGAAAGTCTGCTTCATAATCCACTCAAAATCATTATCTGATAGAAAAATACTCTTTTTTTTCGATTAAATTTTTATTCTTGAGTGAAAGCCCTCTGCATTAGAGTTCCACCAAAAATTCCTTTTGATGGAAAAGTCTTATCTCGATCAGAAAATTTCTCTCTAAAAAAATCAAATCAAATACCCCCCGAGATGAAAACAAATCAATTGTAAACTAAGGGTATACCTTTGGTTAAACCTGTAAAGAAAAGAGCAATCAATATTTTTCCTCCATATACTGCTGTGCTAAGTGACAAGTATCTTAATTGAAGGTTTGTTTGGTTAAACCCAAACAATAATTAACAGTATGGGTTTTTGCCTACTGGAAGCCATGAACTCGCATAAAAATAAAATCCTATCCTAAGGGTAAATTTATGGATCATTATTTATCTTGATTGAGATACTCTCATCCGCATCCTAGTTAAGGGAGACAATTTTGATCACACAATGCACAATTCAACAATATCATGAAATCCATGAAACATGATGGATCATTATCTATCTTGATTGAGATGCTCTCATCCGCATCCTGGTTAAGGGAGACAATTTTGATCACACAATGCACAATTCAACAATATCATGAAATCCGTGAAACATGAATCAAAGTACTTCTTAGTTTAATTAGATCTCAAATGTATTATAGAAAGATCAAAGCTTTTTTTATTTTGAAAAAAGATTTTACGAATTGTAGATGTCCTTATCGAAAGGAAAAGTATGTGCTTAACATGTTATTTGAAACTGAGCTATTAGGGTATAGGAGTACTGATTTGCCAAAGGAGGTAAATATCAATATGCTACCAGATCAGGGGAGCTATTGATGGATGTACCTAGAAGCAAGGTTTTCAATATCAGATACTGGGAAAATATTGAACGGCTAAAATCCATATCGAATTATGGATGTTGTGGAAATATCAAGGATGTGTAGTAAATATCAGAGTGCCATATTTGATGATGTGCCTATATCATATAATGTCCTAAAATATAATCTAAAAACATACTTAATGAAGTCTAAGTATACAAAAAATGTGAATAATATATGTTTAGAAACTAATCAATTGTAGGAACTTATGAGAGGAAAAAGCCTACAAGAATTTTGCTAAAAAACTATATATGACTTCAATTTTTGTTAAAAGGCATTAAGGAAGTTATGCAGAATTATATTGTTTTATAAAAATCCGTATAAGTAGACATATCGGCTGATAAATCAGCCATGTCAGGGATATTATAGCCCATAAATTGCCAAAAAGCGGTAAAGGATATTGAGACCATTTGCGGCAAGCCTTTTGAAAGAATATATCGACCGATATATTGGCAATATCGGGGATATTTTAAAATAATGACCGGAAGGTATAGAAATTAGAAAGTTGTAATAGTTCTCTATTATAAATAAGAATAGAAAGGGGAGGTAATCGATCTCTCTAATTTCTTCAAATATGAATCTTGGACAAGCAATGATACAGAACTGCTTTACTAAAAACGACTTATTTCTTTACTCTCTCTATGTCATAAGCTTGAGAGTATATGCTTAGAGTGTGCATTACTTTAAAGGTTCAACAGGTTAATCGACACTTTTTAATTAATTTGATACCTTTTGAACTTCTTTCCCTGGGCTTGAAAGTGTGTTCTGCTAGTCCTCGATGAGCTAAATAACTATGAACTTAATTTGTATTGACAAAGAAATTTAAAAGTTTCACTGACATGCAGAATGCAAAGCAAGTTAAAGAACAAAA
The DNA here is from genome assembly GCA_012295165.1 of Asparagus setaceus. Lineage (NCBI taxonomy): Eukaryota > Viridiplantae > Streptophyta > Magnoliopsida > Asparagales > Asparagaceae > Asparagus > Asparagus setaceus. The sequence continues at coordinate 30,348,097 of CM022709.1, read as the reverse complement.
AGAATTCCTCTTGTTGCATTACCTATCTGTCTAGATGCAGAATAACCATTTATTTCCCAGGATTTTCTGGCTGACTCTCCTCAAGGTTGGTATTTTTCAAATGGTATAAAGGCATAAGTAGACGATTGCTCCAATTAAGGAATTAAATGTATACTCATAAAAGTATGCTGAGTTATCCTTTTCACCGTGGAAGTTTATGTTTACATTTGTAAAGGATGAACTGTTCTGCCTTGTTTGTTTTGACTGTTGAGTATCCTTAATGCTTCTGATCTTATGCACAAGTTTTATTTATTATATACGTTAATAGTAATTTCTGCCGCTCATGTCATAAGTTTCCCCCATTTGCTTGTCCTTGTCCTTTTCCATGCCTTCATCTCTTTTAGACATTCAACTGTGGCCCTGGGACTCTCCCATGTTAAGGAGTGTCTCTGAGTTTGTCTCAGATTTTTTTTCCTTTTTTTTTTTTCTTTTTTTTTCTTTTATTTTTCGGGAGAAGAACAAGGAAATTAATGTGTTGCTATTCTCTGTTTGCTTGTTTGTTCTTCAAGATGGAAGGAGAACTTCGAGGTTTAATCTTTTTTCTTTTTTTTTAAAAGTTTGCACTACAAACAATTTTATTCTCCTGATATGATGTAGATAAGCCCAAGTTGCCACCAAACTTCGAAGAAGATACTTGGGCAACATTAAAGTCTGCTATCACAGCTATATTTTTGAAGAAGCCAGATCCCTGTGACTCTGAGAAGCTTTATCAGGTATTTTTCCAATGTAAACTTGTTTTGTAGGCGAGAAAGTTTCTGATTGAAATTTCTTTTATGATTTTCGGACCAAATGTAAACCATTCTGTTGCAGGCTGTCAATGATCTTTGTATTCATAAGATGGGAGGAAACCTTTACCAACGCATTCAATCGGAATGTGAAGTACACATCTCCTCAGCACTGCTGTCATTGGTAGGCCAGAGCCCGGATTTGGTGGTGTTTCTATCGCTGGTAGAGAAATCCTGGCAGGATTTCTCAGACCAGATGTTGATTATTCGTAGCATAGCCTTATACCTTGATAGAACATATGTGAAACAAAACAGTGGCGTCGATTCACTGTGGGAAATGGGGTTGAAGCTGTTTGAAAAGCATCTCTCCAATAACAAAGAAGTGTTGCACAAAATTGTTACAGGCCTTCTGAGATTAATTGAGAGGGAGAGGTATGTTGAACATTTTTGCAATCTTTAAATTGTTGCGCAGATTTTTGCTTATTTTGCAGTGTGACAATTTATGTAATCTACCCGTAGTTGATCCTTTGTTATCAAACGCTCTTTGAATTTTGCATCAAGCCTCTTACCCATGGCAAACATAGCCCCGACATGACCTTATGAACTCATTAGCCAGCTCTACCTTATGAAATCACAAGTACTGCCTTAGGTCTAAGTAAATCCAAATTGTAGGTTTATTAGGTCCTAACCAGATCATTCACTTTTTTACCTGTGAAAAAGGGTTTAACTGTGCAGTCTGTGATATTAAAAATTACTTTTAAAAATATTTTCCCCTTTATTTCTCTGGTATAACCGTATAAAAGAACCTTGTCGTTATGCTGAAGATATATTTAAGTGTGCACGCAGGGACAACTTCTTGCTGTATCTGGACTCAGAATTTTCTTATATAATGCTGAACGAACAAGAAGGATTCAGTAGCTGATTCTGATACTTGGGATGAAGGGTTTGTTATTGACTTGTTTTCTAATAAATAATGAAGCATATAGTAGATACCATATTGGATGCATTCTCTGGACCTGTGTTTACATTATAGTAGAGTAGCAAGATGTTGTGAACTACATAGAGTTAGAGGCGAATAAACTGAGAATATAATTCATAGAGAAATTTCTGTGACATAGTTGATAATATAACAGAATTCGCATAACAACTATGTGAAGAAGATGCATGGTATTGGTATCTAACAATCTCCTTTACGGTAATCATTGGTTAACTTGACAGATGACTTTTCATGTGCTCACACATTCACATACTGATTAATAGGAAGAAGCAATGAAGCAGTCTAAAAGTTGACTTTTTGTGTGTGTCACTGTTAAATATCCTGAATGCTTTCTGAATTTATTTTATTGCTGTACTTTCCATTTTATTTGTATTTATTGGTTGTAATTCCAAGTAACACCTGTACTGAATCGGAGTTTATGTATTAGTCATGGAATGAACTACTTGTACTCCCATAACAGTAATAGCATCTTAATATATTTTGAATAAGGTGGTGGATGTATCTATTTAGGCTTAGCATGTTTGGCTTCATACTAATTTTGTTGGTTTTTCGAACTATTGTTTTTTAGGTAGTACTTAAAACAAATTATCTGTTTTCTTTTGACCAGGTTAGGTGAAGCTATTAACAAGGCATTACTTAATCACCTTTTGAAGATGTTTACTGCTCTAGGAATTTATGCGGAGAAATTTGAGAAACCATTTCTTGAAAGCACTTCTGAATTTTATGCTTCTGAAGGTGTGAAATACATGCAGCAGTCAGATGTTCCAGAGTATTTGAAACATGTAGAGGTACTTATTTTGCCTCTTGTTCTTTCTCTTTAATGCTTCAGTCATCTGTATCGATTGGCATTGAAGTGCTAGAGTTATGATTAGTTAGATGCTTGAAGTTTAATGGGTTCAAAATGCAGTTAAGGTTGCATGAAGAGCATGAAAGATGCTTGCTCTACTTGGATGCTAGTACAAGGAAGCCACTTATAGCAACTGCCGAAAAGCAACTTCTTGAACGTCACACAGCTTCCATTCTTGATAAGGTTGTATATCATTAGTGCTTTTGACTGGCATAGCTTTAAAGTCTAACTTGCTGTTTTTTTAATCCTTCTTTCTTTTCATTAGGGATTCACAATGCTTATGGAAGCTAAACGTGTTGAAGATCTCGAGAGAATGTATAATCTTTTCCAGAGAGTTAATGCTCTTGAATTACTAAAGCAAGCCTTGGGCTCGTACATCCGTGGTACTGGGCAAGGTATTGTCATGGATGAAGAAAAAGATAAAGATTTGGTTGCATGTCTCTTGGAATTCAAGATGTCCCTTGATACAATATGGGAAGAGAGTTTCTTCAGAAATGAAACGTTTTCACAAACCATAAAGGATTCATTTGAGCACCTGATTAATCTTCGACAGGTCAGATATATTTTCCACCCAAGTCAAGACGCTCCAGACTGCTCTCATTTGCTATATTATTATATAATAATACTCTAGAAACTTTGTAAGATTTATCTGACTTGGTAATTGTGACATTTTGTTATGTGGTATCTTGGATCCTTTCAAGATTCTTCTATATTCTGTGTCTCCTTGCTCAGCTTCTCTTCACTTTTGCTTCAGTAGATGCCTTGGAGTTTTTTTGTAGAGTAGATCCATTGAGTTCTAAAATGAATGACAAAGTATGACAGTCCCTGTCTATAATTAGAGGTTAATGCTGATAAGTCTATATTTCATGAATATTAAAACTATTGATTAAGCTAAAGTTGTGGATGTCACAGAGTGAGTTCTTTTTGATATTGCAGACAGTAGCAAATACAGAATGACTAAATATCTGAACTGTTTTGTTACCTTTCTTTTATAAAGTCCATTGTTAAATGGAACTGAAGAACAATTGTCTGGAAATTTTTCTGTTTTCTGTACTAATTGGTTTGCCGGTACAATTTATCCAGGTTTTTTGGCATTTAGCTTTCTTATGTTCTCTTTACTGTATCAGCATGCCAGACCAACTGGCCTGAAACTTGAGGGCTTCGTAGTGTAGGTTGATGTTTGCTCTGGATTGTTACAGTCATTTGTGTGACAAAATTTTCTTTCCTGATTCCTTATTGTCCCAAGACTTCCAACTTGATTTTAGTTTGGGACTAAATCCATCTAGAGATGTTTTTTTCTTCCCAATAAGTATAGACTCTACTTGAGATGCTATGCTAGCTTGACAGGGGTTCATGCGTACAGTTTTGATATACTTCCACAAACATTTAGACCTAATAAATGGCATATAATCACGTAAATTCTCCAATGTGCTCTCTTTAACATATCTATGCAAACTAAACCCCTTTGTTGGCTGACAAACCTTATCGTCATTATGGACTCCACCTATTATAGACTAGGATTCTTTGTGTGTGCGCGCGCGCGCGCGCGCGCGCGTGAGCTGATAAATCAGATTGTTAGATTTGCTACATATATTTGAGCACAAGATTGTATGGGTTAAGAAGTTGGATTGTTAAGTCTGCTACATATTTTGAACTACAGACATGCATATTCTCCTCTAGCTGCTTGATTTTTTGTTAGTATTATTTTGTTATAATTCTTGTGTTTCTTGCTTTACCAGACCAGTTTTGTCATAAAACTTTAGTATCCAGTACACTGACTGCAAAACACATTTTCGTAGCTAACTAATTGTTCTCTTCTTTTTGCAATGCTCTGTATTTCTCCTCCATCAATGTATTCAATACAAATGTGTCCGTGAAAGCTAATGAAATCTGTATTTATATTCCATACAACAGAATAGACCTGCTGAGCTAATTGCAAAGTTTCTGGATGAGAAGCTTCGTGCTGGCAACAAGGGTACTTCTGAAGAAGAGTTGGAAGGTGTACTTGACAAAGTGTTGGTATTATTCAGATTTATACAGGTACATACTGGGAATATTTAGTGCATGATATATGTTTGTCGTTCTTAGGTTCAACTTAAATTAAACATCACAACCTTTGTTGCTTTCTCTACGACTGAGTTACATGTTATCTATCTACTTGGGGCTTTCTGAAGTGCCTCCGAATACTGACTGCCAAAGGTATTTTTTTTTCACCATCCATCAGGGCAAAGATGTTTTTGAGGCATTCTACAAGAAGGATCTTGCCAAAAGGTTATTGTTAGGAAAGAGCGCCTCAATTGATGCTGAAAAATCAATGATCTCGAAAGTAACTTTAATAAAATTTCCTTTGAAGTTGTTTCTGGATGATACTTCCCACTCATTTCTTTAAAGTGCTAGATTTATCTAACCCGAAGTTTGATACCTTTTCAGCTCAAGACCGAGTGTGGCAGCCAATTTACTAATAAACTTGAAGGAATGTTCAAGGTATGCAATATCTTCTTTAGGTCTCATGACCAGATCTCATGTTGTGGTGACATGTTCTTTTAATACAAATTTGTTCTCTAAAGAAGTAAATAGTGGGCGAAAAAAGGTAAGTAGAAGTACAAGACCAATGCATTTTATGAAAATAAGATATATGAGTCATGGTTACTTGATCGAGAAGACCACTTGACCCAAAGAGCTTTAAGTTGATAAGTTATGGACTAACAGTTTATTTTAAGCAGACACTCTATGTTCCACCTCGCATTTGCCTTTCTGACCATGTTTGTTTTAGGGGAAAGCTTGGAAAGGGAGAATAAAGTGGTAGTTAGACATATTTGTTTAAGGGGTAAATCGCATACAACACCATCCCGGGCCACAAGAACAACCAAAACGGTAGCTAGACATATTTGTTAAAGGTGTAAATTGCGGATAAAGTGGTAGCTAGGCACATTTGTTTAAAGGGTAAACTATTTTTATGGCACATATCAACCTTGAATTCACATTTGAAAAGGATAAATTGCAAATAATCCCCTCTTGCTTATGAATTGAGGGGTGAGTAGTGATAATAATTAGTTAAAGGGTGATAATTGCCTCTGAAAGTATCGATTTTTTTTTGTGGTTGGTTGGGGGTTTCTGTGCAGATTATCCTTATTTAAAAATTTAATGATGAGATATGAATCTCCTCTGAAACTATGTTGAGATGTTTTCTTAAAATATTCAATGATGAAGTCTGAATCTCCTCTGGAACTATATTAGAAAATCACGTTTAAGCTTAGGGATTATGGGATAACATCATAACAATGCGAATCTAGCATAACCTTGCACTTGCATAAACTATCCAGAAGCATCTGTGTCATGAAGACAGATGCATCATTTGGTGTGTTATAAACTAACATATGAAGGCATACTGGATCTATGCCAGCAGCCAAAACTAAATCTGTACTTATGATGATGGCTGTGTGACTCAGAGTGTTGTGAATTTTCTTTAGACTTTTTTGTGCAATTTTTTAGTTTGTTTCCTTATCTTGGATAATTGGCTAATTGGTCTTTATGTGGCCGTGCATCATTAGTTGGGGGTTTCCTATATTTCTAAGCGATATGAATGATGAAGTTCTTGAGTGCAGGTGAACTTGATATCTTGGCACTGTTTTCTGGGGTAGAATGTCAGATATTCAAGTAACCTTTATGACTGTTCAAGATATATTTGAGGAGAAATTTTTGACATAGACCATTTTTAACATTTAATTAGCAAAATCTACCGAATTTTTTTTATTAACAAAATCGACCATTTTTCAACCATGTCACTACGGCTAGTTGAAAAGTGGTCGATTTTGCAAAATATAAAGTTTGAAAAACATGGGATTGCTAGTCCCCTGTAATTAGTGTTCCCTAGTTATGAGTTCATCACAGTGTTTTAAGAACACAGGACTAATCATCCCGTATGCTTTAAAAACTAACTGATAGTCCAAATAAAAAACGCTCAAACCTTTTCATAATTGAGCTATAAAATGTTGAACCATTCTTTTCTTGGTGGCTTTTACCTCATTGCTTTCCCTTCCTCTTCACATGTGCTCTCCAAAAAAGATGAGATTCTTACTGCTTAAATTTTAATGTAAAAACTACTATTTGTATATAGCAGTGCACCGAACATGGTAAAATTCTGAGAAGATCACCGCCTAGTCAAGATCCTAACATACCACATTCCCCTCTCCCCTTCACATATTTCTTTCTTTTAATGGTGGTTTGAGTGAGGAGTCTTTATTGGGTCTTTGCCAAGATTGGATTTTGATGTGGTGGGTAGATTTTTCTCGAGGTTTTACCAAATGAATCTTCACTAATTTTGAGTTTAATAGTCTTTCTTTCTTTTCTTTTCTTTTCTTTTTTCTTGTGGGGTTTTGTTGTTGACTAAGGTAGCATTTGGGTACCATGGCGTTTTCCTTGTTTTCATGGTGTTTTTGCCAAAAATAAAATACCATGCGTTTGGAAACTATGGTGTTTTTTGAGCTAAAACATCCTCAAATAAAAAACACAACACTCATTTCAAAACATCTTTTAGGTGTTTTGAGTTTGGTGTTTTAGTTTTGAGTTTGAGTGGGTGTTAATATAATATCTAGCATAATATGTTAATTATAATTTATACATAATATGTTAAGTATAATTAATATAATTTATTATCAACATGCTTATTATATTATATTATAATAAAATAAAATAAAATAAGATATAGTAATAATTAAAATATCTTGTATAATAATAATAATATAATATTATAATAAATACTAATATTTAATATGTTGATAATATATTATATAATATATTGTCAAATAAATATAATAAAATAATAATAATAATATATAAATATATTAGTACAATATACAATAAAATAATTTGTTAATAATAAATAATATGTATATTAATTATACAATAATAATACTATACAATAAAATAAATATTATATAATTACGAATATTATTAATGTTTTAACAAATATTATATTATATATTAATAATTATAAAATGTTATATTATATAATTGTAATATATTTCATAATGAAACGATCAATATAATAATAATATATTATATAGTAAATAATATATTATATAGTAAATAATATATTTCATGAGTTATTAATAAACTTTAATATATTAAAACTATAATATGTAACATAATGTTAAAGTATGAATAATCTATTAATTTATTCATAATATACTAATATAATATAATATAATTAATAATATAATATATTAGTAATAATATACTATTAATGATATATATTATATGATATAATTACTAATATTATATTATATTATATTAACAATAATATAATATTATATAAATAGTAAAATAATATTATTTTATATTTGTATTATATTTAATATAATAATGTAAAATAAATATTATAACATTTTAATCATAATATATTCTATTATAATTAATATTTAATATATTTAGTGCTAATGTTATAAATGGTTAAAACACTCACCGTGGTGTTTTAAAAATACTTTGGGGAGAAAACACAACACCATGGTGTTTTTTTAAAAAAACACATGGAAAACACCATGGTATCCAAACAAAGCCTAATTATTTTGTTTTGGTTTTATTTCTTGCACTGTGCTCCCTCTCACTTCTGAATTTTGGGAACCCTAGAGCTCTAAATTTTTGAAGAATTGGGAAAAAGATAGAAATTTGCTATGAAAATCTTCTGAGATGAGGCCAGGAGAGACTGAGAGCTTGGGGTTGGGGTCGCCCCGTTCAGGGAATTTTCTAGAGGATCTAGCAAGGCTTTGTTTCTTGTTTTGATCTGTACTTTTATAATTAAGTTAATTTGTTTGGAGTGCTTTTATAATTAAGTTAATTTGTTTGCAGTGCTTACTTATGATGTGCAAGTTTGTAGTATAGATGAAACTATAGAAGGAACCAACCAATACTTGAATCATTTGTTAACCTTGAAAGACCGTTGAAACCTATTTTTTCATTTTATTAGGCCAAGAAAAGAGTGGTTTGGTTCGCATTTTTGGCCGTATACACTCACAATGAAAATAACGGAACCACTAGTCCCGTGTTCTTTAAACATTGTGATTAACTTGTAATTTGTGAATACTAATTGCATAGGACTGGTAGTTCTGTGTTTTTCAAAACCTGTATTTTGCAAAATAGCCATCCCTGCGGACATGGTTGAAAAGTGGTTGATTTTGCTAATTAAAAAGATTTTCGGTCGATTTTGCTAATTAAACTTCAAAAATGGTCTATTTTAAAAATTTCTCCTATATTTGACCATTGGCATGTTTGGTTTGTACTCTGCCCTACTTTTGAAGATTGTTACACTGCTATTGTTCATACCATGCACAACTTGATATGATAGCTTCCTCATCTATATTACTGCTATTGAGGGTTGTGCATTTATTCTTCTTTCACTTGGATTTTAAACGTTAATTTTTCCATGTGATTTGTGATTACTTTATTTTCTTAAAATATTAGGGATAACAGGCTTTAGGCGTTTGAAAGAATTTGACCTAAATTATTTGTTAAATGGAAATTTTAAGTTTCAAAGTTATTAAAACTACATGATTATAACAATATTATTGTGGAAAAAGTTTGCCTTAGCCGAGGTGCATCAGCCTCTAGAGAGATGCTGGATTACAAATATTTCACTTACTAAGGATATAGAAAAATAAAAAATGACAGTTAGCCAGAGGCTTCCATACGCAACATGTCTTATTGGTCCTTTTATATGTATAACAATTCCTTTAACAAATATAATCTTACACTTGGACCTGTCTAGGGGTGTCCAAAAGCCAGCGGCCCGTCCCGAAACCAACTTGGGCTGACCCGAGAACTTCGGGCTCGGGAAGCGAACTGGGTGGGGTTGGTTCAGCGTGCCCGGCGAGATCTGAGGGTCTAGGTGCATATATACATATTTATTTTAAAAATATAGTTAAAATTGGTGATTTTGAGGTTCGAACCATGGCCATCTCTATGGGAGATTTAAAGCCTACCAAATAGCCAAACTAATTTTGTGTTATATGTGATTTTTGTTATTATTGTATATATATATATATATATATATATATATATATATATATATATATATATATAGAGCAAGGCTCCTATGAACTTAAGTTTATATAAATAGTGGTGCACCAACTTTTTATCCACTCATCTTGCCTTGAGATTTGTGATGCACAAATCTCAAAGTGGCCTTTATATCTTTCACGGATCCCAAAGCAAGATGAGTGGTTAGAAAAGTTGGTACACCACTATTCATTATGAACTTAAGTTCATAGGAGCCTTGCTCTCTCTCTCTCTCTATATATATATATATATATATATATATATATATATATATATATATACAAGATATAATTGTAAGTCCTTACATACACACACATATTATGTATACACACACTATATATATATATATATATATATATATATATATATATATATATATATATATATATATATATATATATATGGAAAAGTGTTCATAGGTGGCACCTTAGATTCAATCTAAGGTAGCCTCTTGATTCATGAATTAGACTATTTCAATTGATGATCTGCTCCATTCATCGTGATCTAAATGTCTCAAAACATCTATAAAACAAAAATCATGAAGATAAATACTTCTAACACATATTTTCATTGTCTCTTTAGTTATATTATTGTAAAACCGTTAATTTTACAATCATTTGATGTATGAGTAACTAAAACCCAATATGGCTCGTCTTTGTTTGCATACAATCCAAAACATATAAATCAAAATGAACGAGTGGATCGAGTAATTTGATAGCATATAATATAGTTTTGAAGGTGCTACCTTAGATTGAATCTAAGGTGCCACCTTATGAACACTTTTCCCTATATATATATAATATAAGTATATAAAAATACATATATAACTATGTAATAATTATATATAAATAAGTATATTTATATATGTTTATATACTTATAAGTGTATACTTTATACATATATAATATAAGTATATAAGTACATATATTTATAACTATATACATATAAGTATATAAGTATAAATAATATAAACTTAATACTTATATTATATAGTTATAAATATATATACTTATAAGTTAAACCTTTTTGCAAAAGTTCTTAGTGATTTTTCACAAAAATTTACGACAATTAAAAATTTTAATCCAAAAGTTACAAAATCAAATTTATATTAATTTTTGTTAAAAAACAATTTTTAATCCAAAAAAATCAATAAAATAAATAAAATAAAAACCGGGCTGGCCCGGTACCTAGTCCAAGGACCGGGTCTGGGCAAGGCTTTGAACCTGGCCTAGACCCAGAGTTCCGGGCCAGCCCGTTTGGACACCCTTAGACCTGTCTGACTCTGGTAGCTCCTCAAATACTTATTGTTAAGGGGGCATCTTGTTTTTTTAAAAAGCATTATTTCTCTGCAGCGCTTACATGCTGTCTATGAGTGACTTTTGAGATTTCCTCATTTGCCGTGTCAATCATGTTAAGTTGACAGATGAACTAGCAATTTTTTCTGTTGTTAAACACGTGTGCTGATCCGTTTTCAGGACATTGAATTATCAAAAGAAATAAATGATTCCTTCAAACAATCATCCCAAGCCAGAACAAAGCTTCCTACCGGTATCGAGATGAGTGTTCATGTTCTCACAACTGGGTGGGTATTTATCCTTTAATCTTTGCAACAGAGGTGCTGACGAGGACGATATGTGCTCTATTATTGTTAACATCATTTTCCCTTGGGCATAATTCTAGCAATTGATGTTCTGTCTGCAGATACTGGCCAACGTACCCACCCATGGATGTTCGACTTCCTCATGAATTGAACGTTTATCAGGTTATTTCATTAAAATATGTTCATCTCCGTCATTCTTTGAGTTATCCTCCTTTTGGAAGTTTTTAATCTCTTCTTGCGCACAATAGGATATATTTAAGGAGTTCTACTTAAGTAAGTATAGCGGGAGACGGTTAATGTGGCAGAATTCATTAGGTCACTGTGTTCTAAAAGCAAACTTTCCTAAAGGTAAAAAGGAATTGGCAGTGTCATTGTTCCAGGTGTGTGGCTCGTCAGTCTTACTTTATACAAACTTATTTGCACTTTAGTCAGCTTCAATATTTCCTAGCCTCCTACATGTTGTCAGACTGTTGTCTTGATGCTGTTCAATGATACCCAAAAGCTCAGTTTGCAAGACATCAAGGAGTCCACTAGTATTGAAGATAAAGAGCTGAGGAGGACTTTGCAGTCACTTGCATGTGGAAAAGTTCGTGTACTCCAAAAGGTTTGTTGATCTTTGTAGCTTACGACTTTTTAGATAGGACAAATTATTAACATGATATATCGGGCTCTTATAGTTCCCAAAGGGAAAAGAAGTAGAGGATGAAGATTCATTTGTGTTCAATGATGAGTTCAGCGCTCCTCTCTACCGTATCAAGGTGAATTTTTTGTTTAAACACCTGTTCAGGGCCAACATGCAACAGAAGCTAACACTTCATATCTTCAGGTAAATGCAATTCAGATGAAGGAGACAGTAGAAGAAAACACAAGCACCACGGAAAGAGTGTTCCAGGACCGTCAGTATCAGGTATGTCGGGAAGAAAACACAAGCACCACGGAAAGAGTGTTCCAGGGCCAATCATTTGCTGCCTTGTTAGTCCTCCTTATATAAAAAATACTCGAAACGATGAAAATATTAGAATATGCATATTTGAATATTCGACATTATGCTCTCTATTGATAAATCTACATTTAAAAAAAATATTATCTGAAAAATGATATCATTTGCAAAAATAAACAATTTGCTGAAAAATGATATCTTTTGCAGTATTATTTTGAAAAAATGATATTTTATGAAAATTGTTTGTTTATTTTTGAAAAACAATATCATTTACAAAAATAAATAATTTTAAAAAATAATACATTTTAAAAATAAATATCATTTTTCTACAAATATTTTATAAAATAATATTTTTATTTAATACAATATTTTTCCTAAAAATATTTTTCTTAAAATAATATTTTTCCTAAAATTTTTGGTAAAAATAATATTTTTGCAAACTAATAAATTTTCATAAATTTAATGTTTTACGGTGAAATAATATTTATATAAAATAACTTCTTTTGGAAAAATATTTTTGAAAAATATTTTTGAAAAACAATATTTCGGAAAAATAGTATTTTAAATCTTTTCTTAAGAAAACTATGTTTCAAAAAATATTATTCAAAAGAATAATAGTATTTGTAATATATATATTTATAAATTATATATAATATATATATATATATATATATTATATTTACATTATATATATTATAAATTATATATAATATTATATATATTTATATATTTATATATTATATATATTATATATATTATATATATAATATATATATAATATAAATATTATATATATTTATATCATATATATATAATATTATATATATATATACACACACACACACACACATATATATGGATGGAAAAAGTTATATTTTTCAAAAAAATTGTGTGAGATGTTTAAACAGATGTTTTTAAAAATAAAATGATTAATATTTTTGTAAAAATAATGGGAAAATTATTTTGAAAAACAATATTTTCTCGAAAAATAGTATTTTAAATCTTTTACCAAGAAAAATATATTTCAAAAAATATTATTCAAAAGAATAATAGTATTTGTAATATATATATATATATATATATATATATATATATATATATATATATTTATATATGAGAAAAATGTAAAACTTGGTACCAAGCATAAATTTTGAACTTGGTAGTGAGGTGTCTCATTCTCATCCACTCTCCAACCCATGTGATTGTGGTCCCCATTTGAGTGAGTGGATGGGAATGAGACACCTCACTACCAAGTTCAAAAACTTGTGCTTGGTACCAAGTTCCTCCATATTGCTCTTTATATATATATATATATATATATATATATATATATATATATATATATATAGTAGAGTTTCTATAAACTTAAGTTGATAGAGAATAGTCATCCTGACTTTTCTATCCATTGATGTTGCCTTGGGATCCGTGAAAGATATAAAGCCCACCTTTGAGATTTGTGCATATCTTGATTTCACGGATCCCAAGACAAGATCAATGGATATAAAGTTGGTGGACACTCCTCCCTATTAACTTAAGTTTATAGAGTCTTGCTCTCTATATATATAATATTTATGTTATGTGTATTATATATATTTGTATATTATGTATATATTATATATATATATTATATAATATATATTTTAAAAATAATACTTTTTGATAATTACTTTTGACTATGTAATTAATTTCTTAGAATTTTTAAAGTTTTAAATAATGTTTTGATTTTTTAATAAATTTGGGTTAGTTGCAACTATGCTGCAAGTATTACTTGCGGTCATTTTTTACATAAGTCATATGTTGCAACTAAGCGGTGTTTTGAAAAGTGAGTTGCAAGGAAATAAACACTTGCAACTAGACAAAATTGACCCAGTTGCATGCAACAGTAGTTGCAACCACTCTAGTTGCAAGTTGCCAAACGCCCTCTAAAGGTTGGGCTTGTTATGAACAGATATGGTTAATCAGAAGTTCATTTCTTTGCTCCCCCTACCTTTATGATCGTGCATGGGTGATAGGTTTCATGCATGGCTGATTGATTACTGCCCCTTTATGAGGGAAATTTGTTTTACTTAATGAAATTGGAGTATGAAATGATGTTCGTATGTTCTTATGCTTTGTTTAGTTGAACATTTATTGAGAAGGAAAGGTAAATATATAAAGAATGAATGTATAACTTGGTCAAAAAGTCAATAGCTGTTTGACTTTAGTTCGGTTGCTAAACGGTTACTTCATATGGATTTTTTGTATAGATTTGATAAGACATAAGAGTACGATGACATTATTTACAATATGGAAAACAGCCTCTATATTGTAACTGACCTTGGATGGAGGAAGCTAGAACATAGAATAGAATTTGCAGTTATTATAAAAATATTTAAAAATTTGTTTGCTCTAAGCCATATTGGTCACATGTTCCAAGAGGCAACAAAATAAGCATTTTTTGTGCGAGCAACAGTTTTTATTATCAGCACAGGATATTCATTCTTCTTTTTGCAAGGAGACATAAATGAAGTATTTTCTTCTTTTTTTGGGGCGGTGAGAAAGTGGTGTATAACAAAGTAGCAGTATATGATGATGGATCAATGGAAAATGGGCATGACCTTCCACTCTCGAGCAATGTTGTTGAAATGGAAGGCATGCCATGAAGGCATTAGGCTTTTAGGGACTTTATCGCAAAATTTGGTTAGGCTTCTTTTTTCAAAAGTAGAAAGTAAACAAAATAGAAAAGTTTGGAAACAAAGAAATATTGGCCTAAAGCATAAAATCTTGTGTTTTGATAAAAAATCAAGCACTTTATACAAAATCCCTCAGCATAATTATCTCAACAAAAATTAACTGTAAGGCTTTCAGTGGAGAGTTTGGAGATCCATAGGTCTGAGAATGAGAAATGGGCTCAGAAGAGATGTCAGGTTACCGTTGGAAGAAGGTTGAAGGCAAGGGTAAAACAGTTAAACAGGGGAAAAAAAACTGTAAAGTCTCACAGCTTAAGAATTTCAGAGGACTTATTTCAAAATATAAAGATTTGGGGAATTAACTTGTATTAAAATAGATGAGATTTGAGGGACCAATATCTAGAAACTCATTATTAAATATGTTATGTGCATAAGGTCAAAGGAGATAGTATTTAAAAAACTACTAGAAAATCATGCATCTGGTGTAAGGGTGGAAATGGATCGGATACTGATTGGATATGATGCTTACCGTATCCATACTTACCAATCACGGATATGAATATGAATATGGATATGTCTCGGTAAGTAAAAATCACATCCATATCTACCAAAATGGGATATGCATGCGGATCCAATAAGAGAAACTATACGTGGATACAAAATTTGTGTGAGATATAAGATTGAAGAAGATACATGTCATATGATATAAGAGGGTCCATTAATATACTCGTTATATCTGAAAGCCTTATATTAGATCAGTGGATTATCAATATTAACCTCAAATCCATTAATCTGATGGTCAAAACAATTGCAGCTGACAGCTGTATGATCAACATACATCAGATACATCAACATATGATATAAGAGAGTCCATTAATATATTCTTTATATCTGCAAAGCTAATACTAGATCTGTGGATCATCAAAATTAACCTCGAATCCATTAATCTAATGGTCAAGACAATTGCAGCTGTACGATCAACATATATTCGGATATTTCAGATATGGATCCAGATATTTCACAACACATATGTTTTTGTAATCATAGCCTATCGGATATTGATATTTACTAACCATATCTGTATTTATTCATATTTGCACCCCTAATCAGGCGGGATTCATGTGTGGGTACATATAGAGGGCTTTATGGGCAATACCTTCGCTACTTGATTCACTGACCTGACTTAGAATATTTGAAGCATGGTCAGTTACCATTAAGCAGTAATCTAGTTGGAAAAATACTGGAATATCACTGCTTTCCACATTGGCCAAAATACGTGAATGCCACTTCTTTTCCTGGAGTTGCTATCAAGTATGTAGCCTTTTAGAATTTTCCATGCATCAGTGTCTTGTGTGTATATCTGCATTTCTCAGCTTGGAGAAGAAAGTCTAGAATGCAATTATATCAAGCAGATCCTCAATACACTTGTAGTTCCTAGAATAAGCTGGATAACTATCGTTGACCTTAGTGGGAGGTTACTTCCACCCAGTCCTTCACATTTCCTTTGTTGGCTGGAGCATGGCCTTTTCTGAACCTTAGTTCATAACTGTTCCCCACAAAATTATAGCCTTTGTGTATGGCAATGTTTAGTATGCTTATGATAGCTGCAATGTCATATGAAGCCCAATATTATAGCACTATCATCTCCTCCAGTGCTTGAAAAGTTTTGGTTGAAATCCATATTTGTCAGGCATTATAGATTGATCTTTCAAAATCCAACATCAATATGTTGAAAAAGGTTGATCTAGAACAAAATTTAAGCATATATGCGTAGATATGAGAAACAGAGGCAGGAGGGAGACAAATCCCCCTGGCGACTTCCTTCTTTGTGGAGAAAAACTTGTTTTAGTATTTATTTATTTATTTATTGAAGCTTGTGGTTTTTGGGATAAGCCAATAAGTGCAGAGGCATATATAGAGAGGAAGAATTATCCTCTATTTTCATTAAGAAAAAGGGCCAAATAAAAGACTGGAAAGAAGAAATTCTAAACTCTTCAGTTGAACCTGAAGGCTTATTTCTGATATGTTCATGTTATGTTTTTGTAGGTTGATGCAGCTATTGTGCGAATAATGAAGACAAGGAAAGTACTCAGCCACACACTTTTAATAACTGAGCTCTTTCAGCAGGTAACATGCAAATAAGCTAACCTCTCTTCTTCTTTATGATCTTTTATCATTCTCATTCATGGAATTTCTGTTTCTTTCAGCTCAAATTTCCAATAAAGCCGGTAGACCTGAAGAAAAGAATAGAGAGCCTTATTGATAGAGAATACCTAGAGAGAGACAAAAGCAACCCACAGATATACAACTATTTGGCATAATCCCTCGAGCCCGAGTGATCTTTTTCTGTATTAGATATAGGTCACCTTTTAGCAACAGCCAATGTACAGTACAGAGGTTTTTGTTCCTCAGAGAGACATGTTGAAGTGTAAATTTTATAATTTCCACTTTCCTGAGTTTGTGCTTGTTCTGGATCATAAATTATTGTCAATCAAAAGTAATATGTGCTCTTTCTTCTTCTTTTTTGTGAAGCAGATACCAAAGATGTCATGAAGAATACTATCAAGCAAAAAAAAAAAAAAAAAAGGATGCCAAAATCTAGCCTCCATGATTATGCCATCTCTTTTCCCTTACTCTGCAAATTGCTAGGCTACTATGTGCTCAGTACATAAATAGTATATGAAGGATAATGGGATAGTTGGTTAGGCTTGGTTTGGCAGGAGGGAACGTGAGGTGAGGGGAGGGGTAAAACTAAGATTTGTCTTTGGCAGAGGGTTTTTAGAGAGGCAGGTAGAGTGAGGGGAGAGAAGAGACATTACAAAATGAACTAAAAAGCTAAAGAGAGAAGAACTCCAAATTGGGAAGACACAAACGGAGAAAGAAAATAAAATCTAAAAATAAGCACCTCCCCTCTGACCAAAACCTAAAGGATTAATGAGATGTCCATCCATTCACCTTATTGCACCTCCTCTTGCCTCACATTCACTCCTCAAACCTCCTACCAAACCATACTTACTATTTGCATTTACATTTTTAGTACCAGTTCAGCAAACTTACAAATGGGACAGGAATTGATCATGACCCTATCTTGGAAAGATATTTGTTTGGAAAAAAGTGGGTCAATTTTTGGCCAAATTTTCCCTAGGCTAAAAGACCACTAAAATTGGTTCTATTTTGATCCAACTTCCCTCCGGATAAAAAACATCGCCGGTTTAACTTAAAACTGAATGAATGATTAGTCATGACCTAGTTTTAAGGAGACTAGTATAGTGCACGTGCTTTGCACGTGAACGTACATGTTTTAAGTTTTGAATTTTTTATTGATAAATTTTGAATTTTTTATTGAATATTAAAACTATGTGTTAATAAATAAAATTGTATAACACGATTGCTTAAAAGAAATGTATGAATTAATTATTATCATATAGTTATTGTAATTGAATATTTTTCTTATAATGATCGCCAATGCTAACCTTTTTTAAATAAGTCTCCCAAATCTAAAATTGTTCTTAAATAAAATTGTTAATTCTACCAGTTCTCTTAAATATGTCCTCCAACTTGAAAGTTATTAACTTAACTTAAATTAAATAAGCTGCATTAATCTTGCTAGTTTTTCTCTCGATGTTTTCTAGATAGTATACTTAATATCGTAACATATTGCAATAGTTACTTCTCATTATAATTATTTAGTAGGATAAATTATACTAAACCCTTATGAACTTTCAGCCCTATGAACTTTCAAAATCACACTAAACCCCTAATGACTTTTCCATTTCAAAGAAAACCCCAATAACTTTCTAAATTTTGCAGATAACCCTATAAATTAGAACCAAAAATAACATAAAAGGCATTTTGAAAGTTATTGGGGTTTGATGTAATTTATCTAAAAGATATTGGTGGCTTTCTACAAAACTTATTAGGGTTTAGTGTGATTTCAAAAGTTCATAGGGTCTATTTACCTAAAATGCTAAAAGTTCATGGGGTTTCTTGTGATTTACCTTATTTATTATTATAATTCTTAGTTCAAGTAATACTATTAAGATAATTATACTATCTATATACTATAAAATATTTTAATTATGCTCTTAAATAATTTAGTACTATAAATATTTTATAAATTTTAATATACTATCGTTAATAATTAATAGTACTATTATTAATATTAAATATTGTTTTGTGAAAAGGCTAGTTTTCAATCATTTCCAAGTATAGATTATTCAGTATCATGTAATAATCTTTGAGGAAATAATCTAAAAATAATATTAAGTTATTTATTTAATTTATTTAACAATATAATACTAAATAAATAGTGTAATTCATAATTTATATGATATTATTAAAATAATTACACTATTTATGAGATTAAATATTTATTCTATTTATTTTATTGCTCATTGAATTATAATATAATTCGTAATAGTATTTAGTAATATATTATTCTAGTAATACTATTCTTTTAATTATTTTATTATAATTCATAAATAATTATTATAATAATTTAATTGGTTACTCCTAATAATTGCATATACTTATTTTATAAATCATTTTATTGTATTATTTTTAAACAATTAATAGTTATAATATTATTAATAATTATAATTATTTAGGAAGGTAAGGAGGTGCATAGTTAATAAGAGGTAATATTTATTTAATAAAAGACTAATTAGAGATAATGGCATAATTAGAATTTATCAAAATTTAAGAGGGCAAAAAGGAAATTAAAAGTTTTAACACCCAAATCCTCTTTTATAGTAGTATAGGTATTTAATAATATATTACTAAATATTATTTCGAATTATACTATAATTCAAAGGAGCAATAAAATAAGTAGAATACATATTTAATCTCATAAATAGTGTAATTATTTTAATAATATCATATAAATTATGAATTATACTATTTATTTAGTATTATATTGTTAAATAAATTAAATAAATAATTTAATATTATTTTTAGATTATTTCCTCAAAGATTATTACGTGATACTGAATAATCTATACTTGGAAATGATTGAAAACTAACCTTTTCACAAAACAATATTTAATATTAATAATAGTACTATTAATTGTTAATGATAGCATAATAAAATTTATAAAATATTTTATAGTACTAAATTATTTAAGAGCATAATTAAAAAATTAAATTAGATAAATATTTTATAGTATATAGATAGTATAATTATTTTAATAGTATTACTTGAACTAAGAATTATAATATTAAATAAGGTAAATTATAGTAAACCCCCATGAACATTCAATTTTGCAAGAATAGACCCTATGAACTTTCGAAATCACTAAACCCCTAATAACTTTTGCAGAAAGCCCCCAATGTCATTTAGATAAATTACACCAAACCCTAATAACTTTCAAAATCATTTTAAAGCCATCTTTTGGTTCTAATTTATAGGGGTTATCTACAAATTTTAGAAACTTATCTCATGGGACGGGAGGTTTCTTTAAAACAGAAAAGTCATGAGGGGTTTAGTGCGATTTTGAAAGTTCATAGTCATAGGGGCTAAAAATTCATAAGGGTTTAGTGTAATTTACCCTATTAAATAATTATAATCGAAGTAACCATTACAATATGTAGGTATTAAATGTAATTATCCAGGAACATCGAAAAAAACTAGCAAGATTAATGCTGCTTAGTTAATTTAGAGAATTATAAGGAGAAGTAACTATTACAATATGTTACAGATATTAAGTGTAACTATCTAGGAACATCGAAAAAAACTAGCAAGATTAATGCTGCTTAGTTAATTTAGAGAATTATAAGGAGAAGTAACTATTACAATATGTTACAGATATTAAGTGTAACTATCTAGGGAACATCAGGAAAAGGCTGGCAAGATTAATGCAGCTGAGTTAATTTAGAGTTAAGTTAACAACTTTCGAGTTGGAGGAGCATATTTAAGAGAACTTATAGAATTGATAGTTTTATTTAAAAACAATTTTAGATTTAGGGGACTTACTAAAAAAAAGGTTAGCACTGGCAGATCATTATAAGAAAAACATTCAATTACAGTAACTACACAATAATATTTAATTCATACATTTCTTTTTAAGTAATCTTATTATACAATTTTATTTACTAACACATAGTTTTATTATTCAATAAAAAATTTAAAACTTAAAACATGTGCGTTCACCTGCAAAACATGTGCATTATACTAGTATAACCAAAATAACTTACATGAAGGGAATATATAACAACCACCCCCCACCCCACCCCCGCGGTTATGTTTTGTTTTGGGATATCTAGTCGTCATTTTAAGCTGTTTCTGACCAAATTTTTTTAGTCCTATCTCAAAAGTTTTGGTTACCTTGATCAATTATAGTATTACCACTTTTCCTATTGGAAAAGAAGCATATCATAATAAAATGTTCAACGTCTTGTAAGAACTCTAGACAAAACGAATCGATTCAATTTTGTAATGTATCATCTAGTTTAATTTAGTGGATGGGTATAACTAGCTTGATTATATGGTACGAGTATTATAAGGTCCCCAACAAAAAATAGTTTCAAGTGACGCCACCTAAAATATGATTTGGTCTAACACTACTTTGGAAATATATAATTCATGTTATCTTATCCTCATGTAAGTTATAACTCAGTATGGTTAATTAAAAAGAAAGGATTTTTTTTCTGATACATATATACCCTCGAAATTAGGTGTACTTTTAATTTTGCAAACACTCCCCCCCCCACCTCCCAAAAAAAAAAAAAAAACCCTCAACTCAACTAAAGAAGAATCTGTTGATAATATTCCGTTAACTTTTAGGAAATGTCTAATCTATTCCTTGATAAATTGATTTAAATTAACTCATAAAACCACAATTTCTCCTTGTGATGTTGTCTCTCTCAACTGGGTTCTTTGTTATTCTCTTTAGTGACTGCCCTGTCAAATTTGGGCATCACTATATAATGAGAATAAAAAGTCAATTTTAACGTGATTATGTGAAACAAAAAAAGGGCAGGCAAGAAACAAGGATAGCATACCAAGAGCTTTCTGGCCAAGCTCTCTCATGGTGGAAAGATGCCTTTATGGCTCTGTGCCGAAAGTTCTACAATTTTCGAACCCAAATAAAAAAATGAATACTAAGTATGATTATCAAATTATGAAACATGCACATAATAGAGAAATTCATAAGGAATTGGGATTCTCCGCACCAAATTATCATCAAGAGAACTTCTTGTCTTGGCATTTATATGTCTGGTTCATAGATCTGTGTTGCTATGTTGATGTGGGTGCTGGTCGTATTTTATGATATTAGATAAGTTTTGATTTGTACTTGGTTGAGTTTTTGGGTTTGATGGGTTATATATTATTTTGCTAATTTATTTTTTACTTTTGACCCTTCAACAAGTAGAATAAGGATGTTAAGGTAATTTAGCCCTAAAAACTATTAAAATTCTAACAGCAGTTAACATTGGGGAATTGAAATAATTTGAAGGGCAAATTTGAAATTATAATAATTTGGGGCGATAATTTAAAAATACTTACAATTTGAGGGGTATATATTAAAAAAAACCAAAAAAAACTCAGTTCTTTCCGATTTCCGATAGTAAAAAGTAGGCAACGCATAGTAATATGAACATTAATGTGGACCTTTATACTAAAATACCATTTAACTCATTTTTTATTTTCTTTTTCCCCGAGAAAAAAAAATACAGCTTCCTCAGCATTTTCCTTTTGTCTCGGAGCCGGTTGCATCGCCCTTTTTTGAATCGAGGGGAAAAAAGAAAGGAAAAAAAAAAAAAATCAAATCGATCATCATCGATTGATTTCATCAGCAATCGAGGTTGAGGAGACGAGGGAGGGAATCAGGCTCCAAAATCGAATAGGTACGCTCAAATCTTATAAATCATGATAAAGAGAGAGATCCCCAAATTGAATCCGGGGGTTTTTTTTAATATATAATTTTATTATAAATTCCTGAAAACGAAATTAAGAGGAAGAATTAGGAAGAATATGAATCATTTGGATCTGAACAATTAAAATTCTATGAATTAGGTCGAAATCGTGAAACTTGGCTAATTTTTGTTGATTGAACGCTAAATTTGATTTTAATTGTGTGAAGAGGCCAAGTTAGAAATTTTATCATTTTTAAGTAATATAATGACATGGGATTATATAATACATACCTGACATGTATTGTTGTTAAAATTTGTGTATTAAAGTTCAGTCTGATTTGATCCCGGGTTTGAATGGGATATTGCTTGTTTTATTGAATTCTTGTGCAAGGGCGAATCCATTATCAGCCTGCAACTTAGATGATCATAAGTGGCTTTTTTGTTGACACTAAATATAGATGCAGAAGAAAATGTTGTGACCAAATTTATATTTCCAGTGTTTGGTTAGCAGTGAGGTAGTTTGAAATGGTAATTGGATTCATATTTTGTAGAAAAAACTAATGTTAGGTTATCGAGTTTGTTGAAACGAATTAGAATCAGATTGTTTTGCAATTTTAGATAGACGAACACTTCATTTGCAATGAATTCTTTTTACCACAGAATTAGCAAATCCAACCAGTTGCATCTAACCAAACACAAAAATCCAGATATTCAGATGAAGGATCTGAGGTAAATTTCTTGCAAGAGATGTTGCATGCAAAATTTTCGACATGCTGCATTTGTTGCAGTTACATTTGTAGCATACCAAATGACCCTATCCTTTTTCCTATGTAGTATACTTCTGATTATTTTTTATTGGAGACCTTTCGTGTTGTATGTTTGTGTTCATGCACGTGCTTGTGTGTGTGCGCCTTCTCTTTATAATGCATACAATGCATACAAATCAATTTGCCTCTCTTGACGAATTTTTTGCTACTTTGTAGGAATAATTGTAAAAGGATATGAGATGTTTTCCAGCTGGGCATGAGATAATCGTCTTCATATTTGATCTCCTATGAATGATCTTATCTTGCTAATTTGCAGCTTTTGTCTTCATCTAGCTAGTAGAGGATGTTTGATTGTGGTTACAAGGCACAATATATGGATGGCCAGAGAGAGAAATTTGTAAGGTGTGATTATCCACGGAGAACCAATTTTCATAGTACTTCAAGCATTTTGCAATGGTTATACTATATAAATTCAATGCAATCACTTTTTTGCATGCGTAAACAGTTTGTGGTTGACAATATCATGAATAACGACTGAAAGTTATGAATATTTCTAACACCATTTTCACAGAACACTGTCATTAAAATTTTCACTAGGAAACAATTTCCATGTAACTACTACTAGTTGTTGTCTTTGTACACGCTGCAAAATAAAAACCTAATCGTTTTTTAGAATTTTTGACATTTTAACAGTCACAAGTTAAATTATGTAGCCTTTAAAATTTATCTTGAGTTGAGACTGTGTGTGGGTGTGTGTGTGTGTGTGTGTGAGATATGTTACTGAGGGGGCACCTTAGATTCAATCTAAGAATGCACATTCAAAACTACATTATATGCAATCATTCGTTCATTTTGATCTATATGTTTTGGATAGTATATAAACAAAAAATTAGGCATATTGGGTTATAGTTACTCATGCATTAAGTGATTGTAAAATTAACAGTTTTATGACAATACAACTAAAGAGACAATAAAAAATGTGTTCGAAGTATTGAAGCATCATTTTTGTTTTATAGATGTTTTGAGACATTTAGATCATGATGAATGGAGCGGATCATCTATTGGAATAGTCTAATCCATGCATCGAGAGGTGCATTCTTAGATTGAATCTAAGGTGCTTCCTTAGTAACATATTTCCCAATATATGTATAACATCACATTCCAAAGATTCCATATATATATATATATATATATATATATATATATATAAAGCTATTGTAAATTTAAGTGTGTATAAGCTCTTGTTTACGAACTTTTTTATTTGCTAGGTATGCTTTGAGATTCGCATTGGCATGTGATACATATCAATACACACATCTCAAATATAGCATTGATGTGTATTACATTCCAATACGAATCTGAAAGCAAATCTAATGGATAAAAAAGTTGGTGGATAGATTCCTCAATCAACTTAAGTTTATTTTAGCTTTTCTCTCTCTATATGTCCAACAAATAGGTCTATAGGAAACATATGGAAAGGCCTCCGGCAGAATGGGAAAGCACTTGAAACGCGCTTGCGAAGGATGAATAGAATGATGATGATAAACATGTTCTATCGTTAGCAATGCTCTAATACCATTCAAGTGGAGGGATCGCCTTATGAGAAAGCTTTATTTAATTGGTTGTGGCCCAGAATGTATATAAAGAGAACATGATAGTCACCTACTATTTTAACGTTGTTAGCAACATTTGAGACGCAAGAAAAAGGAAATGGGCAATTGATGTGGCACAAAAATGAGCTTTGCTCTAAATATGACCTTTCAAAGGAAAACTTCATTGGGAAAGTTAATCGATGGCGGAGAAAGGGCTAAATTACCAGACTGGTATTAAAAGTAGTACTCAATGACTAGATTGGTATTAAAATTATCTCCGGCGATAACAAGATGTTTAAACTTACACGATGAGACAAATAGGCCCAAAAATAAATTTTCCGACAAACTTTTCCAGCGACCACTCATATAATCTGTCACATGATGCTTATGTGGCATATTTATGATAACATGGCCGCTGTAGTTGGCCTAATTCAAACTATTAGAAGGGTATATTTTTAAATTAGGGGTTTTTTAATTTGGGAGCTTCTTCTCCTTCTTCCATCAAATTTGGGTTCTTCATTGCTTGAGAATATGGATTCCTTGAGCTCAAGCAATGAAGAACTACTAATTTGAAAGGAGTCCCAAATTTAAAAAAAATCAATCTTTTTAAACCTAATTTGAAAATTACTCCTTCTAATGGGTTGAATGAGGCTAACTACAGTTGCCACATCATTATAAACATGCCACCTAAGCACATGTGGCAGACTACCAAGTGGTCGCCAGAAAAATAGCCGGAAAATTTATTTTTGGACCTATTTGTCTCATCGTGCAAGTTTAAATACCTTGTTGTCGCCGGAGATAATTTTAATACATTGTTGGTCATGGGTACTTCTTTTAATGCCAATCTGATACTTTAGCCGCGGAGAAAGTGTTCAAGAATGGTGTTTCTCACAGAGGGAAAGAAATGAAGAGGGAAAAGAAAGGGATGAAGATGATGACATCAAGCATTGATGAGATTTTTCTTTCTTGATGGCAGAATGGATGCAGCTATTTGTAGTGCAATTTGTGATTTTGTTTTTATGGAATTGGAAGTAATGGATGGCTAAGATTCATAATCATTCATTGATCGAGACTAACAAAATAAGAACAAATTAAAAATAAAGATAGATGCAGCGGTCTGGATCGGTTTCACACACGGCATCTAACCTTTCTTGGCTTCACAATTGGCAAGTCACTTGCCAGTCAACAAATCACTTGCTAAACTTTTTTTTTCAACTTTATTTTTCAAAATTTTCTTCATAACTAAATAATGAAGATAGAGTTGTAAACCTATCGCTAATACACTTTGAAATTCACATTCAAGCTAGATGAAATTCAATAACAAATAAAATCAAATATTCTAAAACATAAGTCAAATCTAAAAAGAAATTTAAATCTGAAATGTCCTAACTAACTTTATCTATACTTACCAGTTTTGCGTTAGATCAGGATTCTTCAAAAACAATCTTTATTTGAACTTCAAAATTCAAATTGTCCTACATTAGTCATATTCTATAATGCGTAGGTACTTCTATCATGCATCTATGTTTGTACCTTACACATACCATACTCATATGGTCATACCTACACTGACACTTCCTTGGACACCGCTTTAATATATGCAGGATGTATCTAGAAATTTTTCCTATGGGTCATATCTTCAATTATGCATATAAATTAATAGCTTATACAATATAAACTCTAGTAACATAAGAATTTATTTATACGATAATCACAAGAATCTCAACACTTAACATTATAATTTTCATCTCAATACATGGTCTTCATTTCCATTACAAAACTAATAAAATATTACCACGCCTCAACAATAGTTCTTCATAATAGTTCTCTACGTGATTTCATCTTTTAATACCTCTGTATAATTTTCTCATTTTCTATTCCATCAAATGTCTTTCTCAATATATGAGTTAAACAACTATTCGATCATTCATCTCTCGTACGATTGCACCTTCAATTCTTTATAATTTTCATTGTGGAGAAAGTTCTTTCAACAATTATAATTGCAACAAGGCTAAATTGCACTTACATACCCTATAGTTTCACCAATTTTGCACTGAAGTGACCTTTATTTTAAAATCGAGCAAATAAATGCCCCAAATTATTTAAAAATTAAAGATAAAATATCCCAAAGTTTCAAAATGTTGCACTTTGGTGTCCTCTTGTTTACCTAATGTTCCATATACATACCCTCAATTTGTAAATGTCCTCACTTAAATACCCTAAAGTTTCTAAAAGTTAAACTTTAGTACCCTCTGTTATGTGATGTTCTTATATATGTAGATTTTTAACTGTTCCTTTTAACTTTGGAGCATTTATTTGCAATATTTTAATATATTAGGGCATTTATTTGACCAGTTTTAAAATGGAGGTCACTCAAGTGCAAGATTGGTGAAACTATAGGACATTTAAGTGCAATTTAGCCATTGCAACAATTGCAATTGCATCTGGTAATATCAAAGCTAACTTTACAAGCAAATATACTAATGGATATGCAACATTCTTCTTTGTCACCAATCCCTAAAGTTCGGAAAATATCCCATTTAAACGAATATTTATTATATAATTCTCAAGTTGACTTTCAAGCACAAGTTCAACATAAGAAAAAATCAGATGGATGAAATTTAGCAAACCGAACAAGCCTTTCTTTATCAAAAGCAGCAAACAAGTCTCCAGGGCTCAATCTTGACACAAATTCAAAAAGATTTGATAAAGCTCAATAACATGCATGCTTCAACTCATTGTTCTGAGTTTGTCCCATCTTCCTTGACCACTTCAAGCACATCGATCACAGAAGAAAGTATAGTAATAAAGCTGATCATTGTGTTATAATGTGAACTCCAACGAGCATCCCCTGCTATTTTGAGAGTGGTTTATTGATTCAACCTTCGGCCATTGTAGATTTTACCAGTTTTTAATGCTTCCAAAATCTTACTCATGTTTGTCATATGGAGAATTCTTTTTGTTTACCGGAAGAAATAATGACATTTGATAAAGTAGAAAGCAAGTCAAAGATTAATATGATTTTTGTTTTTTCACAACAACGAATGCTAATTGAAGTGGGTCTTAGAGAATAGGCGACGAAGGCGAGAAATCTGCGGAGAAGTCGTCAACAACGATAGAAGTCCGCAAAGGTTATAAAATTTTTCAAAGTTGAAGGCGGGATGACTTGAGAAAATTTAGGGAAAAGCATAGAAGTCAACGGAGGCAGTTGAGACACTTAAAGGCGGAGGTGACAGTGGAAGAGGCAGAGGGTTGAGAATTTTAGGATTTTTTGTTTCGTCGAATCGCTAGCGCATCGCAATTTGGAGGAAAAGGATTTTAGGGTGGGTACCCTTTATAATCCAATTGGGTTTGGCTTTGGGTTTGTTTGGGGTGGGCACCCATCAAAATCCAAAGGGGCAACTTTATAATTTCAACTAATCTCTAATTGTTTTTTAACATGTGTGGGGTCACGTACCTCTAGCGCTCACTTTAAATTCGTCAATGAATACATGTATACTTTTATTTGAGTACTCAATTATATAATACATGTTTTAATTTAAAACACTTGTTGTACACTTGTGGACATATATCCTACACTTCATACCCACCTCCTGAAACTAATTGTAAATATGTTGAGTTCATTGAAGCCTACAGAGTTCATAGCTATTATTTTATGCAGTTGTTTATGTTCTAGTTCAATCACGAGCAATTTTCAATCTATAATCTACATAATAAAAGAAATATAAAAGTAGCATATGAATTTAATTCTCGTAACATGGTGAAAAATATCTTGATCTCATGTACATGATTAATTTTAATATGTATAATTACACCATTCCTTACCTTTTATAACCTGACTTATAAATGATTAATTTCAATCATGCTTATACAATTAAGCTTTAAACCAATAGATGTAAAAAACAATTTTTATAGGTAAAGTTATGCTTTGAATAGCTAACTTCTTTGCTGATATAAATGTTCAAGCCAATACTAGCAGGTAGAATGACTTTTCATGCCCTTTTTTGTGAATTGTGGTCTTGTAGATTGTTTGATGGGTAGTAAACAAAGCTTCATCACTAAATTGCATCAAGATTGTGGAAAGCGGAGCAAAGTACCGAGGCTCTGCTAAGGCCTTTTAGGGCTTTAGCCTTAAAAAGCGGCAAAAAGCGTAAATTAAAAAGCTATTCAGTTTAAATATATATAAATATTTAAAAAAAAGAAAATTCAATAAAAATTTAAAAATTCTACAAATGCATATTTCATCATTTATAGAGATCCTAAATATGAAATAAATATGTAACAATTACTGTTTTAAAAAAGCTTTCGCCATCACGCAAGTGACGCTTAGGCCTAAGCGGTACCTAGGCCGCTTAACTAGCGCTAGCAGGCGATTACAAGGCTGTCCATCTAGATTTTGAGAGTGTTTAGGGGAGCATTGTCTGCTTACGTGGACTGCACCCTCTAGGCCTTGATCGTGATTTTTTGTGTTGCAGCCTCCACGTCCTCTAACCTCCTCCAAACTTCTTTAACCTTCAAATATGAACATCTCCACTATCTCCTCCGACCTTCGGCAAAACCTCCTCGACCACCACTTAAATGAAGAAAGAAATCCGTCTAGACACCAGTCCGACACCTAAATTTTCTATAACATTAACATTTACTATCAATTATTGTAATTTAAAAATAAAAAAAGAAAACCTCCTAGACTCTAGGCACCGGGTCCAACTCCTAGGCCTCGTAGCGCTTTCTATAACCTTGTTAGTTATTATTTTGGCTATTTAGTATATAAGTATGCATGATTTATTGTGGATCTAAGATTGCTATCTTTTTTTTGGCAAATTTATATGAATTTAATACATATTTTTATCAATTATTATAATTAAATAATTTAAAAAATAGCCACACGTCTAGGCGCCGCCTAAGTGTCTAGGCTAGGTGCCGCTCAACGCCGCTTAAATCTCAGAATATCGCAGTAACAATCGCACAATATGTGAAGAGGGCATGAGGCGGTGAAGAGGAATGTTGTGGTGAGGAAGAGCTTAGCTATGGTGAAGAGAAGGAGAGCAAGAGAAGTGTTTCTGGGCTTCATCGAGGCAGTGGAGGATTGTTTGAGATGGAGCTCAGTTAAGAGGAGGTAGTGGAGCGTTGTTGGAGATAGAGCATGAGTGTTACTGGAGCTTTGATGACGTATTTGGGGCAAGGGGGGAGGGGAAGGAGGAGGTGGAGGCTGCGAAGCTGAGTTCTAGGATTTTTTTCCGATGGGGGAGAGAGAGGTGAGAGGAGAAAGAATATCGAGAGATTGAGTGTCTATTAAGTAAAGGAGATTTAAATCGGGTAGGATTCGGGTTGGGTCTCAATATAGAAATAAAAAATAGCTTTTTAAAAAGCAGATAAAAGCCTTAAAAGTGGATTAAATTCGCTATTGCCTGCTATTGTCTGCTATTGCCCACTTTTTTGGGCATTTGGTCGCTTTTGCGAGTGAGAAGTGTTAGGATCTCTTTTCCTCGCCGCTTTTGGCTAGCGTGTCACGGCCTCTGGCCACTTCCGCTAAAAGCCTAAAAGCCTCGCTATTGTGCCGCTATCGGGCGCTTTTTAAAACACTAAATTGCATCTAAGATTAAGAAATAATCCCCCCTTTATCTATAATCAGTAATTGATAGTTTCTTCCTCAAGCCTCCATCTCAAAAAATTGTCATGTGTTCTTTCTAAGCTAATATGTGGATTGTGGACATCTAATCCTATTTGAAACTAATATGTGGATGCTTAATGTTATCTTCACCTAAAAATCCTCATTAAATTAAAACTATTCATAATCAAAAATTTCTAATAATCAAATATTTGGTAAATCTAATCAAATCATAACTATCTATAATTAGAAAAGTTGTTAATATGTTTAAGGAAAAAACAAGTTGTGATAGAAAATTACAATCAACATCCTAAAATTTGAAAATTACAAATACTCCTTGAAAAATATGAAACCGCAGAAACGACCCTAAAAACTTGAAAATTGCAACTGACGCGATAAATTTAAAAATTAAACAATCCCTTGAAAAGTTAAAAAATTGCAAACAATCCCTCTAAAAGCTCTGAAAACTACACACAACTCTTTTCTAAATATGAAAACTACAAATAACCCCCTGAAAATCCGTGAATTACAAACTAACCCCTAAAACAAAAATTACAAACAACCTCATAAAACTCCAAAATTTACAAACAATCATATTAAATTGCAAACAACCCCTGAAAAATCTAGAATTTGTAAACAAACTCTTAAAATTCAAAAAAATACAAACAACCCTCTCAAAATTTTAAATATATAAACGACCGCTTTAAAGCTTAAACTTACAAATAACCTCCTAAAATATTTAAAAATTACAAACAAATCCCTGAAAAATGAAATTGAAAACAAACATTTTTGAGGGTTTTCTGTCAAAAGTTGTCAGGGGTTAAGTGAGAAAACTTAAAACTTATTGGTGGTTTTTGCCAAATTTTATTGAGGTATCTTTTGGTCTTTTGACCATATATGAATAGAAAGTGTTAACTTTGAGGATTTTCTACCTCAAGTTATTGGGGATTCATGAAAGTTTCAAAGATATTGGTGGTTTTGTGCCAAACACCCAAACATATTAGGGGTTTAGGGAAGTTTACCCATATTTCAATCTGTATAGAGAGTGTAGATTGGTGGTTACACGTGAAGGACTTATATCTACTGAAGAATAATCAGTGGTTATGATTTTGATAGTGTACATTGGTTGTCGAATGAAAATGAGTCTGAAATTGTAAATGGATATGAGAATCAAGTGAATGACATCGTAAATAAAGAAAACCAGGATTTGCTATTTTGTGAGCGAATAAAGAACAAACCGAACCACATAAAAGGAAAGAGATGAAAAAATAAATAGTTTAAATTTCTCCTCTATATAAAAAGAGATTTGTGGGAAAAAATAAATAGTTTACAATTTCCTTTATATATAAAAAAGATTTGTGGTTTATTATTAACCATATATCTCAAGAAATTATCATGTGTTCCTCCTTAATTTTAAATTTTAAAATAAAACTATCTACATATTTATTTAGTGAGCTAAATTTTTCTTTTTTCTTTTCTTAACTTTAGAGTATTATAAAAAAGAGGGATGTTATAAAGGAGAGATTGGTGGTTAGAGATTTGTGGGAAAAAATAAATAGTTTAAATTTCTCCTTTATATATAAAAAAGATTTGTGGTTTATTATAACCATATATCTCAAGTGTTGATGCTACGGATCACACAGCTAATTAATTATGAATTAGGGATGATTAGGGGCGCTAACTTCTCGGATATCCGGTTCCGATGTCCATAGGGGTATTCTGCACATGAAACAAGTCGTAAGAGGTTGGGGTTGGGTTCCCCGGTGGTTCCTCTGACGATCAAGTTAGTTAGTAATCTTGAGTGGGGAAATCTGTAGAAATTCAATTGAGAGTTCTCCAACATAGGTTTTTGCTTACACCTTTATCGCAATCCCCATATTTATAGTAGTAAAGAGGGTAGTTTAGTAATCTTGGTAGAGTGGTGAGTTAAGCGTCTGCTTTATAGGTGTCTACCGTCGAGTGGAGGGTCACCGGCGGTTATGGTGAAGTGGCAGAGGCTGCGATGGGCGGCGTGTCTTAAAGATCTACGAGCACGGAGAATTGATGGCTCTGATCTTGCATTCAATGCGACGGCGATCTGGTGTCAACGGGGGGGACTCGAAAAATATCATCGTCTTCCTATCCTAGGTGGAATGCTGAGACGTCCTGTTATTCGAGTCAGTCTCGAAAGGTGTCGACCAACTCGCCATGCGGGTCGTTCGCGGAGTCGGCCTAGCGAGGAGTTCGACTAGTACCGCCTTTTGAGCCGGCCACGTGAGATGTCAGCTCCCCAAGTCGTTTGGGCTAGGTGTTCGGGTCGTCTTGAAGTGGTGAACTAATCTGAGAATCTTAATGCGGGATACTTGTTTGCTAATTGGGCTGATTATGACTTGATAATTGAAGTGCCATAACATCAAGAAATTATCATGTGTTCCTCCTTAATTTTAAATTTTAAAATAAAAACTATCTACACACTTATTTAGTGAGCTAAATTTTTCTTTTTTCTTTTCTTAACTTTAGAGTATTATAAAAAAGAGGGATGTTATAAAGGAGAGATTGGTGGTTAGAGATTTGTGGGAAAAAATAAATAGTTTAAATTTCTCCTTTATATATAAAAAAAGATTTGTGGTTTATTATAACCATATATCTCAAGTGTTGATGCTACGGATCACACAGCTAATTAATTATGAATTAGGGATGATTAGGGGCCGCTAACTTCTCCAGATATCCGGTTCCGATGTCCATAGGGGTATTCTGCACATGAAACAAGTCGTAAGAGGTTGGGGTTGGGTTCCCCGGTGGTTCCTCTGACGATCAAGTTAGTTAGTAATCTTGAGTGGGGAAATCTGTAGAAATTCAATTGAGAGTTCTCCAACATAGGTTTTTTTTGCTTACCTGCTTTATCAGCAATCCCCATATTTATAGTAGTAAAAGAGGGGTAGTTTAGTAATCTTGGCCGAGTGAGAGCTGGCGGCTGAGTTAGCGTCTGCTTTATAGGTGTCGGCCGTCGAGTGGAGGGGGTCACTTCAGCAGTTATGGTGAAGTGACAGGAGGCACGTGGGCCGACGTGTCTTAAAGATCTACGAGCACGGAGAATTGATGGCTCTGATCTTGCATTCAATGCGACGGCGATCTGGTGTCAACGGGGGGGACTCGAAAAATATCATCGTCTTCCTATCCTAGGTGGAATGCTGAGACGTCCTGTTATTCGAGTCAGTCTCGAAAGGTGTCGACCAACTCGCCATGCGGGTCGTTCGCGGAGTCGGCCTAGCGAGGAGTTCGACTAGTACCGCCTTTTGAGCCGGCCACGTGAGATGTCAGCTCCCCAAGTCGTTTGGGCTAGGTGTTCGGGTCGTCTTGAAGTGGTGAACTAATCTGAGAATCTTAATGCGGGATACTTGTTTGCTAATTGGGCTGATTATGACTTGATAATTGAAGTGCCATAACATCAAGAAATTATCATGTGTTCCTCCTTAATTTTAAATTTTAAAATAAAAACTATCTACACACTTATTTAGTGAGCTAAATTTTTCTTTTTTTTTCTTTTCTTAACTTTAGAGTATTTACAAAAAAAGTGGGATGTTATAAAGGAGAGATTGGTGGTTAAACCATCTAATTTTGAATTTCATATTTGAAGTAAAAGTCATTCACGCCTTATTTGTATTTCCTTATAAGGAAAAACTCAAGCTTATGTTATCTAATTTTGAATTCCAAATTAAAACAATATCTTTTTATTTCAAGCGTTATGTTTAGAACACTATGAGGAATTTAAAGGTAATATCATGTTCATTTTAATATTATAAGCATTTGTTATAAGCCTTTTGTATGCTCATATTCATAAGAAAAGTGTTGTATATAGCAAACACACAAAAGAAAAAGCAACAGTCCAAAGAAGAAAAAATAAGTACAGTTGAATTTAGAAGCACGAGCATAATAAAAAAAGAAGCTCATAGAGAACAAAGGAATAAGGTATACAAACCAAAGAAATTAGACTCACCTGTGCGAGCACGAGCATAACACTTGACAATGTTACTATATTTGTTATGACATAGCAAAAGAGGTACTCATCTCTCTTCCTTCATAAGCAACTTATGTATTAATTGACATATGATCTATAAGTTATAGTCTACAAAGAAATATAATTAGTCATTTCTTTTATTACAGTAAGGGATCTTAATAAGCAACTTGGAGGTTTATATGTCATTTTACCAATTCTGATTCTGGTATAAACCACATTTAGGAGTATTGAAGGCATTCCATTTGGTTCTTATGTTTTCGTTGCCCCCTCCTTCCCTGCCCTCCACTGGCCGCATCCAACTTTAGATGCCTTGTTTTGAGCATGGAACTGCTATTTTATCACATTCACGATACAAAATGATGGAGAACCCCAGTAGGTTCTTCACTTAAAACATGATTTCTGATATAATTAGATATTCAATGCACATTATGCAGTGAATTAACCCCCTTTGTTTCTTAGTGAATTGGGATCTAATCTTGTTTTTTCTTTTTAAAGGCTTGAGGAATCTCCAAGGGTATCCTACGCTTCTGATGCTGGAAGAATGAACAGGTGTGGGTTCAATGTTGAAGGATTTAGTCGTGGGCCAAAGAATACATCAAAATCCTTCAGGAGAGGAATGTTGAAAGGATCTGAAAGGCTTAAATCACTGGGCAAAACTCTTCACTCTGGTGTTTCAAAGGCAGTTTTCCCAGAGGACCTTAAGGTTTCTAAGAAGAAGATATTTGACCCACAGGATGTATTTCTTCTGAGAATGAACAGGCTTTTTGTGATATCATGTATTCTCTCTATAGCGGTGGATCCATTTTTCTTCTATCTTCCAGTGGTTGATAAAGAAGCCAGTTGTCTCAGTATAGATCGAAAGCTAGCAGGCTCATCAGTAACATTTCGGACATTACTTGACATTTTCTATTTTTTGCGCATTTATCTTCAATTTCACACTGCATACATTGCTCCATCTTCTCGAGTTTTCGGTAGAGGTGAGCTTGTGATTGACCCTGCAATGATTGCTAGTCGGTACATGAGAAGGTTCTTTGTCGTTGACTTTCTTGCAGTTTTACCTCTTCCACAGGTTTGAATAACCACCCTCTTTGAATTGAGCATTCTCTTCATTCTACAGAAGTCCCATAACTCTATTTCTGGGTATTTGCATGCAGTTTCATTATCTTTTTGTCTTGTGTATCCTGTATCTTATCTGTGCTTATCTATGACTGTTACTCTATATAATGACAAAGAATCTAAGATTTATATACATATATACATAGTTATATACATACGTACATGCACACACATACATACTCACACATGCCTATATATTACATATATAAATATATATGTGTGTCTGCGTGTCAGCTAGGTAATTCATAAAGGTATTTATTCATAATCCTCCGGAACAAATTCGACCCTAAATTTGGTATGTCAACAACAATTATGTTTCGTTCATCATGGCTTGGTAAATGAACTGTTTTACGACTGTCCTTAGTTTTTCATGGATCTAGTTAGTAAAACTTGGGTTTAACGCATTTTGCTTTAGAAAAAAACTAAGTTTACTTTCAGATGTTGTTCTCTCTGTTTAAAAATATTATTCTAAGAATAAATAAAACCTGGCTTTTGCACCCTAACGCTTAGTTGTATCAATAATTTGAATTGTTTTCATAGTTGATTCTTTCGATTCCATATACAGCACATTTGCCTATTTTAGAAAAAAGAACAAAGTATCTGGAAATTCAGAATTGCAATTTATTTATGTAAGAATGGAGGCACAAGTTTGTATAGGAATGGAATAGCAAGGAATTAGGTATAAAAGGAAAATATTAGTCGAGTGGAGAGTAAGTTGATCGCTTGATTGAGACATCTGAAAGAAACAACACCAAGTTCTAGCCTGTAATACTGTATAAACACAAATTAGTTTACGGATGAGAAAGAAACTATAGGCAAGGTTATTGATAGCAGGTAGCGTCGTGTAGCAGTGAGGCACCGCTAACGCTATTTGGGGCTATAGAGGCAAAATAGCAACAACAAGTGCAAAGTCAATAGCGGTCCAATTTAAATATGTATAAATATTCAAAAAAATTAAAGAAAAATCTAAAAATTCTACAAATGCATATTTGATGATTTATAGAGATCCTAAGGAGGAGAAAGAGGACTTGGTGAGCTTCAAGTTGGCGGAGGCGGCGAGAGAGGCAGTAAGAGAGGGGGGTTTTAGGGTTGAGGGTGGAGTAGTTAGAGAGAGAGAGAGAAAGAGGTAGGGGTTGATGTGGAGGGAAGTCAGAGAGGGGTTTTGGGGTTTGAGGTGATGTAGTCGGAGAGGGAGAGGTAGAGGTTGAGGTGGAGTAATCAGAGAGGGAGAGGAGGAGGGTCATCGACAACGAAGTTGGTGGAGGGAGAGAAGAGGCGGCGGAGTTGGTGGGAATCGTGGGATTAGGGTTTTGTTCTTCGTCTTTTTAGATCGAATCAGAGAGGGGAGAGAGTAATGAAGCTGAGGGGGTTTTGGTTAATTACGGGTCGGGTAAAGGTCGGGTTTGAGTCGGATATTAAACTGAGAATCCATAATGAAAAGCGCTATTAAATGCTATTAAGCACTATTACGCGCTAAACACTGCTATTGCGAGCAAATAGCGCACAGAGCGCTATCTTCAACCGCTTTTGTCGATATTGTTGTGGGTAGTGGGTGCTAACGCAATTTGCGGCGTTGTAGTGGCACTGTTGGGCGCTATTTTCAACGGCGTTAGGTGGATAATAAGATTAAAGATAAATGGATACTGGATAGGTTATTTCGGAAAATTATCAAGTGAGGATAGAATATAGTTGTTTATTTGTATTACTGTGCATTTTGAAGTAAATTTTAGGTTTGAAGAATAGATTTTTGAACAATGATTTGAAACTAAGAGTAGCTGATTTTTGGAGATTCTTTGGAAGTTGGACGAATTTGTTTAACTAGATTATGGTATCTACTTGAAAATTGATCTTTATGACCAAAACAATGTAATACTCATTATGTAAATTACCGGAAAGCATAAATATTGAGACTAAAAGGTTCATCGAAGTTATAGCCTTACAGGAAAGTGAGAGTCTGGACTCTGGGTAACCAATAACAATTTGAAGACTAATAAATAATAATGTGCTTTAGCATCTACTTCTGGTAATTAAAGATACAGATGTTTTTCCATCTTTATGCAGTTTATACTTACTGCTCAATGAGAGTATTGGTTATTTTAAAGGTGAATTCACCAGTAAGAATGAGTCTGAATAAGGGCTTTAGTTTGATATCCTGTATTGCTCTTTTGGTGAGTTGACTTTTTTTAATACTTTATGCAGTTTATACTACGTTCAATAAGAGTATAGGCTAGTTTAAAGATGATTTCACCAGTAAGAATAAGTCTGCATAGGGGCTTAAGTTTAATGACCTATATTACTCTTTTGGTGACTTCACTTTTTCACTTTATCCAATAGGATTTTATCTGTATGTATCCGGTTGCTTTTTTATCTGCCAATAACTTGTTAAACTTTTATGCTTGAGTTTCTTTTTTCCCCCTCATAGTTTGAAACTCCTCTATGCCTTGCCTTTGTTTAAGATCTGCTTGTCACAGCACAGGCGGGGTTTTTCTTTGGTTGCTGGGTGGGGTAAGGAGGAGAAGGATGAAGATTAATAGACCCCTCTCAATATTATTTTTGCAATTGGGGATTTCATAGATTAACAATTCCAATAGTCTACTTACAGAATAAGCTGGAGTAAAAGTGTCAAAAACAAATACTAAATCCTTTAATGTATTTGAACCTTAAATTAAGTGACGGGCTACTGGTTTACTGAATCTATATATTTTCCGGCGGGCATATTTGTAACTTTAGTTGTTAATATTGATCTTTTGATACGAACATGATTGCGTTTTACTTATTCTCTTCTCTGACTTGTCTCTTCTAACTGTGTGCAGATTATAATATGGAGATTTCTTCATAGCTCAAAAGGTTCTGATGTTCACATGACAAAAAATGCATTGCTTTTTCTTATCTTGATTCAGTACATTCCCAGATTTGTCCGGTTTATTCCTTTAACATCAGAGATGAAAAGAACTGCTGGTGTCTTTGCTGAAACTGCTTGGGCTGGTGCTGCATACTATCTTTTATGGTTCCTACTCGCTAGCCATGTAAGATCCACCTCATATGTTGTTACTACTCTATTAAACATTGATCACTGCTGGATTTCAAAGTTAAAGACCAAAGGCATAAATATTTTATATCTATTAATTCTTTATTAGTCACCCTAAAAAATAATACTCACTTCCTAGTTGATAAGGGATTCAACATTAAAACTATTTTTTATAAAGGGTTTGGGTCTCGAACATTAAGGGTATATTTGGCAGTTTTTTTAATTATATCCAAGTCCTTTTGCAGGACTCAACCAAAAGTGCTTCCTAGAAAATATCTTTTTATATTGATAACTTTTGGTAAATTTAAACTTTAAATGTTTATAATTTTTTTATATATATATCAAATCAATGTCAGAAGAAGTTAGGATATGAATAAATGCTAGAGAGAAAGCACAGATAAGGTGGGGGAGGAAGGATTCAGTTAAAGTCAGTTTTTTTGAGAGATTATGCAAGAGGAGATGTATGAAAAAGAAGAAGAGATCAAATGAGTGATCATCTGCCAGTTTAATTGAGAAACAAAAAATCTAGAATCCCCACACAATAACTTCTCGACTTGTGTTTCTCTTAGAAGTTGCTTTTTTAAATTGATCACCACACATCCAAATTTACTAAAAACACTTATTTGCTCTAAAAGCAGTGAAAACACTTGTCATAGTTAACACGAAAGATGCCCTAAGCAAGTATATCATGCCCATTGATTTTATCTCCTTTAAATGCTAGGGCAGAATCCATTAGATTAAGCTACCTGCTTTAAGTAGTCACATGTCAGTTTACTCTGATTTTTCTGCCTTTCAAGCGATTAATGTTATATTGGTCTTTCCATGTGGCCCAAAGACCCACTTAAGATGAAGTGTTAATTTTTGTTTACGTACACTGTGTGTAGATAAAGCTTTTGGTATTGTGGTTGTATGACCACCTTATTACCACCTTATGACCACCTTAAAGAATCAATTGATCTGTAATCTGTCATCTATAATGACAGTGCATTATCTTAAATAGTTTGAAGCAAAGTCAGGTAAAGTGGTAGAATAGTCATAACAAACTAAAAAGATTCAAGAATGCTAAGTTGACACATATTCTGCTAGTTTTGCGCAGAAAACTAGGCATAACTAGCACTGCTGTTGGTTCAGTGCTGGTATGGGTACTGCCAAACACGACCCAGCTTTCATGTCGGATCTAGATTCTTTAGGTTAACAAATTAGGTATAATGAATCATATCCGGTCTGTCATAGTCGGACGAGGGTGGTGTTGGTTAGATAATTATACTTATAAATAAATAAGATTGCCTTGCTGACATCTCTCTGCAAAAAACATATGGTTACATGAGTAATTAATAAAATAACTGAAGTTCAGCAGGGGAATAAGAATGCGCATGTACAGGGAGAGGAGGGAGATCGTAAATAGAAAGTAGTGAGGAACAGGGTGAAGAGCAATGAAGAGTCATGGAAATTGGGACGGAAGTATGAAGTATCTCCATGCATAACATTTATAGACAGGTTTTAATGGATATAGGTCTGGGTCGAACGACGTACGTAGCATTCACCCTTATCCCCATGACTGAACAAATTGGGCCCAATTCCAGGTCATGTCCATATCAACGAGACCTAGTGTTTTCTGGTAAATGAAATGACTATTAGGCGTATGGGTTTACTGTTCGCTATTGTTTGGCAGGAGATTCTCTCTAGGATTTCAGTTATGTGTGTATTGGTTTGAGACTAGGATTTGGGTTTAAAGTTAGTTTGTTATCGGTTGCTTGGGATTGGGTTTTGGACTAAGCCTACAAAATCCAAATCTTACTCCCATTGCACACATATATATCTGGATATATATACATATACCTGTGTATATATGTATGTATAGATATATGCATACATATATGTTTACGATATCTATCAGTATGTTGCAAAAAGAAAAAGAAAAAGAAAAAGAAAAAGAAAAAAAAGCATATCTATCAATGTTTATATATGTATATATAGTTATATGTATATGACAATATGTATTGTGTCAAAGGACTCTGAAGGGTGGTGAGGTTTGAGGGTTATAGTTTTATATTCTAGCATGCCCTTGTAGGTTGAGCGTCCTTTTTATGGACTGAAGTCTGGACTCAGATGGCGGTAAATTTTTTTTAGAATCTCACTAAATTTGTGGGAAGCAAAGATTCGAACCTGGGTTGCTCTGATACCATGTTAAAGGACCCTGCCACTACGCCAAAACTCCAAAGTTGTCATGAAGATTGAGGGTTATAGTTTTATATTATTATATATATATATATATATATATATATATATATATATATATATCAAATCTCCTATAAACTTAAGTTTATAGGGAATAGTCATACACTAACTTTTCTATCCATTGATGTTGCATTGGGATCCATGAAAGATATGAAGCCTATTTTGAGATTTGTGCATCTCTTGATCGCACAAATCTAAAGGCAACATCAATGGATAGAAAAGTTGGTGTATGACTATTCCCTATAAACTTAAGTTTATAGGAGATTTGCTATATATATATATATATATATATATATATATATATATATATATATATATATATATATATATAGGGATCCATGATAGATATGAAGGCCATTTTGAGATTTGTGCATCTCTTGATGGCACAAATCTAAAGGCAACATCAATGGATAAAAAGTTGGTGTATGCTATTCCCTATAAACTTAAGTTTATAGGAGATTTGCTCTCTCTCTCTCTCTCTCTCTCTCTCTATATATATATATATATATATATATATATATATATATCTTTTACATGTATTATTGAAGTCATACAATTTGGTAACTATGAGAGCATGTCTCAAGGAACTTAGTTCAGTATCAAAGTGACTATATGTTGTCTTATCTATGGTTGAGCCTTTTTCTAAAATATGCATTTTCATATTTCGATGTTGTTTTATTTGTTATGTTACTAAGATTTGCATATTTAGCTATATAATATAGTAATGATTAATAATTTATTGAAATAATTATTCACTGATTAAATAATAACTGCATTCATTAGTAATAATTATTTATTATAAGAATTTAATGATCTAACAGAATTGGCTCAATCCTAGTCCAATTCAAGTATCCTAGTTTAAATTGTCACGAATACAACTTCTAGTCTAAGATCCCAAACCAGCTATCTTTGGATTGGGAACCATCTTTAGTCAAGTGAATCCTTCTCGCAGCTGGCGACATAAATGACAATAACTCTCTTCCATGCAGTTTTTCCCATCAAGCTTCTTGTTCGTGATCTTACCAGAAGTCACCTCTGAAATAACTGTCTTCGTATCCCTGGACTCTGCCCTGAGGTACAGAGTTCTCAAACGAAACAAAGTACCTCCCAACAAGACAAATCTCAAATCTAGGTCTCAAAACACAATCAACAAACTTTAGACTTTGCTGCTAAAACGGTGTAAGGCCCAATTAACCAAAAAATAAAAGAAAATAAATAAATAAATATATATATATATATATATATATATATATATATATATATATATATATATATATATATATATATATATATATATATATATATATATATATATATATATATATATATATATATATATATATATGGCTGAAAGCTGCAAGGACAATGGATTGATGTGGCTGTGGTGTCAACAAAGTTGATGGCAGCAGGGGTTGGAGTTGGTGATGTTACCTGGTAGAAGGTGGCTGGGGATGTTGGGGAAGTGTGTTAGAGCAGATGTGGGGCGTGGGTCTGTATGGCTGGGGCATGGGTCTGCAGAGTTGGGGAGAGGATTTGAATGTAGGGCCACGGTTTGCAAGGTTGGGAACTTGGGGTACATGTGGTCAGGGTTGGGTGTGGGTCTGCACAGGGTGGCATGCGGAGACAGGGGGAGGCGGTGGCTGATGATGATTAGGTTAGGAACTTTTATGGGGGCATGCTTTGATACCGTGCTAGTTGAGGAAATTAGAGATATAATTTACCTCTTCTCAATATTGGTATTTCTAATAGAAGATTAGTACAACTCTAGTCACACAAGCAATGTGGGACCAAACAACTTACTAAACATGACTCCTCTGTTAAAATTTAGTAATATCTAATTCTAATACTTTCACATGAATAAAGAACATTTACACACAAAATAACTAATAGGTTTAAATGTAAACTGAGAATCAAATTATATCTAACTTAGCACATTGGCTTGTATTGTTCCTCATCACTTCCCTGATCTAGATTATTTATTATTGGTCGTATCACGTATGATCTTAAAATGCATGATGAGAACCAACCATCTATGGAACACAAGCCCTTCTCTAACATCTAGCTTTCTTAGATCTCATTGATGAATCATAAATATTTGGCATCTAATTGACCACTAATAGTGAGCATCTGATTCAATTTATTGCCCACCAATTCATATTTCTGTACTATATTAGATTTTATCTAAATGAGTAAACAGTTTAAATATATTAGATATTCAATCTGCAACTTTGGTATAGAAATATAGAATTTCAATGACCTAGCTTCTCTCTATTATATTCTTTTGTCGCTAGTTTTCATGCTTAGTTCTTTTTCATTTTGGAATATTTTATGTAGCAAATGAACAGGTTGGTAGTTTATCGGCTTTCACCACAATAATAGTCACCAAACTTGCATGCAAGTATGTTTGTAAGTGGAAATTGTTCAAGAATGGTAATGCCATTAAAAATTTGAATATATGTTGAACCCTCTGTTTTACTTGTCATTTCAAAGTGGGTTATGCATACATGAAAGCAATATATATCATAATTCTCGGTGAGATTTAACACACATGAAAATCATACTCAATGTGAGCTCTACTTAATTTGCAGATTAATTCATTGCAACTAAAGCTCTTCACAGTTACATTTTTATTTGCAGATAGTTGGTGCTTTCTGGTACTTATTAGCTATTGAACGCCAAGATGATTGCTGGCACATGGCTTGTCAGAAAGTTTCTGGATGTGATGGTAGTTATTTGTATTGTGGAAATGCAAATCCTGGTGGTAATGATAAATGGCAAACTGTGTTCAAAGAATCCCTCGGAAAGCAGTGTTCAGCTGAGGATGATGGCCCTTTTAAATTTGGAATCTATGCACAGGCCTTGAAGTCTGAAATTGTGTCATCAAAGAAGTTCTTTTCTAAGTTGTGTTATTGTTTGTGGTTTGGTTTGCAAAATCTGAGGTAAGGCTCTCTTTTATTTGTTTCATTGAAACATCTCTTAGTGTGCAGTCAGTTCAGCTTGTGGCTTGAACTAGTAATCATGTTTGACCTGCTATGCAGACTCTCCTAGTTGATCCATTTGATCTCAAGTTGTCAGTATCACACATATCTTAAATGTTTTAATCAGCATATAACATCAAACAGGTTACAGCATAGAACCAATTATAATTTGATTGGTTTCGAAACAGAAACCTGTTTTCTCTTGGCAGTTTTTAATTTTTTGCACAACTGCTCAAAGATTTGGAAAACACCTTCTTGTGACTGAAAGCTGTTGTTGAGTTAGTGTTTGCTCCCAT
Organism: Asparagus setaceus; assembly: GCA_012295165.1. Classification (NCBI taxonomy): domain Eukaryota; kingdom Viridiplantae; phylum Streptophyta; class Magnoliopsida; order Asparagales; family Asparagaceae; genus Asparagus; species Asparagus setaceus. The sequence continues at coordinate 30,303,753 of CM022709.1, read as the reverse complement.
GGAGGACAACAGAAGGGATTTGGGCACTAACACTAGCCAGTTTCGCATTGGGTATCAGATGCATTAGGGTATCCGATCCACGTGGGAGATAGGGCATTAGGGCATTGGTTCCTAAACTTTATGAGATAGGTTACTAGGTTAGAGTATCAGTTTGCACCACCAATTTCCAGGAGTCGAAATTGGGAAGTACACCATTCTGGAAGTTCCTAGGTTTGTCCTATAGCTTCAAGTTACTTTAGAATTTTTCAGTATCTTTCCCTATCCCAGTTTATTTTTTCCCCCGTTCTCCAAAGATAGACCTCTGTTACGAGACAAAAGCATACACATTTGCATGCTTGTGCATGCACAGATATTTATAGGAAGATCTTTAGTTCTTAAAATTTCATGAGAACTTAACAAGGGGGCATTTTTAGATGATCTGACCATTCAGAATCTTTCGATATTTTCAACCAAATATATATACCTCATTAGTTGTTTCATTCTATCATCTCCTTATTGTACATCAAATGTCCACTATTTCGTGGTTGGTTTAATGTGAGGTATGGGATATTGACAACTCATGCATTTTTATTTACAAGAAAAAAGTTACTGATTCACCAAGCTGAGAATGATCCAACAAACTAAAAAGGTCATGCATCGATGCTGGTGGTAATCTGAAGGGTTCGCAAGAGTCCAGAATTATGGTTTATAGGACTATAAGCTGTTAATAATTTAATGCTGCATGCTTGTTCAACTGCTTAAAACTGGTTGCGACTTCTCTCATATAATTTCTTCTTACTTAACAGCACTTTGGGCCAAGGGCTTGTAACAACTACTTATCCTGGAGAGGTTATATTTTCTATAGCACTGGCTATTCTTGGACTCATTCTCTTTGCCCTTCTTATTGGCAACATGCAGGTGAAGTTCTCCTTTTTCTCTCCTAAAGTTTTTATTTTGGATTGCATAGATCTTATTGAAATTGACTCGCACAAACATTTGATGAAAAGTTGGAGATAGGTTTCATATATATTTTGAAAACTCGACATAAAAGTGAAACATCCTTTTGTTTTCCAGACCTATCTTCAATCTTTGTCAATACGTCTTGAGGAGATGAGGGTCAAAAGGCGTGACTCAGAGCAGTGGATGCATCACCGCCTATTGCCACAAGAACTTCGGGAGCGTGTTCGACGATATGATCAATACAAGTGGTTGGAGACACGAGGTGTAGATGAAGAAAGCTTGGTTCAGAGTCTGCCCAAGGATCTTAGAAGGGATATTAAACGCCATTTATGTTTGGCTTTGGTGAGAAGGGTAAGATGATGTCATATGTTGCTCTCTTTGCCTTCAGCTTTTGTGCCCCCTTTTGCATTTTGTATTTCTTATTCATCATTTATATGCCTATGTATTCTGAAATGTTTTTTGTGTCTGATCAAGATGCACGGTGAGCATCATCATAGAATGGCTGATGGTAAAGTTTGCATGAACCCTAGTTTGTTTATATTAATATATAGATCATAGATGGAGAGAGGGGGAGAGACGAATTTCATTATCCATATTTGTAGCTTCTCTTCTTCTATACGCCCATTTTATTTTGTGAAGGGGTTTGGATCATGATGGCGAATGCATCAATGTTGGCATGTTTGTTTGATGGTCTTTTTTGGTGAATTAGTTACATTTTTTTTCTTTTTTGAATAAATTTCAGACCCCCTTGAACTCTGAATGCTTTATACAGAACCCCCAAAATAGATTAGAGAAAACGCCCGCAAATATCAAACTGTCATTATCAAAATTGTACGAAACATTAGAAATTAACATAAATGCATTAATATTAAGGATAAAAAGTCTAAACTGTCATTTCTAATGTCTATCCACCTAACCCAAATAACTCTCGGAGAAAGTAGATAAGTACTAAGACCTAAATTGTACAAAAGATGCCCTGTGCAAATCACATGACAGCTTAATCTAACTGTAGTTAGTCATGTTATTTAGTGAAACAAGTTTAGGGGGGGTCTCGAACTTGTAAAGTTGCCCTAAAGTTCTAGAGGTTTTATGCAAAACACCCTGATCTTCAGTGTTTATTGCTCATTATTGAATCCTGAAGTCTTCAACCTTGTTTGTAGGTGCCTCTGTTTGACAATTTGGACGAGCGTTTGTTAGACGCCGTATGTGAGCGCCTGAAACCAACGCTTTACACCGAAACCACCTACATTCTGAGGGAAGGAGATCCCGTAGATGAGATGCTCTTCATAATACGTGGTCGAATGGAGAGCGTGACCACTGACGGAGGAAGAAGTGGCTTCTTCAACCGAGGCTTACTCAAAGAGGGCGATTTCTGTGGAGAGGAACTCTTAACCTGGGCCCTCGACCCTAAAGCTGGAGCTAGTCTCCCCTCATCTACGAGAACTGTTAGAGCCTTAACTGAGGTTGAAGCCTTTGCCTTAATGGCTGATGAGCTTAAATTTGTTGCCAGTCAGTTTAGGAGACTTCACAGTAAGCAAGTTCAACACACGTTCAGATTCTACTCACAGCAATGGAGGACATGGGCTGCTTGCTTCATTCAAGCGGCATGGAGACGGTATTCGAAGAGGAAGATGGTTGAGCTCAGACGGAGCTACGAAGAGGAGGAAGAAGAGGATCAAGTTGATGAGATTGCTTCATCTACCCTCGGTGCTACTTTATATGCATCACGCTTTGCTGCTAATGCCCTGAGAGGAGTTCATAAACTCAGGGATTCAAGGAGTGCTAGAGATCTAGTGAAGATGCAGAAGCCTCGAGAGCCAGATTTCTCAGCAGAAGATTGATTGATTATGTCGAGTTAAACATGTACTTAGTGTAAAAAAAATATGGTACGTGATGAATGTATATTGTGTGCTAAATTAGTAAAATACCCTAGAAACTTCTTTGTTTTTCTAAAGCATTGTGAAATTATTATAGCAGGAATGAACAGGAAATGTATTCAGGTGCCTCTTATCATTTTAGACCAAGGGGCGACCCAGACTGAAACCACACAGGATGCCAGATACTTGAAATGGCATGATGTGAGATTAGTTATTCAGGTGCCGCTTATCGTTATTCTTTGTTTGTTGATTCATGAACGAGGCTTCTTGTTCTAAGTTAAGCTCAAGATTGTAATGGTCCTACTGATCATCGCTGTCAATGTGTATTCATGCTTGTGTAGTTAGGAGAGAGGACGTCTGCAGCCATCGCTCTAAAAGGCTGTGTTTTGCCCCAATGCCTGGATCCCCTCCGGCGGTAGAATTCTTTCGGAGGTTCTGGGGTGAAAGAGTAGCGTTGAGCACGCCAACAATGCGACAGTGGATCCATACTTAAAATCATGTATTGGATTCGAGGCTTTTCTAAGGGTTTAGGATGGGGGGAGATATCTATTCAACCGCAGTTGCTGCTCGCTCCTGTGCGGATGTGGATCTCATTTGAGTTAGGATGTATGGCGAAAGGTGCGAAAGGGATGGGCTATCAAAGCCACTAGTAATCGTTGTCCCCTAGTTAGATAGGGCTATCTATCGACTCCACATTCACAAGCAACATATACTGAGACAATGACAAGCAGAGATTAGGCTCTGGCCATATACTTATCAATGACCACTTATAAATTCATGTGATCTTGGCACAAATTATATTTGGCACTCTTCATAGATTAAAATTAATCTATGTTTACATAAAAATTGGAAAAAAAAAATCTTTTCAAATTTAAAACCAATATTTGCTTGCAAACGAACACATCCAACCTATTATATTTCCAAGTAATGGCCATCTTGTCAAAAAGCTTAGTACTGCTCAGGGTTGCAGTTTATCAAGCAAGGAAAATTTTGATTGCTATTATGCATTCTTGCTATTAATCACCCATTACATCATAATTATGAATATACAATGAACTTGTATACAACCTCCTATTGGCTTTAGACCATGGATTACAAATCTTTTAAATGAGGATAAGCTCATTAAAGCGATAAAAAAAGAGTTACAAATTGAGATGATTGCTATATCGAGCTTGTTTCTCTTTTATGAAAGAAGAAACACTCAATACATCTCCTTGCATAACAATTCTCCCATCTTCCATACAAATTGCACCGTCGGCGTACTTGAGCTCTTCTAGTCGATGAGTGACCCACAATGCAGCAACTTCTCCATTACCAGTCACAGAGCTCTTAACAGCATTGATGACTCCAATCTGTAAGCATTATAAGGAATGTCAAGAAATACTAGCATTTCATCAAAAACAAAAGTCTTCTGCTTATATATATATATATATATATATATATATATATATATATATATATATATATATATATATATATATATATATATGAGATGGTGAGCTGAAATTTTATCGTGAGCTAGACTAATCGCTCATCAAGTTCATGATCGACACCGCACATCTTGTTCAACATTATATATATATATATATATATATATATATATATATATATATATATATATATATATATATATATGAGATGGTGAGTGAAATTTTATCGTGAGCTAGACTAATCGGCTCATCAAGTTCATGATCGACACCGTACATCTTGTTCAACACATCATCAAATGTATATAGTAAAATTTTCACATAATTTGGAGTCTTCTAGAATATAAATCAAACTAGTTTGATATGTTAATTTTCGTGAAGCTTAACAGCCGTCCCTTCTACACAGCTAAAACAATAATTAAAATTTTGAAAACAATATACTTTTTCTACATATAGATCATGATGACTGCAAATCACGATGGACGGTGCTGATCATCATTTCGAGTAGCCTATTGAGCTAGCTCACGATAAGAATCTAGGCTTACTATCTCATTTTATCATATATATATATATATATATATATATATATATATATATATATATATATATATATATATAGAATGATGTATATGAGGTGGTAATTCATTTTTCTAAATGAGTTACCAAGAGATAGAGTGTTGAGGTCCACACCTTTTGATGTGACTAGCAAGGTGGGCCTCACCACATGGCTATATATTGGTAGCTCACTTAGCAAAATGAGCCGCCACCTCATACATATTATTTTCTATATATATATATATATATATATATATAAGCTCCTATAAACTTAAGTGGATAGGATATAGTCATCCACCAACTTTTTATCCATTGATGTTGCCTTGGGATCCATGAAAGATATGAAGAGCTTTTTGAGATTTGAGCATCTCTTGATGGCACAAATCTAAACACAAGATGAGTGGATTAAAAATTTGGTGGACAATGCCTCCTATCCACTTAAGTTGATAGAGCTCATCTATATATATATATATATATATATATATATATATATATATATATATATATATATATATATATATATATATATATATTCACCTAGGGTGTAACTTAGTTAAACACACTGTAAAAAATATAATTGATATTAGTAATCCACACCGCTCATTGTGATCTATGCACTCAAAACTTCATGAAGATTAAAAATCACATAAATTAAATATTTCTAGCTTATACATCTAATGACCTAGAAATGAACGATTCGAAACTATCTCAAATATCACTTATTTTTGGGTTGTTTGAATTGTGGGATAGAAAATTCCAAACCACACGATTTTTATCCAGTTAGATTTGATGGCATATAGATAATAATTAATGGCTTGGATTTGCAATATAGATGGGTAAAGATGTATTTTTACAGATAGGTGTAGCTAAGTTAGTTACAAAGTAGGTGTATTGTAACCTATATATATATATATATATATATATATATATATATATATATATATATATATATATATATATATATATATATAAACTCAATTTTAAAATTTCAAAGGAGAGCTTCTATTTATTAGGGACGTAGTTTTATCTTTCTGTTCCCCTCCCCTCTAGTTGTGTTTCTTGTAATCCTTTTGATCGTGGTGTTTTTGATCTGACTTGTTAGCGTGTAAATACATTGCCTACGGACCCGCTTCGAGATCACGATCTAGTAGATTTTGCTTTTAAGGCTTACTCGTGAATATCACTTCTTATGTGATAATTTCTCTTTCTTTGATAAATACCTCAAAAATGTAGGGAAGCATCCCTAACATCCACACATGCAAAGAGGAGAGGTTGCATGTTAGGGCGTAGAATGCAATTGTTTCTTCCACCATATGGTGGACATATATAGTTGCTTTTAAGAATTTTTTTTCTAAAATAGAATTGTCTCTAGTATTCTCTTATGACAAATAAAACTATCTATGGTAGAACTTTCAGTAATCAATTCGGATTCCATTGTACTAGTTTAGAGTTAGGAGTTGCTGATTTAGAACATAGAATAATACCTAGAGTAGTTAGCTTAGACCTTTTGTTAAGAACATGGAATAATACATGAAGTGACTGCTCCCCGCTCACCTCAGTCTAAGGGAGTTGCTAAAAGAAAAAATAAAACTCTAATGGACATGATTAATGCTTTACTAATTAATTCAGGAGCACCGAAAATCTATAGGATGAAGCTCTTCTAACTAAATGTTATATACTTAATATGGTACCTCATAAGAACTCTACTTGCATTAGCTTCTATTCATAATCTTATTGTTCACCAAATGAATGTAAAAACAATATTTCTGAATGGTGAACTAGAAGAAATTGATATGGATCAACCTAATGGTTTTGTGATTAAGGGACAAGAAAATAAAGTATAGAAATTAATAAAATCATTAAATGGTCTTACAAGCTCCTAAACAATGGCATGAGAAATTTGATATAGTAGTAATTTTAGATTTTGGTATTTCAATTAATGGATTTGATGAGTGTTAATTGTAAGACTCTAGATGATGATCATGTGATTTTATGTTTATATGTTGATATCTTGATCTTTGGAACTTCTCTAGAAGTAATAAATGAAGTCACAAATAAATTTGACATGAAAGATTTAGGAACAATGATATGATTTTAGGAATGAAAATTTCTAGAAGTGACAAAGGCATATCCTTATCTTTGCAACACTCAATTGAGAAAATGCTTAGAAAATTTAACTATTAAGATTGCAAATATATAGCTACTCCTTATGACTCTAGCATTTCTCTACACAAAAATTTAGGAGATCCTATCTCACAACAAAAATATGCCCAACAAATAGCATCACTTATGTATATAACAAATAAGAGTAGACCTCACATAGTCAGTCACGTCATCGATTAACTAATTAGAAGAAGCATCAGATAAGAGTCCAGACTCTTCAACACTCTCATCTTATGTAGTTCCTTAAGTTTCGCCAGGGAAAAAAAAGAGGAGGAAGGAAAGAAAAGAATAAGGCAACTCTACGACCTGAATACTCTTCTGATCCACGTATTGCAAATATGTTCCTTGTATTTAGGTCGAGACATTTATTCTTTTGATATTAATCCAATAGATGTTGTTTATTAGCAAATACAACCTACTGTTTCAACCTCAAAGGAAAACAAAGAGAAAAAGGCAAAGGCTTAAAGAAATGATAGGGCAAGTATCTAATGGATTAGCTAATGAATGACTACTGTTGTCTAAAAACAAAATGACTTTATGTCTGACATATGAATAGTGAGGATTAAGACCTGGAAATTACATCCATGAGTATGCTTGGGTGTTTTCAGTGTCGTTTTGCCTAGTTAAAGTTCTTCTAAGCACCTGTCCATAAGTACTTTTTCAAGGAGAACATGTATTCTATTAAAGTGATTGTTATTTTTGAAACTTGTAAGTGTTTATAAAGGGAATCGTTATTCTGAAATAGTTTGAATGGAAAGGGAATAAAAACAGAGGTCCCCTCCAACAAAAGAAGTTGAAGACAATGATATCTCTATATAAAAATAAAATCTACAAGATCTCAAGTTTGGAATATATCATTGCTAGGCTTCAAACAATATTTAAATGTATTTGGATTTAAGGTGCAATCACTTGTATTGATACAAGTTCATGAATAGAATTGGATCATAATTATCTATGTATTTGTATTAGGAAGATATAATAGGAGTTCGGAATAACTCTTGAAGAGCTATGAGGATTCACAACTTGTTGGTCTTGAATTGGCATTTTACTTGCATCTTGATCCGTTATTGGTCGACGATGATTCACAACTTACATCAACTGAATGGGAAATATGCTACTAAAAAGAAGGAATTGATTCCTTATTTTCTAAAAGCCCAAGAGTTGATATACAAATCCCAGAAGATACGGGTTGAACATGTTCCTCGATCATATAATCATAAAGGGGACGCTTTGGCAAGCCTTACGACATCCCTGGTTATTCTCCAAACACTACCCTCAAAATATATGTGGAAACAAAGCGGGTATTGTCATTGATACTTGAGGGGTTAACACAAAAGACATTGACATTCATGATAATTTCGGCTTATATTGAAGAGGAAAAAGATTGGCGAAGCGCCGAAAACCACTGTTAAATTATCTCAACCATGGGATTCTTCATGAGTATACTCATCAAAGACAACAAATAAAGAAATGTGTCATGCATTACACACGTATTGAAGGGATCCTTTTTAGGTGATCTTTTGACTGAATGCTTCTTCATTGTTTATTTGATAACAAAATCATGGAAGCTTTGGAAGATGTGAATGCGGGAGTATGTAGAGTTCAATCAAAACGAAGGCTTTACCATCAACTCAAGCATCTGGGGAATTATTGCCTTGCAATGGCTTAGGATGTCATGCAATTTGTTTAGAGATGTCATGTTTGTCAAATTAATGTGGATTTCATACATCAACCCCCGAAACCACTCCATACAAATAATGTATCTCTGCTTTCTGATGCATGGGAAACAGATAAAATTTGATGTCTAAACACCCTATTCATCCTCCATCATCAAAGGAGCATAGTTATATAACCACTGATTAGTTCTTTAATTTTAACTAAAATATTTTATTAGTATGAAACCTTATTCATCCCACCTCTAGAGTTTCCTTTAATCCAAAATTTCCATTTTTTTCTTTTAGAAATTGCATTTTGATGCTCCTTCTAAAATTAAGGATCTTGAACCCTGGTTACCTGTCTTTCTATTTCTAGAATCTAACTACCTACGTTTTACCATTCTTACCCAGCACTATTTGGTAAATACTAGATGATTTATTACCTCAAGTTGTTGCATACTTCCCGGGATAAAGCTATCTCACTCTCCTAATAAGGAAAGGTTTTCTAGTAGTGTTATTCGAAGGTTTTCGGATTTGTGTCTCAAATTTGCCTTTAGCAAATCACTTCCATTTGTGATTCCTAGGTAAACAAGGATTCTTGTAATCCATATTGAAATAGAATTCTATCTGGGATTTCTAGTTTGGCTAGGATTCTATTTAAGGTATCTAGTTTAACAAGTATTCTATTTGAAGTATTCTATTTGCAATTCCCAGTTGAGTCACGATGCATGTGTCTACAAATACATCATACAAGTATTCTATTTGAAGTATTCTATTTGCAATTCCCAGTTGAGTCACGATGCATGTGTCTACAAATACATCATACAAGTATTCTATTTGAAGTATTCTATTTGCAATTCCCAGTTGAGTCACGATGCATGTGTCTACAAATACATCATAATAGAGAGAGAGAGAGAGAGAGAGAGAGAGAGAGAGAGAGAGAGAGAGAGAGAGAGAGAGTCTTGCTTGGGGATCTCTAGGACTTTAGAGAGAATTCTGTAGAGAGAAGAATTCTTCTCAAGGGTTCTTGGGTTTTGTGAGGTAGAGTGATGATCCAAATTTTGAATATGTTGGGAAAAAAAGTCAATGCAAATCTGTCGCGGCTACCTTCTGTTGATATGTAGTTTCTCTTGCAAGTTTGATAAAGTATGAAAACCTATATAGAGCTATTTCAGGATACACCCACAAAAAAGGATCATACTAACAATCTAAAATAAGAGTTATGAGGAGAATAAATACCTGATCGTACTCGTCCAAAAATGTAGTCAATTCATCTAACAATAGCACCTTGCAGGCTTCAGCTAAAGCACCAGCAATTGCCACTCTTTGCTTTTGACCACCGCTAAGAGTTTGAATTGGCCTCTAATAAATGATAAAAGAAATAATCATACTACAATTCCTCAGAACAAATATTTAAAAAAATATATTCTATTTGTTAAGTCTCAGAGATCTACTTGTGAGTAGCTTAACATGCCAACAGCATCTAGAGCTTTTGACACCCTCGATTTAACTTCATCTAATGTCAGATTAAATTTACCAAGACCAAATGCAACATCTGCCTCGACTGTGGGCATCACGACCTACAAAAAAGAAATAAGATAATAACCACCTACATATTTGTAGCATTGAGAAAGTAAAGCCATAAACTTATTGGTGCCAAGAACTAATATTTGCTACTGTACATAATAGTACAGATAGATTAGAGAAACGGCCAGGAATTCATTCCTCCCCCAATTTATTGGTTCCTTAGGGTGTGTTTGGCAACTGGGCCAAACTGGGCTTTAGAACTGGTTCTAGTGAGAACCAGTTCAGTTGTGGACCAGCTCTCCCCTGGTCCACAACAAAACCAGTTTAGGGGGCCTTTTCTGGCTCAGAAAAACTGGGCCAACAATGGCCAAGTTTTTTGCCAAACAGAAAAAGCACCCAAAACTGGGCCAGGTTCAAGTTTTAAAGTGTAGCCAAACAGGTCCTTAGAGTGGATGGAATTTTCGATATAAACTCTATATCATTTTTTCCTTTTTTTAAATAACATCTCCAGAAATGAGCGTATTGGAAATGAGAATGCTCAAACGTACAAATAGCAATACATTAACAGAGAGGATAAGCGTAAGTACACCTGCAGGAAGTTGGAGTCGCACCCACTGAGAATAAAATGAGACATAATCGGTCTCAAATGGTGTGCACATGAGTGATGGATGCCAGTAAGTGTGCCATTTAGGAGAACTGACAGGATTGTATAGTTCACAGAGAGATGAGGACCAGAGTGTGGCATAAACAAACTTTGGTAGAGGCAATTACGAAGGATGTAAGAAAACCGTGCAGATGACCCTAAGTGGAGATTAGTGGAAGACAAAGACTCGTTTATGATGTGCCCAACCCTAAAATTTGTGATAAAGCCTTAAAGATAGATACTTCTAAAATTCATAAATCATAGAAAACTCTCCTGAACTTGTCTCACTTAAGATGGTTTGCCATTTTACTTTGCCATGTCAATGTTATTTACGAGAATTTTCAATAGTTCAGGGGATTAAGTGCAAGTTTGAAACTTTTGGGAGTTTTCTCCGATCTATCCAAAGGTTAATGGGGTTTTGTGAAATTTACCCTTTGAAACTGCTAACAGGTTTCAAGCTTAAAAAAAAAAAAAAACCTGATGATCGGGATTCTGGAAAACAAAACTCATGGGCCTATTTGCACTTAGGGTTCCATCCGTTGGCTTCAGTAGCCCAGCTAAAACCTGCAGAAAAAATTTATTAAAAAAAATTAATCAATTAAAATAAAAGAGAGAGAATTGGGGATTGGGGGTTTACTTTGAGAAGGGTTGATTTGCCGCAGCCATTGGGGCCGAGAAGCATCCAGAGCTCGCCGGCGGGGACGCGAAAGGAGCAGTCTTTGAGAATGGGGAGGAGTTTGCCTTGCTTCGTGATGACCGAGAAACTTAGATTGCGGCCTTCAATGGCGAGGGGAGGAGGAGAGAGATTGGGGTTAGGGTTTTGGACTTGGCATTGGATTCTGTTGATGCAAACAGGGGAGCGAGCATGATGCAGAGGCAACGGCATGAGAGAGAGAGAGAGAGAGAGAGAGAGAGCGCTTCAGCTTTGGTAACTGACGATGGTTTTAAGGGGGTTTTTCGATATTGGTGCCACAAATCTGAACACATATTCAGATAAGCCCCTGCCGTTTGGGTTAATTTTCTATTAAGCCCTCAAGCTATTATTTCATTCTAGGGGTTTTTATCTTCCGGTCCAACTGTTTATCCTAGTTTATCTTTAAACCAAACTATTTTCTTTTGTACCATTGAACCCACTTATCTTTATGTATTTATCTCTAAATCCAAGTTTCAAAATATAATACATAAGTATGTGGGCCCCCTTAAAAATTTTTAGAAATCCAGATTTACCCTTCCCCAACAACCTTGCGTTCCCTCGTTCTTTCTCTTCCGCGCCTTTCACGTCGCATTTATTGCGATGATAGGGAGCGGGAGAGAGAAACGGCGGGAATCCCCCCCCCCCCTCTCCACTTCTCATTTAATTCCCTCTCTCTTCCTCTACTCTTTTTTTTTTTTTCATTCTTCCACTCTCATGAACCCATCAATTAATTCTCAACCCTATTAATGCTTAGGGTTTGATTGGTTGATTTTGGAGGAGATTCCTCATTTTCTTAGTAATTTATGGTATAATTTTGTCTTTTACTGAACTCCTAGCTTTATAGCATTAATTTCTCATTTTATTCATAGAAATTATTTCACGTTATTATTCATGAATTCTCATGGTTGGTTATTACATAATCTGAATTAATAATATTAAAAAGGTAAAATGTTAACTTTAATTTTAGAATTCTCATTTAATTTCAGAATTATGATTTTAATTTCATAATTTTTGTGAGACCAAATTTTATAGTTAGTTAAATTTGGTTTTAGTTCTATCTTTGATGAAATTTGCACATTTTTTGTTTATTTTTTGTGACATAAATGGATGAAGATTTGTACTGTGCATTGATAGATTTTAGAGGAAATAATCACTTTTTAAATTGAATGCCAATGGGAGTTACAATGATTTAGCGGTTGCAGTTCAAAGCCTAATTGCTTGTCATGTAAACATGATGCGCTTGACTTACAAAGTCCCACATGCACAAGAAGTTTTTGTGTATGTATATGTGATCATGATGTATTGATAATGTTCAATATACACTGAATTTGCAAGGAGAAGGTAGTTATTATGAATGTTGAGATGAACCGAGAGGTATTATTTGGGCAACAATCTAGTACCATCCATATAAGGTAACTTACACATTTGTTATATTTTTTTTTTATCATCAATTGTAGTTTAACTTTCTTTAACTCTTATACTATTTTTTATGTAGAAATCCCTACATCCCCTCTCTTATTGAAGAACATGCTTCGTTTTCACAAAATCCTTCGTTTTCACAAAATATATCTCGGGAAGTTGGGAGCTCTAGTATGATTCCTCTTGCATGGCACAATGCAATTAGAAATATTGATCAAGAATTTGATGATGTTGAGCATTGTTGGCGGAGTTTAAACAATTACTCTATTGCATGAGGTTTCAACTTTGTCTTTGTAAAAAATAAATGAAAAAGAGTGACAGTAAAATGCAAGGCCACAAATTGTGAATGGATAGCTCATTGCACCCGTCGTAGAGATAGTGATTGATTCTATGTGAAAGAAATTGGTCGTCCTCATAGTTGTTTGGGAGGAGGCATAGGAGAGGAAGGACATAGACGGGCATCTCGTAAGTGGAATGCTAATTACCTCAAATCCTTCTTAAAGAAACAACCCACTTATCGCCCAATTGATTTTTAGAGGAAGCTTTCTATGAAATTTGTTTTGGACATCCCTTATCATAGAATTTTATGGGGAAAAGAGCTAGCTCAACATGAATTGTATGGTGATACTAAATATTCATATGACCAACTCTGATGGTACAAGGACAAAGTTATGAAAGCTAATCCGGGATCAATTGTTCACTTGGAGCATGAAGATGGAAGATTTATAAGAGTATTTGTGTCTTATTATGCATGTTGGAAGAGGTTTATGGAGGGATGCAAGCCAGTATTGTTCTTAGATGGTACACATCTTTTTGATGGGTATAATAAAGGTCAATTTAATCAAAACTTATATTAAAGTAATATATTCTAATTTTCATTAAAACCTGCTATATTTTCATAATAACATGCTATACTTTCAGAATAATATGTCATACTTTTATTAAAACATGCTATACTTTTACAATAATAGCTAATCTTTTTTATAGGTATAAAGGAACCTTACTAACCACAACTGCTCTACATGGAGATGGAGGAATGTTTCTCATAGCAATTTGCATATGCGGGACGGAGAATGAGAGTAATTGGGAATGATTTTTGGAATGCATTCGAGATATTCTCTTCAATGATGAAGATCCATATACTCCAGATGATGAGCTGGTTTTAATCTTTGATAGGGACAAAGGACTTTAAAATTCCGTAAAGAAATACTTTCCATGGTCATATCACCTTTATGGCATACGTCATCTCTTGGCCAATTTTAAGAATAACTTGTCAAAGAAAGGCATTACACCATGTTTGCAAGATGAGTGTGTGCAAACTATGAAGAGAGCTGCTTATGCATACACTTCTCATTCCTATAACAATGAATGCAACGAGCTACGGAACAAATCAGAGATTGCCTATAATGAAATATTGAGGATGAGTCCAGGAAATTAGGCTAATTGCTACTTTCATGGGAAAAGTTTAATATATTAATTTGGGCAAACATTATATACAAATCATTTAAATATATGTACCACTTAAATTGTAATGCGTGCAGTTATGGATGGTTGACATCAAACCTAGCGGAGTCATTCAATTCTTGGATCAAAGAAGCTCGTTATTTGCCAATTACGCAAATAATTAATAATATTCGCAAGAAAATGATAAAGATGAGTTTTGAAAGGTGGGAGGCATCCCACAAGAGGAGCACGATATTATTTCTACTGTGGAAGAGCACCTCATTCTTATCAATGAGCAATCACATTGTCTTTCTATTACTCCTACTACAAGAAGATATGAGGTGTATGATTTTCCTACCGTCGAAGTAGATTTGAATGATTGCACATGCACTTGTCGTGAATGGCAAGTAGTCAGACTACCTTGCAAGTATGCCGCCGCAGTAATTAGATAAAATAATGACGTTCTTTACTCCTATATTTCTCACTACTTTAGTGTGGAGACATACTACAAATGTTACTCATTTCCAATATACCCAATTCCAGACGATGTCAAGCCATATGTAGATGATAAAAATATGTTGATTCGCCCGCCAACAATAACAATTCTTCATGAAAGACCAAGAACAAAGCGCATTCCTTCAGGATTGAGTTCCCATAAAGAGTTGAAGTGTAGTAGATTTCAGCAGTACAATCACAATCGTAGAACATGTAGACAACTTATTGTAGACTAAATTAAATTTATATTCTAACATTTGGAACATATAAGCAATATATCGCAAACATGCATGAGTTTTGTATTCTACTTTTGTGTAAGTGTCATACACTTTATTTTGTAAGATATGACTGTGTTTGTTATGTGTTTGGTAGGATTGTGTTTTTTCCAATAACACGCTATAGTTTCCAATAACACGTTATAGTTTTAGGATAACACGCTATACTTTCATGATAACATGCTACACTTTTAGGATAACACGTATACTTTCATAATAACACACTATACTTTCAGGATAACACGCTATATGTTTATAATAATATGGTATAATTACATCCAAGATCACAAAATACATCTAAGACCACAAAATAAACAAGAATGTAAAAAAATAAAATAAATACCCACCATATCCAATACCCCATTGTCCACACAAAATACATACAACATCACAAAATAAACAATGATGTAAAAAAATAATAAATACCCGCCATATCCAATATCATTGTCCATGCAAAATACATCTAAGATCACAAAATAAACAAGGATGAAAAAAAATACCATTGTCCACACAAAATACATTCAAGACCATAAAATACACCCAACACCAAAATACATATGGATGTAAAATAAATAATACATAACTGCCATATTCAATACCATTGTCCACACAAAATACAACCAAGACCACAAAATAAACATAAACTCAATGTTGCCCCCGATTCAGACACTCTCCCTTTGGATAAAAACATGGCCATGGTACGAGCTCTATGTCTCGCATAATCCTTTTGTTCTATTAAAATTGGGTGACCAGAGATGAGGCTGAATATATATGTCATCAAGAACACCTCCCAATCTAAGCTACTGCAAGTATAATTGTAAAAGTTTACTATCAATAATTTCTATGTGTTAGAACATACGAAAAAATAAAAATATACGAAGAAGTTGAATACACTTACCCACGTTGTTGAGCTACTTTAACATTTTCTATCTCATGAAAAGCGCCAATATCCAATTTTTAATTATCGAGAATGGATGACATAAGTTTCTCTCTGAAATCAGTAGCATCATACATGTATCTGAGGAAAGAGGAGTAGTGATAGAATATTTTCTTCTTTAGAGATAAAACCAGCATGTGCCAATGAAATGAAGTTAAAAGTAGAAAAATAATCTTATCAAGCTCAAGGAAATGTTTCTTCGTTAATGTCTTAAACATACGATCGATACTTGACAGATTATTTTAAAAATGCATCTCTGCAAATAAAGTAGGCTCATTTTCAATATTTAACATAATATATGACTACTACTTATAATCTCCAAATAGATTTGTACTTACGATTACCCATGGACTACAAATGTGTATGCCCTCTGCAAATTTTTTATTTTCCTACATCAACCTATTTACAAGCACAACAAATGAGGCTATGACCTGAAATATACATAGCAAAATAAAATTAAAACACTCACAAGCATTGTGTGACAGTTATCTATATTGTAAGGAAATATTTTTTGTTCTAAATTTCTAAATCATTGCATCTTTCAGATTTTCCTATAGGTTTTAGTATGGTTCTCTTATGCCATTTCACTGATTAATTTAAGAATCTCTGAATCTGATTCTAGTATATGTATTGTATGAAGCACGAAAAAATGGTACTTACATCGCAACCAATTGCAGCTCCTGTAAATAAGTCATATGTATCTTTGCGGGTTAGCCAAGTATCATTAGACGTCCACATGCATTTCTCCCTACATGTGAAAAAACTTAGTAAATATTGCTTAATCAGCATATGTCAATGGAAACTTCTTACAAGTCATAAAAATGGGTTTTTCGAATTCCTTACATGGTCATGTTTTTTTCTTTGCAAAAGTTGTCTACGAGTTCTCTCTCATCATCAGTTACTTCCTTCGTTCTTAGATAATTTGGTACTCCTTTCGATGAGCAAGCGGGACAAAAGGGTGAACGAAGAGATGCAAGCCGATATCTCGATAGAACTATTTTTTTATGGAAGGGGTTTTTTGATTGCTTTTAACTGCATGTTTTCTCTCTACCTTCTTCTGTAGAGGGCTAAAAATAAAGTCATCCTCCTCATCTTTTTCTTGTACATTATCAATCACCGTCCGCTTGCACAGGCTAAGAACAAAGTCATCATCATTCAACTTCATTGAAACAATATTCATTTCATCAACAACACAATCTCCACCAACATCTCGATCTACACTCAAAACTTGTTGTTGCCCCAAATTGTCCTCTTGCTTATTTTCATCATCTACTTTTATTGCATCAACATCTCCATCTCCATCATTCCTCTTATCTCCATCATCCTCATCTACATCGCCACCAACATCCTCATCTACATCTCCACCATCTCCCTCATCTCTGACTCGACAATCATTTTCATCCTCGTATCCATCTCTATCATCCTCCTCATATCCATCGTCACCATCAACATCCTCTTGTTGTCCACCAAATATTTCCTTCTTCATCTTCAAGAGAAGGTCTAGTTTCACTCTTTTATCATGTATCAGCTTATCCAAATCAGTTTCAATGATTACCTATATATAAATAACAACAAACTAATGTTAAACTATTGTATACATAAATAAGAAACACATTAAAAATTAAATAAACCGAAATATATTTATACCCTTGTATTGAATTCTGTAGTAGCAGATTGAGCAACCCTTTCATTATATTTTATCTACCCAGAGTTATTACAAGACTTTCTAGAATTAATCGGGTCTTTAATTAGATCTTGCAATGCATTCGTCCATAAACTATTCGGATACTTGTCAAAGCTTAGGATGGCCGGTAAACATTCAGCTCCTTTGTGAGTGCTCAACTTCCCCACAAGCTCATAGAATCAAATTTGTCAAATTATAAAAAAGTTAGCGCAACAATAAATATGACTAAATAACATAAATATATAAAAGTTACACTTACAACCAACACCGAGGCAAAACCGCCTATATAACCCACTCTAGATCGCTTTAACTCGGACCTCATAGTGATAGACTTCTTAGCCTTCTTCATCTCAATATGCAAGACATTGTATACAACTTCAGCCTAATTATACTCCTTAAGAGTTTTCAATTTCTCAGCATATCTAAATATAAACAAAGGACAACCCCAATTACTTTGAGGGCATAATATAAAGCATATTATGAATGCTACAAGCATCTGTGGCAAAATAGGAGCTTTATGCTCAGCCATCTCCTCGATAAGTTTTGTCATGCTATCTCGTCTAGCACACAAGCTTCTTCTTTCCATCATCAATTTTTTCTTCCCTCTTCTAGTCCTACATTTCTCTTCCTCCTCATTTTCGCCTTTGTGTTGAAAGAAAGCATATGTTTATAAATTATCTCACGATTACTTCTACGATACCTCATATCTATTATAGGTCCTCCCATCGGAAGCCCCGCAATCCGCCGGACATCGTCAACACCAAAGATAGTCCACTTTCCTCTAATTTTAAAACTACTTTTTTTTAATATTAAAAACTTTTAACAAATAATCAATTAGAATTGGCTGGATTGGAACATCAAGAAATCTATAGAACGGTGTATCTCGAAGGGCCGCCCGAGGATCATCCGACAATATTGCCGAAATACGCTTCTGAATTAGGTCCCGGAAAGAGACCAAATTTGATGGAATTCTGACTACTTTCCATAGCTATAGCTTCACTGCAAACACAGTAAAACATAATCCAACTTTGATATTATATCAATGAAAGTTAAAACAAACTAATAAAAATGTGTTAAAATCTATGAATAAAAGTGAGAACATTCAAAACCATAACTAACATTATAACCAACGCCTAACTAACGTTCCTTGCATCTTAGTTGCAGTGATAACTTTACAAAAGTCAATCTATTAAAAGAATTCTACTAAATCGTTGTGACCGTGTCTATGGAGTCCAATAAATGCATATTGATCATAAATTACATAGAATTGACACATTCAAATGGAATAATATGCAAAAGGAATTTGCTTATTAATTTGACACATTCAAATGCACATACTTTTGTGAATTCATTTCTATTTGATATGTACACATGTCATTATGATGTATCTATTAGTGCAATAATGTGGACTACACAAGCTTACAAAAACAGTGGAAGAGTATAAGTTTGGTTCTTTGCAACTGTAATTAGTTGTATACAACTACAATTGCTGTAATATTACAGTCATTTGTAGTTTCATGAGTTGCTTGATTCAATTTTAAATGTTTTCAATTTATAGTTATAATTGTATTTTATGCATTTATTTTGAGGCACTCGATTTTTTGAATTCCATTCTTATATGCATTTGGCACAATCCCTACTACATCCCTTTTGTTGATTGAGAGCCGATATATTTTCTGACTTCTTATAAATGAATTTCACACTGATATTATGTTTACTGGCGTTAACATACATGTCACTGGGTTTTATCGCTTTCATTATAGTAAAATTGATGGGTGGCTAAGTAGTTAAGGATTTAGGCGGGGTGTAGTAAGTCCCAGGTTTAAGCAAATCCACACCCACACACCTATCCTCCCAAGACACTCACAGGGGGAAGAAGAGAACGGAGAGAGAAGGGGAGTGAGAACGAAGAGTGTTTTGCCGAGATTGAGGGGGGTATTTTGGGGTTTTTACCATGTAAATGTATAAATATAAGATACTCTAACTCTAAAATATACTATTTGGGTTTAAAGGCAAATACAGAAGGCTGATTGGGTTTAAATGTAGAAATAAAAGATGTTGGGTTTATACATAAATCAGGGTAAACGTTTGGGGCTAAAGACAAAAACCCCCTTCATTCTAATAATCAGCGGGGCCAAACTTGGAACCTACTGTTTCCACTTGCTCCCCTCCCTTTTATTTTTCCACAAAGCTTCAAATCAAAATCATGGCTACTTCCAACTCCGGAACAATGCAAAGCTTAACTCTTTATCTCACATAAACATATAACAATGAATACAAGAGTTAGTTATCCAACAGCAAGCACAACAACAAGAGAAGCATTATAATAATCAAATAACATTAATTAGTCAAGCCCCAGTTAATTTCCCTAGGTCTTGATTGAGGATTATAATCATCTCACATAAGTTGCATGTGACTATTTTTGTAATAGTCCAAGTTTGCCTCTGCTGAAATTTTGATTTTGCTAATGATCATTGGAATGTCCACCATCAAGGCCAAATAGAATCAAAACAAAAATCATAAGGGCGTACTAGAATGAAATAATAGTTTGAGGGTTTAATAGAAACTTAAGACAAAGCATAGGGGCTTATCTGAATTTACGTTCCACAAAGCTTTAACATTATTAAATTAGTCTTCCAAATTTTCATGTTTTGAATTAGTCCCCAAAATCTTTATATTTTGAACTTAGTCCCTCAAATATTTTAAATATTTTGAAATTAGTCCCTCTAATTAGCACCATATTTAAAGTTTTGGGGACTAATTTCAAACTATGAAGATTTAGAGACTAATTTCAAACTATGAAGATCTAGAGATTAATTTCAAAATATTAAAGATCTAGAGACTAATTTCAAAATATTAAAGATTTGGGTGACTAATATCAAAAAACCTCTAAATTTATGGGTCGTCTAGACATTAGTCTCTCATATCCTTGAAGGTGCTCATAAGTTCCCCAAATTAGGTCTCACAATTTGGTGCCCGAATGACCAAAATACCCCTTTGCTAGTGTTTCCCTCCATAACCCCTTTGCGTGATCCAAAATACATTAGCTAAAGTGCATTTTCGTCATTCAGGGACCACATTGTAAGACCTCTTTGGAGTTGAGGGAGTTATCAGTACTTTCAAAGATTTGAGGAACTAATATGGAATTATGGAAGATTCAAGAGAGTCTTGTCTAAATGAATGAATATATTAATAGGAGATGCAATAGAAGCACAACGTGAGGAAGCAAAGAAAAACACTACGATGTAGGATTACCAAATCCAATCTTTCTATAACTCCATGAAATAAGTTTATACACGAAATAACTTTCGAAGTAGACTTTAAGGGTTTTGTCATATTAGGCTCTAAATTCTTTTCTAATTTTATTAGACCTCCAAATATTTGTATTTCTGATTCACGCCTCAAAAATTTTAATTTTCTTCTTAAATAACACCTTCTGATTGGATTCCAAAAATATTACCATAGTACGGGTAAATTTTACAGTTAAGAGATATTGGGGCGTCATTTATAAATATCTCTTGGGGCGTCATTTATAAATATGAGTCTCCAATCTAATATTAAATTAACAAAAAATATATGGTCTAATGTGACAAAACTGTCTCTGTAAAGGGTGTTAGTTAAAATTTTAAAATTAACATTAAACATCAGGAAAAAAACCCCTTTTAAATTTTGAAGATCATCGGATAACCCCTGTAATAACTTTGAAAATATTAGAAAATACCCTTTAACTTTGATATTTTATAAGAAACCCAACCCCAACACCCCAACACACACCTTAAAATCTTAAAGTTAAAAAGATCACACACCCCTTAAAATCTTAAAGTAAAAAAGATGATTTTCTGATAATCCCTATACTTAAGCGGGATTTGCTGATATTTTGAAAGTTATGAGGATTATCTGATAATCGTCCAAAGCTAAGGGGGTTTCCTAATATTTTGCACAAAAATAACTTAACACATTTGAGTGTAAAAATTTGGGAGCCAGATACGCAATTAAGAAAGAATTCAGGGTTTGATATGAAAAAACCCCATATTTTATATGTATATAATTGTCTTCTGAACAGAAAGTTTAATGTTACAAATACTGTCATACATGCGCAATAGCATGCCGATAAGCTAGTCTTCTCCTTCACAATGATAGTCTCTTTTCATTGGCCGGATCAACGGAGACATGGGAGAGGAATGCTAGCCATAGTCGTTATGTACTCCTGTGTGATTGGTGGGAATGTAGGGTTGAGTATAGGGTATAGGGGTATAGGACTAGGACTTAGGCCTACTTTATATTGCACATTACTATTTTCTGCGGGTTAATCGGATCACTAGTCACTATATTTATTTAATAATTGGACTTTCATACCTATGTTTTACTTGCTTGGTGATTGATCATGTAATTAGACACTAATTGAATTGCTAATCACCTGTAATACTTTCCGTCAGTTAACATAACGAATTTTCACTGACGTGATATAAAAAAGTTTGATCATTTGACATAACAGATTTATTACTATGCATAATACCTTGATCACTTATAGAAATAAAATTTGTGACATATTGATAGCTTGTATTGAGTAATTATATTGCATTTGACATTTTGATTTTGAAAATATTAACTCGGGACATATCGAGTAAGCTAAATTGCTTAGATATAAATGAAAATATACAACTCAAATTGACGAAAAGTGTTAAAGGACCAATGATCTTATTAGCATTTAATTATATGACTGATCATCTAAGTGATTGAAACATAGGTATGAGCGCCCAAGTATGAGAAAAATATAGTAACTATTGATCCAATTAACCCTGTTTTCTGTTTCAGAAGTAGAAAAATTCTAAAGAACCTGATATCTTTTGATGTTTCTTTTTTGTAACCTTTAGATATTCTTCTTGGAAGAATTCCTTGCAAAAGACGCCTAGAACTTGGAAGAAATGGCAATGAAGACAGTAGAAAGATAAGTTAAATTTTCATACTCCAGCAAAATGCATACCGACATCCAAGCAAATATTCACGAGGGAGAAAAAGGACCAAGTGGTTACACCTTTTAATTTAACATGATATGTCCTGCCTCTCAAAAGAAATTTTAGTAGGGTGACAGCTCCAAGAACATTTGCAAGCAAGCATCAGAATGCCCACTAACTAAAACTATTATAAGGATATACATACATTCCAAATAATCTTTTAAAGTAACTGTGCTTGGTTTTCTCTCTCTTTTTTCTACTTTAGTAAAAATGATTACTTTGGACATGCAACATCAAATTCTTCTTCTATTGTCTAATCGCGTTCTTTTGGATGCTGGACCTGCTTCCACATTATCTGCGCTTGATTTTATCTGTAAATGGCAGATTGAGTACGAAAGAATTTGTGAAAAAAACAGTAAATTAAATATATTGCCGAAAACTGTAGTGAATAATTAGTTTACCTTATCAAGCTTCTCCTGACCAATTGAACTGTCTGATTCATGGACGAAGATGGGAAGTATTCCTGCACACAGAATGCAAAACTCAATAACAAGTTTGAAATTTCATATATAAGCTGCCAGCTCTGATATTGTATGTAATATTATTCTACTATGCACTAAGAATCCTAACAGAACCATCCCTATAGGACTACATAGGGTAGTTTACACTATTAATAGAATAGCCTCAATAAAAAATAACCCTCTACCGAGTTTCCAAGTGAAGTAATTTATTTTACCAAGGTCAAAGCCTACCACATGACACAACTTGAAGGCGACACTTCACAAGGGATATACGACGATGAAAACATGTCAGCATCCGAAGCATCTGGAGACGCACTCATGGAGGACCAAAGCACGTTTGACACAATTGCCCTAAGGAACCTGGACAACGCGACAGAATAAGCATGTAACAAGTCACTAAGGTTTGGCGATTTTGTTTAAAAAAGCAGGCATACAGTATTCCAACAAGAACCCTCACACCGGGATGTGAAGTGGAAAGTGTTATGTAAACCCGGATGCTCGATTTTGGAGGGCGGTTTTTCTTTTACAACATGTGATTCTGTCCCATGACAGAAGCGTCTAGGTTAATATACGTGTCCCGATAGAATCCAATGGTTGAAAAGCCACTCTCGGCTATAAATATGAGAGAGTTGGCAAGGGTGTGGATTATCGGTAGAAATCTCTTAGCAATTGGAACTGATAGGGAGTTCTATATTCAGAGTCTATCAAATATTGTAAGTATACTTGAGCCACTGTATCTATCTCTTTACTTAAATGACTAGTTAAGTTACTAATCCCCTCTATTCAGAGGCGGAGCCATGTAATAATTTACTCTTTATGCTTGCTTGCCCTTAACAGGCTTAGCTCATGTTTCTTAGAATACCCGAGGCCAACTCTATAATATCAAAGCTGTCTTTATTTGCTTTATCTCCATTATCTTTGAGTGATCCTGAGGATGGGGAAGAACCCGTTAGGTAGTAATGACCGTCAGGGGAAAGTACCCAATAAATTGTAGGGATCTTGTAAAAGACGCCTAGAACTTGGAAGAAATGGCAATGAAGACAGTAGAAAGATAAGTTAAATTTTCATACTCCAGCAAAATGCATACCGACATCCAAGCAAATATTCACGAGGGAGAAAAAGGACCAAGTGGTTACACCTTTTAATTTAACATGATATGTCCTGCCTCTCAAAAGAAATTTTAGTAGGGTGACAGCTCCAAGAACATTTGCAAGCAAGCATCAGAATGCCCACTAACTAAAACTATTATAAGGATATACATACATTCCAAATAATCTTTTAAAGTAACTGTGCTTGGTTTTCTCTCTCTTTTTTCTACTTTAGTAAAAATGATTACTTTGGACATGCAACATCAAATTCTTCTTCTATTGTCTAATCGCGTTCTTTTGGATGCTGGACCTGCTTCCACATTATCTGCGCTTGATTTTATCTGTAAATGGCAGATTGAGTACGAAAGAATTTGTGAAAAAAAACAGTAAATTAAATATATTGCCGAAAAACTGTAGTGAATAATTAGTTTACCTTATCAAGCTTCTCCCTGACCAATTGAACTGTCTGATTCATGGACGAAGATGGGAAGTATTCCTGCACACAGAATGCAAAACTCAATAACAAGTTTGAAATTTCATATATAAGCTGCCAGCTCTGATATTGTATGTAATATTATTCTACTATGCACTAAGAATCCTAACAGAACCATCCCTATAGGACTACATAGGGTAGTTTACACTATTAATAGAATAGCCTCAATAAAAAATAACCCTCTACCGAGTTTCCAAGTGAAGTAATTTATTTTACCAAGGTCAAAGCCTACCACATGACACAACTTGAAGGCGACACTTCACAAGGGATATCTGACGATGAAAACATGTCGACATCAAAGCATCCGGAGGCGCACTCATGGAGGACCAAAGCACGTTTGACACAATTGCCCTAAGGAACCTGGACAACGCGACAGAATAAGCATGTAACAAGTCACTAAGGTTTGGCGATTTTGTTTAAAACCAGGAGCCGCCCCTGGTATTCCAACAGTAACCCCTTGCCACCTGGGGATGTGAAGTGGAAAGTGTTATGTAAACCCAGATGCGCCCCTGATTTTGGAGGCGGTTTTCTTTACAACATGTGATTACGTCCCATGACAAGCGTCTAGGATTAATATCGTCAGATAGAATCCAATGGTTGAAAAGCCACTCTCGGCTATAAATATGAGAGAGTTGGCAAGGGTGTGGATTATCGGTAGAAATCTCTTAGCAATTGGAACTGATAGGGAGTTCTATATTCAGAGTCTATCAAATATTGTAAGTATACTTGAGCCACTGTATCTATCTCTTTACTTAAATGACTAGTTAAGTTACTAATCCCCTCTATTCAGAGGCGGAGCCATGTAATAATTTACTCTTTATGCTTGCTTGCCCTTAACAGGCTTAGCTCATGTTTCTTAGAATACCCGAGGCCAACTCTATAATATCAAAGCTGTCTTTATTTGCTTTATCTCCATTATCTTTGAGTGATCCTGAGGATGGGGAAGAACCCGTTAGGTAGTAATGACCGTCAGGGGAAAGTACCCAATAAATTGTAGGGATCTTGTAAAAGATAATTGTTATAAGGTAAGTGAAATATCTTTGTATAAAAGAGACGTAGTAGGGTAATGCTATGAGAAGGGATAAGTCTTGCTGGGACAATGCAAGAAACTTACAAACTTACTGGCTCTTAATCTGGACAAGAGTGGGTACCTAATACTTGAAAGCAAAGCAAAGTGTTATTAAAATACATAAAAATATGAATGAGAATAGTAAGATCTTAGGAAAAGAAAGTCGCAGACTACTAGCAATATTAGGATACCTTGAAGAAAGTGAATAACAACTAGCACAAGTGGGAGAAGCATTAAGTGAAGAACTAAAAGAAATTAGAATTAAATTGAAACGCTTTCAAGTAAAACTAGAAAATGAAAGAGAAGACCAAGAATGTACACAAAGATGGTAAATAAATGTGATAAGAAAATAGAAAAACTAGAAGAGGAAGAAAGTACTAGCATAAATAAAGGAAAACGACCATGACATCAATGGCTAGACTAAAGAAACGAACAGAAACTCAAGCATGTATACAAAATAAATTAATGATCCTAGGGCTCTACCTATCGTCGATCCGTTAGTGGTAGTAGATAAGGGAATAAAGGTAATGATGGTGATTATATTACACGCAGATACTGTACAAATCATTGTTGACAGCTAAATAACTAAATGTTACTGTTCACAATTACTGTACAAAAAATACTATTCATTATTCACTATTACGAAAAATTTTGTGCACACTTCACGATTACCCTTTCCGATATCTCTACGCCTGTAATGCTATGAGAGGGATAAGTCTTCTTTGGGACAATGCAAGAAACTTACAAACTCTTGGCTCTTAATCCGGACAAGAGTGGGTACCTAATACTTGAAAGCAAAGCAAAGTGTTATTAAAATACATAAAAATATGAATGAGAATAGTAAGATCTTAGGAAAAGAAAGTCATGAGACTACTAGCAATATTAGGATACCTTGAAGAAAGTGAATAACAACTAGCACAAGTGGGAGAAGCATTAAGTGAAGAACTAAAAGAAATTAGAATTAAATTGAAACGCTTTCAAGTAAAACTAGAAAATGAAAGAGAAGACCAAGAATGTACACAAAGATGGTAAATAAATGTGATAAGAAAATAGAAAAACTAGAAGAGGAAGAAAGTACTAGCATAAATAAAGGAAAACGACCATGACATCAATGGCTAGACTAAAGAAACGAACAGAAACTCAAGCATGTATACAAAATAAATTAATGATCCTAGAGCTCCTACCCTATCGTC
This sequence comes from Asparagus setaceus, assembly GCA_012295165.1. Lineage (NCBI taxonomy): Eukaryota > Viridiplantae > Streptophyta > Magnoliopsida > Asparagales > Asparagaceae > Asparagus > Asparagus setaceus. Next base: position 30,276,701 of record CM022709.1, on the reverse strand, counting down.
AGTCACGGGCGTTAGTGGTAGTAGATAAGGGAATAAAGGTAATGATGGTGATTATATTACACGCAGATACTGTACAAATCATTGTTGACAGCTAAATAACTAAATGTTACTGTTCACAATTACTGTACAAAAAATACTGTTCATTATTCACTATTACGAAAAAATTTTGTGCACACTTCACGATTACCCTTTCCCCGATATCTCTACGTCGGGTAATGCTATGAGAGGGGATAAGTCTTGCTGGGACAATGCAAGAAACTTACAAACTTACTGGCTCTTAATCTGGACAAGAGTGGGTACCTAATACTTGAAAGCAAAGCAAAGTGTTATTAAAATACATAAAAATATGAATGAGAATAGTAAGATCTTAGGAAAAGAAAGTCGCAGACTACTAGCAATATTAGGATACCTCGGAGAAAGTGAACAACTAGCATAAGTGGGAGAAGCATTAAGTGAAGAACTAAAAGAAATTAGAATTAAATTGAAACGCTTTCAAGTAAAACTAGAAAATAAAAGAGAAGACCAAGAATGTACACAAAGATGGCTAAATAAGTGTGATAAGAAAATAGAAAAACTAAAAGAGGAAGAAAGTATTAGCATAAATAAAGGAAAACGACCATGACATCAATGGCTAGACTAAAGAAACGAACAGAAACCCAAGCACGTATACAAAATAAATTAATGATCCTAGGGCTCCTACCCTATCGTCAGTCACCGGCGTTAGTGGTAGTAGATAAGGGAATAAAGGGAATGGTGGTGATTATATTACACGCAGATACTGTACAAATCAGTGTTTACAACTAAATAACTAAATGTTACTGTTCACAATTACTGTACAAAAAATTACTGTTCATTATTCACTATTACGAAAAAATTTTGTGCACACTTCACAATTACCCTTTCCCCGATATCTCTCTTTTATCTTTTATACAAAGATATTTCACTTACCTTATAGCAATTATCTTCTACAAGATCCCTACAATTTATTGGTTACTTTTCTCTGACGGTCATTACTACCTAACGGGTTCTTCCCCATCCTCAGGATCACTCAAAGATAATGGAGATAAAGCAAATAAAGACAGTTTTGATATTATAGAGTTGGCCTCGGGTATTCTAAGAAACATGAGCTAATCCTGTTAAGGGCAAACAAGCATAAAGAGTAAATTATTACATGGCTCCGCCTCTGAACAGAGGGGATTAGTAACTTAGCTAGTCATTTAAGTAAAGAGATAGATACAGTGGCTCAAGTATACTTACAATATTTGATAGACTCTGAATATAGAACTCCCTATCAGTTCCAATTGCTAAGAGATTTCTACCGATAATCCACACCCTTGCCAACTCTCTCATATTTATAGCCGAGAGTAGCTTTTCAACCATTGGATTCTATCGGGACACGTATATTAACCTAGACGCTTCTGTCATGGGACAGAATCACATGTTGTAAAAGAAAAACCGCCCTCCAAAATCAAGGGCGCATCTGGGTTTACATAACACTTTCCACTTCACATCCCCAGGTGGCAAGGGGTTACTGTTGGAATACCAGGGGCGGCTCCTGGTTTTAAACAAAATCGCTAAACCTTAGTGACTTGTTACATGCTTATTCTGTCGCGTTGTCCAGGTTCCTTAAGGCAACTGTGTCAAACGTGCTTTGGTCCTCCATGAGTGCGTCTCCAGATGCTTCGGATGCTGACATGTCTTCATCGTCGTATATCCCTTGTGAAGTGTCGCCTTCAAGTTGTGTCATGTGGTAGGCTTTGACCTTGGTAAAATAAATTACTTCACCTGGAAACTCGGTCCATGCTCCTGAAAAGTAAGTTGTAAGGGGTTTTGCCAAGGACTGCCGGTATAAAAATATCTTGCAGCAGTGCTCTTCAGCTACAAGAGTAAATCTAGGGGGAGTGACAAACGGCTTCCTGTACACCATGGCTCGATACATATTGGTTTGGTCTAGAATGTCGACCTTCTCTTCTGGGATCATTTTTTCTTGGGGAATTATGGCATACTGTTGGCTGGCACATTTTACTTTTCGAATTATAATATAGTGCCTGGTGTCATCAAGATTCTTTGGATAATATGATGGTGGTATTGATTGGAACTCTACTTCAAATTTTGTTTGTGGTTCTTCAAATAATTTGCTGAGAACAAGTACTAGTTTTTCAATACCGATGTTTTTTAGTTGGGCCTTTGTTGTAACAAATAACTTCTTTATTAAGCCCAGCTGGAGTAGTCTAGTAAGGCTGATGTGCATTCCTTCAATATTAATGTCCTCCCAAGTCTCCAGATTTAAAGAACTCGTTAAGTAAGTGAACCCTTTACAGTGGGACTCGTCGTCTTCTTCTTCTGCTTGAAATGTGAGGCCTCTGAACAGCTGGCGTTTATTGGCCATTCTTCTAAAGGCTTGCTGCAAGTACATCTGCTCTCCCATATAATCAGATAGAACTATGTCTAGTACTTCTTCTTTAGAGGGATCTATTTTTGCTGGGAATCTCTTCCATGTTCCCCACTCTTCTTCCTTGATTTTTTCTTCTTCTAGGATATATTCTTTTAACTTTTTCAGTTCTCTTTCCACTTCTTTTTTACCCGTTGCGCCTCTTTGTAGATAGAGATTTTCTACTTCCATTTCTTTGATTACTGAAACAAGCTTGCTATTTGGTACTTCTGGCTCGAGTCTTTCCCTTGGTTGTTGCATCATCAAGGTCCGTTGTTGGGTTTCTGTGTTCCTTTTGTGGAAATAGCATGCCAGGGCTTGTAACGCTACTGTTAACTGGGCCTTGTTTCTGGCATTCCAAGCATAATCCAAAAGGATTTGTTGGTTGGATGTTACTGGAGCTTTGGCTTTAAAAGTATTTGGGGAATTTGGGTTGAATGGATTTAATTTATAAGGGCCAAAGCTTACTGGATTTTGTCGAGGATTTGGGCTTTGGGCGGCCAGTATCTGTTGGGTTAATGCATTGAGGATTTCAGGGGTTATTTGGAAAGAGGAGGTATCGAGACTAGGATTATTTGCGGATTTTGTATCTGGTGTTTTCTCCATTTATTTAACCTTTTCTCAGGTGTGTGGTGATTCCTTGAAAGAACTTAATTTCTCCCGATTGTGGAGATAATCATCTTAATGGTTCCTGCAAATCTAGCTTAGTAGTAATGTCCCGAAGGATGTAGTGGAACGCCCAAGTGGGGTTGTTCTTAGTTCGTAGTATTTATATAAATCCATTAGTAGTGCTGGGATAACATGGGCCTGCATCAGAAGGTCAAATATTAGTCCTTTCTTTCAGTTTTGACTATATGAGCTAAAAATTCTGTTTCTTTTGGTGCATAAACTTCTAGCCCAAAAGAGATATGGTCTATATTATTTGTATCACATCTTATTTCGGCGAAAAACTGGTCACCAAGAAATCCTTTCATCTTTCCTTTTAGTAATTGGAATCGGAGAAGTCCAGTATCCGTAGTAGGATATATTTCTTTGTATCTGGTTATTCTATTTATTGATGGGTTTTCTCCTGGTTCAAAAGGGTCTAATTGGATATACTATCTGTTACGATAGATGTCCTTAGTGCAATAAGCCATAGTTCTTACCACCCCATTTACTTGTTCTAAACACATTTCAGTCGTAATTTTTTGGTTTTTTTTTTCCGTAAGCCATATTTGGATATTATAATTATCTTGGATATTAGGAAAGACATACCTTCGACTTACTACTCTTCGCTCATTTACCCATTCAATCTTGTAGTATTTAGAATCTGGGGAAATGACATCTATATTCCAGGTGATAGGATAATATAAATAGCTCATTTTATAATTCTTGACAGGATATCCGCAAGGCTATTGTCCTTTCCTTTGATGTGTTCTATTTGTACCTTATAATTTTTATTGATTAATTTGTCAATAAATTGTAACCACCTCCTTTGTCCTATCTTCTTTGTGTTTTTGTTATTATAAAATTTTACAATTGCTTCACAATCTGTTCTTAATGTTATCTCGGGTTTGTTTAGTATGAATAAGCGAAAATTATCTAATCCATAGCAAACAACTAGGATTTCCTGATCTATACTACTAGCGATATTCCTTTCTCGATATTGTCCTGATGCATATCTACTTAATCGTTCTTCAGATTTTGATGCATATTTATGGGGCTTTGTTTTTAACACTGCTCCCCATCCATCCTCACATCCATCTGTTTCGATAATGATGTAATCAGAGTCTAAGGGTAACTTAAGCTCTGGAAGCCCTTGTACTGATTCTTTAACTTTTTCTATTTGTTTTAAGTCTTCTATATTGAAAGTTTTTATTCCATTACTGCCTATTTTACTATATAAGGGTCCCATCAATTTTCCTATATTTTTAATGAATGGTCTTGCATAATTTACTAATCCTAAAAAACGTTGTAAATCTTTTATAGTTTTTATTTCAGGATAGGTTAATACTTTTGTAGCTATATGTGGTTGTAATTTAATCATGCCTTGTCCTAGTTCCACCCCTAGAAATTCAATATTTTTTCTAAAAAACTGGGCTTTTTTCGTACTCACTACTATACCATTGTTTTCGAATTCTGATAGTACTATTTTTAAATGTCTTGTGTGTTCTTCTTTATTTTTACTATGGACCAGAACATCATCTATATAGACACTTGTGAAATTCTTATATTTGTGAAAAATTATATCCATTTTCCTTTGGAATATACTTGGGGCATTTTTTAGTCCAAACGGCATGACTAGCCATTCAAAATGACCTAAAGGACAGGTAAATGTTGTCCATGGTATACTATCTGGATGCATTTTTATTTGTCAAAAGCCAGATTTACAATCAAATTTGCTAAACATATAATGCTTTTGGATTCCATTAAGCAATTCACTTTTGTCTGGAATATTATATCCATCATCTATTATATTATCATTTAGTCTTCTGTAGTCGATGACCATTCTTGATTTTCCCCTTACTTGTTCGCTATGTTTATTGACTATAAACGCTGGACTCCTATGAGGGCTAGTACTCCTTATTACTTTCATGTTTAACAGTTCATTAATATGCATTTCAAATTCTTTAATGTTTTCATTTGTTGCATCTATTTTCTTAGATATTATCCGAAAGTTATCATCTTTTAGGGTTAGTTTGCATTCTATTTTGTTTTTAGTCCAATATTTTTGTGGTTCTTCACCAAATATTCCATCCTTTTCTAACCTACTGATTATGGTGTCTATTTCGTCTATCCCGGATTCTAGTAGATTTGTAATATGTGCATAATTTATGATTGATTCAGGGTAATCTCCTAAGTCAGTATCTTCTGTATCTATGTCTACTTCCTCATGACCTTTGCATGTACAATAGTCTTGGTTTTTGCAGTTGCACTTTTGTCTGTCTTCCCTAATTTGTGGAACAAATGGTATTTGGGGTGTCATTAGTATATTTAATCCTTTTGCTGTGATTACCATGCCATAAGACCAATTTAAAAACAAATTTAAGCCGATGACAAATTCAATTTTACTTAATGTCATATTTCGCAGACATATGACAACTAGAAGACTTATGGGATTGGTTAAGATGTCATCTATATAATAAGCTAGTTTATATTTAGTAGTTAGTTTTTCTCAGATATCTAAATATCTTCCCATCCATTTGTTGACACCAAATTGTTCATCTAATTTCATTTGTTCAATATATTGTTCGGTATAAGTTTCCTATCTAATATTGTATTACTACATCCTGTATCTACTAATCCTATAACATCTAATTTCCAGTCATTTATTCTTATTTGGCATCTAATTTTTATACTGTATATTCTTTCTTGGATATACAGTGGCTATATATTCTATTAGTGGTTTTGTATTAAAGAAGTTCATTGGACATTATTTATGATCTCATAGGGTTCTCATATTTCTATAGCATTTGTAATTTCCTTTTCCTTATTTCTCTCTTGTGTCTTTGCAATTTGTTAATGGTTTTCATGGCTAAAAGAAAGGTCGAATGAAATTATTAATAAGTGTATTTTAACATCAACCGGTTTGTCTAGATGATGTGGTGAACTTAATTTTTAAATGTCTCTTCTAATTGCCTTCTCAATTGCCTTAACCTTGTTATCCTTTGTATTAATTCTTTCTTAGATATTATTCTGACTTCCATTTATGCTATTATGGTGGCTATTGCTAAGTTTGTCATGTTATTGACATCCATTTCTAGTTTTCTATTCTTTCTAGTAATTGATCAATCCTGTTTTCAATCTTAATTATCCTATATTCTAATGTTTGGTCATGTTTATCTAATATATCATTAGGTTCTTTATATTCTTCATTGTTTTGTAAACACATTTTGCAGGCTTCTATCAAACAAATCTTACATTGGTACCTAAGTCTTAATTCAGGGTATCTTAAACAAAATTTACATGGCCTATCATTACTACCACTATTTCCTCGCCACGTATGTTTGGAACATGTCATATGTGCCATGATTGTAATGATTGTAGCATGATGTCTATTTCTTCGGCTTTTTCTATTTCTTCTTCGTAACTTTCTCTACATTTTCTATCGTATTCAAGTAAATTATTGGTAAATGGTTGTCTTTCTTCTTCATCACTGTTATATTCTAAGTCTATCTTATTTTCTTCTATACTAATAATGTTATATATACTCTACGTGTTGCTAATTGTTTCATCTATAAGTAATAGATCCTCATTAACAATTCAATTAGTATTGATGCTTTATTATGCATGTTTCTCTTCTTAATGCAGTCTCTTACTAAATGATCTGTACTTCCACAAGTGAAACAACTCAACTTATTTTTGTACTCTCGTTTTCGATCGTATTTTCTTACATGTCTTTCTTTATCTAAATATGGTTTCCTTGCTTTACTTCTTCTCGGTAATATTGTTTCTTTTTCTTGTGGTCTTTATCTCGGTAATCTTTATCTTGATAGTTTCTATATTTCTTTCCTTTATATCGTTTTAAAGTCATTTCTTTACTCCCATAGTGTTGGGGTGTGTAAATATTCCTGCAAAAATTATTTTCTCTTTTTAGGTCTCTTCCTATTTGAATTTTAGTACATTCCTCGATCAATTGGTCTATTATGAATTTTACTCTTGTTGTAATATTATCCGGTTAGGTGTTATTGATTCTACTTTCTCTAAAACTTCTTATGTATTAAGTTTCCTAATGGTGCGGTAATTTTAAGAATAATTTTTCTCCAATTGTTTTATCATAAAAGCATCATGCAAGACTACTATAGTAAATATAATCTTGTAGAAATGGTTTAATGTACATCCATTGCCTTATCTGTAATTGTTCTAGTTTCCTCATGGCCTCCTCTTGTTGTTTTCCATATCCTAAATTTGGTTGTTGTCCTAATATTAACAATTGTATTTTGTTTGTAAAATTATAAGGATTTGCTCCTAGTTCTAAATCATTATTAAAGTCATCTGGAAAGTTTTTCTTATATTCTTCCCACATTGCCCTTACTGATTCTCCTAGAAATTTTTCTAAGTAACTATACATTTGAGGGGCTTGAGAACTTACATTTAGACTTTCCCATTCTCTACAGACCTTTTGACTCCACATGTCTATTATTGTTTGCCATTTTTGGGGGTCATGTGCTGTTAAATTTAATATTTTTCCTTCATCGATTAATAGTTTTTTGTCTATTTGTTCTAAGGGTAATCTCTTTCCTAGGGGTTTAAAATCTTCACTTTCACCACGATATTCATTGTAAGATTCTCTAGGTGGCAATCCTATAGAATGGTGTTTTACTCCTTTATATAAGATATTACTAGAACTTTCTCCAGGGTTATGGTCTCCTGCTCCTTCTGTATGTGTAAATTCTATATTAGAGGTTTTATATTTGGATTTTCAATGTCATCAATTACCCAATTACCATTATCATCTGCTTTTAATATTTGTTTATCTGTCATTTTATTTTGGCTTATTAATTCTAACTCTAATTCTATAACTTCTTCTATATCAAATTGTTTTCCTAAATCTTTTGGATAGAGTATTTTTTCTGGCATTTTATTCTGACAGAATATTTTCTTCGTCCTTATATTTGATAGCTTGGGTTGTATAATTATTGAATCTTAAACTGTAACTATCATCCGTGTTTCTAAACATACTACTTGTTTCAGGTATAAGATTTCGTTCTGTCTCTAGGTTTTTCCCTAGATCCCAATCTAGTCCTCCCAATAGCATAGGGTCTATTGCCATTAGTCTAATCATCGAATTCCTTTTGTTTTCATTGTTTCTATTATATTATTTGTATCAAGTTTATAGTTTGTCGTACTATTATCACATCAATTTTCCTAAATAACCAATATTTAACAGTATATTTGATTGTCCCTTGAAATCTTCATACCCTTTTGCTTGTAGTCCTATTTCAATGTATTGTAAATCTTTAACGCTTATTAAAAATCGGGCTCACGATAAAATATTTCTTTATTATTACTCATATCTACTTCCATTCTTTGCGATTAAAGCTTTTTTCCCATTAGACCACCTTTTGTCTAGAATTGTAACTAGTATTTTAGTTCCTAATTTCTTTCTTGTTAATCCTTTTATGCCTATTACAATCATCCCTAGATGTGCTAATCTCTTGTTAGATTTTTGTATAGCTTTTATAGTTTCTTGGCTTACTAGTTTAAGGTTTCGTGCTTCATTAGTAACACCTATCTCTTCTTCTCTATTTATTCATAATAGTTGAGTGTTAAAGGCAAATCTTCCTGACCTATATAATATTCGTGGACTTAATAAGTTTAGTTGATGGTTGCTGTATATTTCTAAGTCTTGGTTTATATCTATTATTTCTTCTAATGTAATGGAAGACGCAGAGTTTCGACGGGTACTGTTATCTAGGAATGTATGATTTCCTATATTACTTGTTTCTTGTGTAATAGTCCTACTTGTTCCGGTGAATGGAATTGTAGTCATAGCGGTTCATAGTAGCCAAATCTATATACTTCTGTGGTTTTCATTTTTGTAGAGATTTTTGGGTCTATGGGTTTCAAATTACTCATTTGTTCTGTTAATTTGTCTAATTCTTCTTTTACATATAATTTATTGGTTATAGATCACCCATTTTACAAGGCGTTCTCATAGAATCTTTACTCTCTACTATGGACCAATTTGAACCATATTTATTTATCCAATTTTGTTGTAAGCCCTAATGAAACATTTGAGAATAAAGAACCTTTTTTTCTTTTCTTTTTTTCTTTTATTTTCTTTTTCTTTGTGTGTATGTGGGGGGTGGGTTTGGATTATTCCCGGTTTGTTTAGTGGGCAAAAATGGCATAATGTAAACCACTTTCGGTCCAATCTTTAGGTTCCAAACTAGGATTATTCCTGGTCTGATTATTGTTCCCCTTAATCTGGTTAGCTCAATTTGCCAAACTCTACCTTTTATACATTCAATCAAAAGGTATCAAGAAGACTCAAAAACTTTGTAATTTATGTCCCATCAACCTAATGCACGAATAGCATGGTGATATAGACTTGATCATTACCTTGTCTGAAGAAACATGGTTGATACGCCAAGATTGATCTACCGATGTATTATATTCCCTATAGAAAATGTAATTTCAAATAAGAATTATCAATAATATAAAGTATAGCTGGACATTGGGGTTAGGAAGCCTCAAAGAAAAGACTCAATGAAAAGGGCAGTATGTTAAAACTTACCTATTATGATTGAAGTTCTGAAACTCTTGATGTCTCAGCATTGGTGAAGCTTGCCCAAACTGTAAAGTATCTGCCCTATTATGAGGATGATGAGCAACTTGAGAGAGGCTCTTTGACCCTTGACTTTTTCCATCTGCAACAAACAGGATCATGGCAAGAGAAGAATTTGACTCTTAATTGACAACAAGGTAAATATACTACATGGTGGTACATTAACTAGGCAACTTACGCTTTAGCCGTCCCAATACTTCATTCCTCCTTCCCTCCAGTTTCTCCTTGGTATCTGAAAGGGTTTCGAACTGAGGAGCATATGAAATCTGAAGGCGGTTTCCATAGAAAACTGACTCATCCAATTTTCTCTTTGCAAACCTTAAAAAAACAGGGTTCAATCATCAATATTCATTTCCGATGATCTATAATTAATATACTTCAATAGTAACAGATTTTGCAAGATGAAATAATATAAGGAAAGGCACGGTATTATTGAGAAGACACACGTCAGGCAATATATGATGCCCTTTCATTCTTTCCCTTTCCTATAACATGCTCATTGTTGTAACAACTCATTGATTACGCATCTCAAAACATTGTCAGCATTATGGAACCAAAATATATAAGCCGGTTGACCATGTGCTCCAAAAACAGTTACAGACCTACTTGATAGGCACTTATGGAATATTTCTTAACTTATCAAAGATGTACTAGAGATTAATAACTCAAAAATTCTAATACACGACTGATGTTTCATTTGATATGCAGAAGCATTTATATTATATTATTATTTGTCCACTTTTCCAATATAAGGTTATGATTATATTTAGATAATCATTGATGTATACAACTTCAAAGTATAGTTTAAATTCTGACTTATTATGTTTATTTAACCATCAGTCTTACAGGCGTATGTTATAGATAAAACACTCCCACTTATAACTGATTATCCTGAATTATTAAAGATTCGTCATACTCAACTGTATCATGACATACTCGTGCCTTGTTCAAATACTCAAGGGCGGATACAGAAAAATTTTCTTAGGGTGGCAGATCACAGGTATCTATTTACCCAAATGAAAACAGCTACTACTTTCAAATGGGATTAACGAAATTGGCTTCTAATTTGTAAATTTTTTTATTTAAAAAATATATATATAACACCTTCCACCCAAAAAATACACTTTCTACAATGTACTGCCACATTGGATATTACTAGAGAGTACATATAAAGTTACTAAACTATAAGGTAAAAAAATCACTTCTGCATAAAATTTCAAATTAATAAATTACAATCACCTTGCATTGCTGACCTGTGAAAATTTGATCCAGAAAACATCAGTGAAAGGCTCACAGTCTTCCGCATCCATGGGTTTGCACCTGTCAAGAGAAAAGGGGAACAATGAGTTGAAAGAGCTGATATATTACAAATGACCAATGAGCCACAAATCTTCAGAGAAAATCATGAGAACAATGTAAAGCTTTGCAGGAACAGACCATCTCTTTGATGAACCTTGGATCCCTATCCAAAAAACTTCCAAACAGAAAGCTTTGCCTTTAGATGCCTGATTACCAATCCAGGCTTATAACCAGGGTTGGCCATTGCTTTCCTCGTAGATGCTTTTTACCAAGATTTACTTGACCAAGAAAAAGAGTGCCGGTAGTAATGTTTTCCTGAATCTCCATCTTTTCATCACGTCAATCCATTCACTAGTGTTGATAATTACTTGGAAAGTATGTTTATACAAGAAAGGAATCTAGGAGCCAGATCCAGCAGATAATGTCATGTTACATGATCATATACATAGCTAACACATCTGCACCTTATAATAAATTTCCAAGATAACTAAAAGGGAACAACTTGAAGAACCATTAAACAGTAAAAACTTACATTTGACACATCATCCGTTGATCTATATCATGAAAGCAAATCCAATCCAATTTGTAAGTAAGAACATGGTTGAGAAATACTCATCTAGGATTTTGTGCTTGGGGTCGATATATCATCGTCAATGCAAGTGTTTCTTAATCAAATGTTTTAATCTCAAGTCAAACCCTAGCTTCCGTTAGGATTTTATCCAAATCTAGATTTGAGTTATTTATGTGATTGTTATGTGATTGCCCCATGGAAACCAAGCTTTGATAGATTATCGCATTAGGGTGTTCATCAATCTGCATATAACACTGCTCTTGTTTATCACCTTCCACTGCCAACAGCACCAAATTGAAATACCAAACACAACAAAGAAGAATAAATAGAGTAGCGAAGACGCTCACTCTTCAACGCTCCCATAGGATCCAAACAAATTCGATAGCTGCTCCCCGCACCCTAATGCGGGAACATTCCGCACAATTAAGTATCTGCAAGTAGAGCAATCAATTAAGCACAGAAGTTCACGACATCGTAAGTAAATTTACGCAGAGAACCTAGATTCATCGCAGACTGTGTAGATGCGGACAGCCGCAGATGCTCCGTCTCTGTATTTCTGAAGCGGCATCACCGTCTGGCAGCGGCGATGGGTTTAAATGCGAATAGAGGCTGCGAAAAAAAAAATTATATAATTAGCCTGCTCATCACTTGCGTTTTTGTGAGGTCTCTATCCCATTCTTGAATTAGAGGCCATGAATGATAATGGCATTAAATCATCAAGGTTTTCATAATCAAGTATCAACCAACAGCAATTAGGAATTCTGAGTTCTAAGTGTTCATTCATACAGTTGACCAACATGAAAAGTAAGTGAAGAGAACAAACTCGTGTTCGACGGAGACGGCGGCAGCGGCGAGGCCGAGAGGCTTCCTCCGGCGGCGTCGGCGGAGACACAGAGGCGGCGATCCGACTTCGTTTTTCTGACGGAGAGAGAGAGAAGGCGAATTGGGAAACAAAATTGGGAGTTAGGTTTTTTAAGGGATTTGTCTAGATTTTAGTCCCTTATATCATAGCTATTTCGAGATTAGTCCCACAATCTTTATATATTGGCACTAGCTCCTCAAGGCAACTGCACAAAACTAGTTTTAGTGGGTACAGCCCTAGCTCAATAGCTAATTTTTAGTTTGGCAAAAATTAGGCGAAAGTGGAACTAGTTTTTCTTAGTTTAAATTTTACTCTTTAACTAGTTCTCTTTTAGACCAAACTTTAGTTGGACCAAATTTGGCCTAGTTAAAGGAAAACTAGTTCTAGTCTAGCCTCTTTATGTGAGGTTAAAAATAAATGAGAATATTCCGTTAAAGTTAACTTTTTACTTGTTGAAATAGTTATACCTCCGACCCAGTACTCAAATCCACTTAGACCTAATAGACCAAAACCTGTTTCTTCACATTTTCATTAGGGATAAAACAAGTTGCAGCAAAGAACGATTCCAAGATACGCCGCTAATCGTCTTTCCACCCCAGCGTTTGAGGACACATAGTCCATTTTTAGATTCACCCCTATTATAAAAGCCTCGAATTACCCTAAAATAAGAAAAAAATGCCCCTCATAGCAATGGTGGAGCCAGGAATTTCACCGACAAAATTTTTGTTTGTTCAAGTTGGAATTTCAATATTTTCAATATATACATTTCTATATTATATGCAATAATTTTGTTGGTTTGTAAATATTGGATAAGACAGATAGAAATATTTAAATTAGAATAAGGAGATAGCTACCACATCTGTTAGGGAGACCGATAAAGATCACACCCTCTTATATCCGCAAAGTCTTGAACATCCATAAACCCCCTTCAAAAGGTTTATATGTTTTTATGTACTCTCTTGACATTGTTGTTGGCTCAGAATAATACAACAAAATGATAAATTTCTTGTGTGCGAAGGTGTATTCTGGGATCTTTAACTCTACACATCTTAAGCCAGAATACATCTTACTCAATCTTTGCCTGAAGTTTGATTTGTACCCCAGTGCTGCTCACACTACTCTCAGCATCCGCGATGTAGTCCTTATTTATTGGATAGCTAAGGGGAAGAAATTTGATCCTACTGCATTGATTTTCACATGACTGAACATGTTTGCCTCTGCTGCTCGAGAGGTTATTTATAAGAAATCTAGGCAAAAGCCTCAGCTTGGGCATCCTTTCCTCATCATCCGTATATGCCAGGACATGAAGATTCCCTTCCTATCTATCGATTGATATGCGATAGGGAGGACACCACTTTCTACAGAGACTACCAAGAAGAGTATTGCAGCGAGGGGAAAGAGAGAGACATCAGCAGGATAGTCTTCTGGATCACAACAATCTCCAACTCCGGCACCAGAGTCTTCTTCTACCTAGTGAACCCTACAGACACTTGGTGATAGGGTGGAGGGTTTGAGTGATAGAGTGGCTTCACTTGGGAGAGACATGACGACTCAGCACGCTTACTATAACACTTCTCTTCAGTATATCATGGGGGCTCTGCAAAGTGTGGATTCATCATTGGGGAGGCAACCTGTTTATGCTATCTCTCGGGATCATCTCAGGCTACAGGGGATCCTCATCCATCTACTACTCATGGAGCTGATAGTGCAGATGATGAGGGCATGGAGACACAGATGGATGATACAGATGCTTTCGATTAAGACTGGGATGAGATTTGCTCTACATTCTAGAGGAGGTTGTTCCTTGTTTACTTTTTTTTTCTTTTCTCGTTTGTATATATTCTTTTATGTGATGCATGAGATACTTGATCTATATTAACTATATTATCTGCAATGTGGGATGGTTGGTCTGATACATTCGCATATTTTTGTTGATGCACCACGTTTTCTTTTTATTTTGTACATATTTTGTTTTGTTTTGTTGTTTCCATTTTGTTTTTATTTTATTCTTGTTTTTGTTTTTGATTTTTTCTTTCTTTCTCTTTTTTTTTTTTTTTGGGTATAAAAAGGCATGCCTATGTATATACTTTTCTGAGATAATTTTAGATGATTTTGTTTATTAGTATATAGGTATGAATATGACATGCACGGTTCATATATGTTTTCAATCTATATTATTATGTACACAATCATCAACTGTTGAATGCATTACATCATGTTTCACGATACAGTTCACATGTCATATGCACACACTCATCTCATACTTATCTTGTATTTTGTTGTGTGATAGTTGAGTTGACGTCTTATACAAGTTGTGTGAGTATATCATTTTATAAATTTGTGATTTTGAGTTCTTTTAGACTTGACTAATGCACAAGCTCTTATTTCATGTAATTCTGTGCATATGAGTCAAAATGTGAACAAACAAATAGGAGTGTATTCATTAAAAGATGATCAAAGATACACACTCTTATAAAATCTACAGAAGTCAAGTGTATTTATTGAAAGATGGTCAAAGACCCACACTCATGGATTATTGTTTGTGTGTTTCTCAATTGGTAACTATCTTGTACTGAATATATAATATATTCAGAGATGGTGTCAATCGCCCGCCAAACAATATCGTTCTTCCCTGTAAGTCATTTATAGCTAAAGTGATTGGACGGCACTTTGGCCTTTAGTTTTAAAGGTTGAGTTAGTTCGAGTCTTCATAATCGGCTCATTTTCTCAGATTTTGATAGCTGAATATATCTTGTGACTTGTATAATTACTTCGCTCTCTGTCACACGCATGTACAATGGTTTTGTTAACTATCCGTGTGTGCATATAGTAGTGTTTCTCGTGTATTCGTGTATGTATGTTTCAATTTTTGTCATTTGTGTTATTTTTCTAATATCAACTTCTATATGAATGTGTATGCATATCTCTCATGTACACTTTTGATGATTTTCTAGGATTTTATCTCGTATTATGTACGTCCATAGGTGTGTGTAAATCATAATAATAAAAAGAGGAGAATTGAGCGAAATTGTGAATCATGCATGAGTGTTTTGGTTTCTCAAATTAAAAAAAAAACTCGATGAATTGTTGTAGGGGGAGTTTCACAATACATGTATGAACGAGAGTAGGGGGACCATTGTATATCATTTACTATCTCATGAAATTGGATGTGTGTTTATTCTTTGCCGATATATCTCAAACAATTGATTATCACTATGTTTCAAAATTTAAAGTTCGTTATTATCAAAAGGGGGAGATGCTTATGATGTTGTCTATACAATATCTCATGTTTGAGTAATAACAAATATTTATTTGAGTCTAACTTGTGTTTGGAATGCTCTAGTACAGGAATAAATACGTATGGAACAAAAAAGAGGCGATAAATATCGAAAATCAGCTCAAAAGCTGATTTCAGCATGTGGACCATTGATGGTTCCACATTGACCATCGATGGTGCCCGACGGACCATCGATAGTGCTATGGACCATCAATGGTTTAAAAGTCCAAAGAGATTCAGATCATCAATGGGGTTATCGACCATCAATTGTTGCATCGTCACCATTTATGGTCGAGAGCCACCATCCATGGTTAAAAGGCTAATTTGAGTTTTTCAAGTATTAGCCGTTCGTCACATATGATCTCCTAATATTCTCCTGGGTTTTGGGAGACTTCTTTCGGACCTAATCTGAGGGGAGAGAGGGAGGGGGGGGGGGAGAGAGAGAGAGAAGAGCTAGCGTTTGGGAGAGTTGATCAAGGAGAAGCCTTTTGATTCCCTACAGTCTCGGCGATCGCTCACTTGCCGCGCGCATCTATCATCTGACCAGTCCACAGCGAGGAGTGCTGCTCTGAAGAGTTCATCATCGTCGTTGTTCATCATCAAGCTTCACTTATTCCTTCAGAGAACGGTTTGCAAATCAAAGGGCTGTAAGATTTTCGTAATTGAGCATAAACAATCTTTTGTTATTTGTTTCGAACTTGTTTTGGTTTTACGGCGTACTCAAGCCGGTTGAATTGAGGGTTGAGAACTAGCTAGGCCAGGGATTACTCATTGTGAGCAATTAGGTTAGATGACTAGTTTTCGGGTTAAACTAGGGTGCAGTCTTGTACGTTTACTGAATCTGGTTTGTGATTCAAGAGAACTTTTTCAAAATGAGGAAGCCCCTTCGCGAGAAGAGAGAATGGATATATGATTGTTTATCTGAACCACTATAAAAATCTCGTGTTTTGGTTACTTGTTCTGTGATTTGATTTATTACTTATTGTTATTTTATCATTATAATTTGTTTTTCGCTGCATACTTTGTGTTAATGCGGAAAACAGTAGGCAATCATATTCAACCCCATATGGTATTAGTAGTTCCAAACTATATATCAAACATTAGGAAGCATAAATGAAACTCCATCCCTCTGGTATTAGTAGTTCCAAACTCTTGCTGTAATTTAACCATCAATGGCAAAGAGTTCATGTGTTTTCTTTCACTCTTTATCAACTTAATCACCCAATCCTGTTCATTTTGTAATTTCCGGAAATTTAGATAACTAAAACAAGCTTGCAAGAGGGCTACATAATAATAAGGTCACTGAAAACTCTGAAATCGTAATGAATCTTATTGCATGGTTTATTGACTCTCTTCAGAAGCTTCTATGTCTCCGAGAAACCAAAACGAGTGCCTCTGAGAAGCCTGCGAAAACCTATAAAGGTGTTCTGATAGGGAAAAGCTAATATCAAACAAATCAAGTTTTCGCTCTTGAGATAGAAAAGTTATTCATATTGGAAACAGTTCAAAACACAAGCTTTTACAAATCACAACGTCGCATAGTTAGTGTCAAACTACAAAAATACTACAATGAGGTGATTATTCTGCAAAGCAAAACTGACAGTTGCATATAATAAACACATAGAGGACTACAAGATGCTAGCATATATCCAAGGATGTCTTGTCAATATCCAAAAACTAACACATTCAGGTCTCGCTCTGTTCAGACCTTGAAATGTATACGATGTGCTCTCTATTCACATTGAGTGATTTGAGTATTCTGCAAAGCAAATGACAAATTGTTACAAGAACCTTGAATACATGTAACAAAACAAAATCAAAGATATGTGCAATTGCATGATGAAGATTTATACAAATACCTGACTTTCAGCTACATTACAATTGTCCCTTTCATACAAAAAGTTTGCGCTCCTTTCTTGATGGAAAGTAGCTTTTGCTAGAGAGATATGCCACAATCTCGACGAAAGACAGAAAACTAGCTCTTACATTGAAGAAAGTTAAAGAAGGAAAGAACAACAAATTCTTTCCAATTCCGTCAAGTTTCAAGAACTTTGTAATCCTTGTACTATTTTTCTTTTTTAACAATGAATTCCACAGATACTATTAATGAAAACCAACTATAATGGTAAAACCTAAACGTGACAAGTCCAGCATGAAACGGAAAATCAAAAAGGACCACAAGGATGAAGAAGGAGATTTGGGGGAGAACTACATGGCAGAGACTCAAAAATAACACAACAGTAGCTTTTCGACAAGTTTAAACATAGAGACAAGCATAACAATAATATGATATGAGCTTTCTCTTATAAAATCCAACACATACAAGTATGTATCAGAAAAAATATATATATACTACGAAATGCAAGCCTGCACCCAAAGTCGCTGTATCAATATTCAAATACAGGTCGAAATCAAAATAAATTAACTGATACAAATATATCCAAAGCATCGAATTGCTAGACTCTTAACGCGATACGTGAAAAGAGAACATGTTCCAAATGACAATGATAGCCAATGTTTGAGATCGTGGGTCTCTTGTACAAATACATGACAAACCAACATAAACACATATAAACTTAGTGCGATAGGTTGTAGATTAAACTTCTTGGTGACACAAGGCTTTCTGTGATAAAACCCAAATTCGTGGACCTGGCATTGCTACAGAGCTTATGAAGGCATTTGGTAAGAAGATGGTAAGAATAAACCGTTGGAAGCTTACCTCCCCCCAATGCCTCAAGCAGAACTTCTTGACCTCTAATGCCAATAATGGAAGGACAGAAGGACTGAGGTGCTACGCTGGACATATCGATATCGTGTTGTTTGGTCCATATATAACTCCTAGGGCATTCGAGTCTCCATATTGTTAAGAAGCGATGGAAACGAGAAGGATGCTTCACAAAGCAGAGGTTTCCCCCGGACTCCAGCAACGCCACATGGTGGTCCCCAAGCATGGCCTCAGGGGTCGGAATCAGCCAGAACTTGTGGTCTGTAAGATTAAATGCCATGACATGTCCGTTGGAATCAGCCAGCCAGTAGAGAGTTCCACTGGCGAAGACAGGGCGTAACTGCGGGAGCCTACAAGGAGCGTCTCCGACGTACTGCCAGTCATGCCGAGGCCCGGCCAAGAGAACTTGGCAGCCGCAAGGGTCCAACCTATTCTTTTTACTGAACAGCCTGACGAGCTTGTACGCTCCCGTGCTGGAGTCAATCCCCAACCCGATTCTGCTGCTCTTATCGCAACCCATCGTCGGCGGCGGCGGAAGCCTCGCGATCTCCCTTGAGAACGGGTTCAGCAAATAGCCGCGTTGATCGTCGAGGTGTCGGGTGGTGTAGATCAATCCATTGACGGGATTGGATACTTGGTATGTGGCCACATCCCCGAATCTCAGGTAGAAAGAGAGCTCCTCAACTATGTCTGCTTCGCCGCCGCCGAATTCAAATTCGTAGAGGCTGATCTTGGCGCAGTGGGAGATTCGGGAGAAGAAAGGTCTTGCCAGTGAGGGATCGGGCCCAGGCCAGAGCCCGCTGGTGCTCCTTAATGAAATGGGGTCGCAGGACAAGGAAAGCCACCGCTTGCAGACGGAGCGGCATCTCACGATGGATTTCGGCGGGAGAAAAGACAGGATTTTTGACAATATGTCCGGTGGCAGGTACCGGGCCACCACCTGCAGACAGCAGAGAGTATTTTAATCAATTTTAATTTTATTTTAAAATAATAATAATAAAGAGATCGCCTTGATTACGAGATCGATTGCAGCAAAAGAAGAAGAAAGGAGAGATCTTTTGGCCGAAAAATAGAAGAAAAGTTGACAACTTTTACCCGTGGATGTGAAGAAGGAGATTTGGGGAGAACTACATGGCAGAGACTCAAAAATAACACAACAGTAGCTTTTAGACAAGTTTAAACATAGAGACAAGCATAACAATAATATGATATGAGCTTTCTCTTATAAAATCCAACACATACAAGTATGTATCAGAAAAAATATATATATACTACGAAATGCAAGCCTGCACCCAAAGTCGCTGTATCAATATTCAAATACAGGTCGAAATCAAAATAAATTAACTGATACAAATATATCCAAAGCATCGAATCGCTAGACTCTTAACATGATACGTGAAAAGAGAACATGTTCCAAATGACAATGATAGCCAATGTTTGAGATCGTGGGTCTCTTGTACAAATACATGACAAACCAACATAAACACATATAAACTTAGTGCGATAGGTTGTAGATTTATACAAATACCTGACTTTCAGCTACATTACAATTGTCCCTTTCATACAAAAGTTTGCGCTCCTTTCTTGATGGAAAGTAGCTTTTGCTAGAGAGATATGCCACAATCTCGACGAAAGACAGAAAACTAGCTCTTACATTGAAGAAAGTTAAAGAAGGAAAGAACAACAAATTCTTTCCAATTCCGTCAAGTTTCAAGAACTTTGTAATCCTTGTACTATTTTTCTTTTTAACAATGAATTCCACAGATACTATTAATGAAAACCAACTATAATGGTAAAACCTAAACGTGACAAGTCCAGCATGAAACGGAAAATCAAAAAGGACCACAAGGATGAAGAAGGAGATTTGGGGGAGAACTACATGGCAGAGACTCAAAAATAACACAACAGTAGCTTTTCGACAAGTTTAAACATAGAGACAAGCATAACAATAATATGATATGAGCTTTCTCTTATAAAATCCAACACATACAAGTATGTATCAGAAAAAATATATATATACTACGAAATGCAAGCCTGCACCCAAAGTCGCTGTATCAATATTCAAATACAGGTCGAAATCAAAATAAATTAACTGATACAAATATATCCAAAGCATCGAGTCGCTAGACTCTTAACACGTACACGTGAAAAGAGAACATGTTCCAAATGACAATGATAGCCAATGTTTCGAGATCGTAGGTCTCTTGTACAAATACATGACAAACCAACATAAACACATATAAACTTAGTGCGATAGGTTGTAGATTAAACTTCTTGGTGACACAAGGCTTTCTGTGATAAAACCCAAATTCGTGGACCTGGCATTGCTACAGAGCTTATGAAGGCATTTGGTAAGAAGATGGTAAGAATAAACCGTTGGAAGCTTACCTCCCCCCAATGCCTCAAGCAGAACTTCTTGACCTCTAATGCCAATAATGGAAGGACAGAAGGACTGAGGTGCTACGCTGGACATATCGATATCGTGTTGTTTGGTCCATATATAACTCCTAGGGCATTCGAGTCTCCATATTGTTAAGAAGCGATGGAAACGAGAAGGATGCTTCACAAAGCAGAGGTTTCCCCCGGACTCCAGCAACGCCACATGGTGGTCCCCAAGCATGGCCTCAGGGGTCGGAATCAGCCAGAACTTGTGGTCTGTAAGATTAAATGCCATGACATGTCCGTTGGAATCAGCCAGCCAGTAGAGAGTTCCACTGGCGAAGACAGGGCGTAACTGCGGGAGCCTACAAGGAGCGTCTCCGACGTACTGCCAGTCATGCCGAGGCCCGGCCAAGAGAACTTGGCAGCCGCAAGGGTCCAACCTATTCTTTTTACTGAACAGCCTGACGAGCTTGTACGCTCCCGTGCTGGAGTCAATCCCCAACCCGATTCTGCTGCTCTTATCGCAACCCATCGTCGGCGGCGGCGGAAGCCTCGCGATCTCCCTTGAGAACGGGTTCAGCAAATAGCCGCGTTGATCGTCGAGGTGTCGGGTGGTGTAGATCAATCCATTGACGGGATTGGATACTTGGTATGTGGCCACATCCCCGAATCTCAGGTAGAAAGAGAGCTCCTCAACTATGTCTGCTTCGCCGCCGCCGAATTCAAATTCGTAGAGGCTGATCTTGGCGCAGTGGGAGATTCGGGAGAAGAGAAAGGTCTTGCCAGTGAGGGATCGGGCCCAGGCCAGAGCCCGCTGGTGCTCCTTAATGAAATGGGGGTCGCAGGACAAGGAAAGCCACCGCTTGCAGACGGAGCGGCATCTCACGATGGATTTCGGCGGGAGAAAAGACAGGATTTTTGACAATATGTCCGGTGGCAGGTACCGGGCCACCACCTGCAGACAGCAGAGAGTATTTTAATCCAATTTTTAATTTTATTTTAAAATAATAATAATAAAGAGATCGCCTTGATTACGAGATCGATTGCAGCAAAAGAAGAAGAAAGGAGAGATCTTTTGGCCGAAAAATAGAAGAAAAGTTGACAACTTTTTACCCGTGGATGTGAAGAAGGAGAGATCTCGGTAGCCTCGTCGTTTGAATTCATCATCTTCGCCCTTCTCCTCTTCCTCCGCTTTTTAATAACAGCGATCCTCATCCTCTGGCCTTTTGGCTGCAGGCTGCAACCACCGAATTTATATAGGCTAAAACGCCAAATTGGTGATCCCTGCACCAGGCTTCATATTCAAATTGGTCCCTCTGGTTTTTTTTTTACTTCTCGTCAATTCTTTTTTCTTTTCTTTAACTTAGTCACCGCATTCCTTGTTTCATTAAGACTTAGACTTGCTTATTTTTAGAATTCTTATAAGTTACTTATTATTTATTCATAGAGCTTCTTATAAGTATGTAATAAAATGAGAAAGTTGTTTAGTAAAACCCTTAACTTATAAGGATATATAAGTAGTTATGTCTTTGGTAAACTAATAACTTATTAGGTTGTGTTAAATGTCAAGTGACTAAAAAGGATATATTGTTGCCACTCCGTATTGTGACTAATTAATTCATTTTATATTAACCAGATAATTAATAATATCAAGGGAAATTGCTTCTAACCCCCAAAATAAAAAGACAATTCGCCCCCACCCTAAGAATAAGTCAACAAGCTTAATACCCCCAAAATCAAATTTTATAAGCACGCACCCCCTCCAGCTCATATGTGTCCCCATCAGTATACTTTATTTTCAAAAAATCCAAAAATGCCCCCCTTCCCCTTAAAACAAAAAAAACCCTAAATAATCTCAATTGCTCTCCTCTGCTCTAACCCTCAACTCTGATCAGCGACGGTGGAACTCATCCCTCCCTCGAACCTCCCATAGCCCCCTGCACCACCACTCTCCCCTCCCCCAACGGTAGGTTCTATAGCAGTAGGAGCAAGCCCTCTGCTCCCCCTCCCCCACCACTGCTGAGAACCTCCTTCGCCGCCACGTCTCCCCCCTCCCCCTCCCTCCTCCACTTGCTACGTGGCACCCCCATCCCCACCCTCCTCCCTGCTTAAATAGTAATAATATGCCCTTGAACATCCAATACAAATTATGTAATATTCTTATAATATTAATAGATTTAATTGTTGCACATATAATTTAGGTTTCATTCATATAATTGTTTATATATCCTTAGAATTTTTTTGTTAGATCATGCACTGTGATGCGTCACTTGTTTGGAGATGTGATCGAACTTAGAGATTTCTTAAACTCGTGCTTAACCTATAACTAGTACAAGATAACTTTATTATATTGGTTATTATGCATAACACCGACATGTGAGATGTGGTGGTAGGTCTCAACTACCGGGAATGGGGATTCCCTAGGTGTATGTGGTGTATGTCATAAGCACACATTGTGATGTGTGTAGCACTAGACCGTATTTGAATTCTCTAGGACAAGTCACCTAGGAGATGTAGAATTCAGATTGTTATATGGTCCCTTTGACTTGACGATATTGTTATTTCTGATTTGATAATTTAGTATGCTTTGATGTGATGGTTAAGCTTATTTAGCAAGCGCCACACAATCTAAAAAGTTGGGTTGCTAAATTTTATTTAGGGAAAAGATGGATATCTAAATAGGATCCAATATACTCATTATGATGAGTTAATTTATTATGCATTCCCATGAAGTTATTAAATTCCTGCATGCAGGTGGTTTTGGAAAATATTTTTCAAAATTTATTTTCTTATAAAAATAAAATATTTTGATGTTTCAAAAGAACTTTTATCTACGTTCATGGGAATTGCAATTTAAGCATGAGCAAATAGGTGAATTGTCTGCTCAAAAGAGTTGTCTAAAATAAATGATCTTGGAGGGCAATGCATGTAAGATATTATTTATGAATAATTAATCTCATAGTATGGAAGAGCTTTTATGAGCAGTTAGTTGGATAGGGATTTGATTGTTAAATTAAAATTATTAATTTGATTAATAATTGGTTCTCGATATGAAACCCAATTGGTCTCACTAATGTCAATAGAAGAGGTATACATGCAATACAATTCTATTTTTATCCTTAATTGTTATGGAAAGAATATTCTATCTTGAATTGTTACGGAAAGAATATTCTATCTTTAATTGTTATGGAAAAGAGTTTTGAACAATTAAGAATTATTTAAAATTAAAATCTATAAGGTATGTCTAATCCTATATATAGGGTTCACATGTAGCCTTATGAGAATAAGAGAATAATAGAAGAGAAATAGAAAATTGAGAACCTATCTCTCAGTATTGCTCCTCTTCGGTGACGGGTAGATTTTAATTGGAGGCTTTTTCTCTTCCGGAAGCTAATTCAGATTGATCTTGGGACAGATTATTGAAGAAATTCGGAATGTGTATCGGGTATTCTTCTGTATTTCGATTAATTTTGATTAATAGTCATGATATGCATATTCTACCTCGTTGTATATCATATTTCTAACAGATGGTAATAGAGTAGGTTTAGAATCGATCTCTTATAATTTAATCGATTAAATTATTATGATTTGATCATATTTTTGAATTATTTAATTAGATTAAATCATTGAACAATATGTTTTGATCTTATGGGGTTTATCGTTTAATAAGATTAAACTAAAATCTTTATTTAATAAAATTAGGTTACTATTCATGACGGTCACCGTTAGCTGCCGCGAAGTTACTGTTCAAGATGGTTTATTGTTCATCACGGGCTACTGTTTATCAATTTAATTTGTTAAATTGAAAATAATTATTTTTTTATTGAGATCAATTAGGGTTCTTGATAAGATCATAATTAGGGTTTTGATTATATCATGAATTTTGAGTTTGATGAAATCAAATTAGAGTTTTTACTACCAACTTCAAGAATTTATTTATAAAAAAAAATTATTTTGCCTTCGCCTACGAAGGGCCACAAACGCCAATCGGGCACTCCACCACCGCCGACCGACCAAGGGTGGTGGCTTGGTCGGTCGGCGGCCGCCCCAAACCCTAGCAAAAACCCTAGACCCAAACCCTAATTCATGGGTTGAAGAGATGAAGTTTTGGGTTAGAAGTCTATAGGGTTTTGAACCCAAACCCATTAAGAATAGAACCCAAATCCTATTAGAAATAGGATATTAAGTTGAACGGGTTTGACCCGTTCTTAAATTAATCCTGAAACCCGATTTTGTTTGAATAGTTCAAATCAAGTTTTGAACCCGCTTTGAAATTATACCCAAACCAAAATTCTGTTTTGAACTTAACTTTGTAAAACGGGTCTGACCCGCAAACAAAACCCGAACCCGAACCCGAACCCGAAACCTGTTAGATTTTGAATTTTATTGTAAAATTAATATGAGGCCCCTGATTGACCTAGAAACTATTCTAAAGTCCATTGGGTTCTCAAATACGCTATAAAATTAGTTATAGCCCCGTGATTGATCCAGAAATTGTTCTGGAGTACACCATTTTATAAATTTACTGTAAAATTAGTTTCATCTCCCTGATTGATCCTGAAACTATTTAAGATCCATCTAAGTATAAAAGCTAATTTCTAATTAGTCCCTAACAGTCATAGAAATTGTTCAAGTCCATATGCATGCATAATTTAGTTTCTTTTATTCAAAAGATTATCAAACTCTTATTGAATTGTCGAATTGATATTGTATCATGTATATTTTTGAAATATTATTTGAATTATAAATGTGATATGATTGTGTTGATTTTAAATTCTTAAATTTAACAATTCATGTGATTAAAGAAATTGCATGGAAAATTATTTTTGGTCCAAAATATGTTCTAAAATTTTATTGAATATAAATAGTTTAGAATTTGTTAGAAATTGATTGTTTATTGAATTCACAAATTTGTTGTGTTCTCTCAATTATGGTAAATAACAAAAGTTGTATAGAAGTGTAGATAGATTTTTATTTAAAGAAATAAAAATCTAAAGGTCTTCCATCATAGAGATAAAAATTAGATAATAATTTTTAGCTTATCCGATGCCACAAAGGATAGGGTTTGAAAATTTATTATGTAGTTATATCTCGCATAAGGATGCCAAGTATTTTATGTATAATGGGACCACTAAACTAAAATAGGTAGTGCCACCTATTTTATATAAAATAAAATAAATGGATTGATGGGTTAACACTTCATTGATGCCTTGGGTTGCTCGCTAAAATAGTGGGGGCACATCTTACATCAAAGACCAAAATTTAAAGGAAAGTTATTAATCATTAATGATTGAATCTACCTTATTTAATTATATACGATCTTGAAAATCTGGAGGTTGATAATTAAACTTGGATTTTTGTTCACATTTAAATAAATGAGAGAAATGTTAAATGTGAAGTCATTACTTAAAATATCCACGGTAATGATTGTAAAACAATAAAATTATAATTTGAGATATTTAGTTATTATTTTTGCTAATACATGATGACTAAAATTTATCATTTTATGTTATTGAATGATTATAAATTGAATAGCCCAAACTATTGAATTGGAAAAAGAAATTAGTTTGATATTATTATAGCTGAAATTAACCTAAGATTGTCAAATGTGACATACACGCTAAACTAGATGTAACGATGATAAAGATCATCGGTCATGACTCTATTCAAAGAGAATAATGATAAAATTAAAGAAGTATTCATAAGATGAGCACATATATATTTTCATAAGATGATTTGATATATATATATATATATATATATATATATATATATATATATATATATATATATATATATATATATATATATATATATATATATATATATATAGAATAACTTTAATCCACTTAAGTGGATAAGGAAATCCATCCTCCTAACTTTTGTCCATTAGATATGCCTTGGGATCCATGAAAGATATGAGGCCCATCTTTGAGATTTGTGGGCTTCTTGATGCACAAATCTAAAGGGAAGATGTGTGGTTAAAAAGTTGGGAGGATGATGTTTGTTATCCACTTAAGTGGATTATATATATATATATATATATATATATATATATATATATATATATATATATATATATATATATATATATATATATATATATAATATATATATATATATATATATATATATATATATATATATATATATATATATATATATATATATATATATATATATATATATATATATATATATATATATATATATATATATATATATAGAATAACTTTAATCCACTTAAGTGGATAGGACTACTTTGTCCACAACTTTTTATCCATTGATTTTGCATTGAGATTTGTCTAGCATGTAATACAAATAAATGCACAAATCTCAAATAAAATATTGATGTGTAGCACAAATCTCAAAGCATAATGAAGGGATAAAAATTTGGTGGACAAGTGCTCTATGCACTTAAGTTTATAAGACTTTACTCTATATATATATATATATATATATATATATATATATATATATATATATATATATATATATATATATATATATATATATATATATATATATATATATATATATATATATATATATATATATATATATATATATATATATATATATATATATATATATATATATATATATATATATATATATATATATATATATATATATATATATATATATATAGAGATGAAAACCATAATGAACAAATTAGATTTGTTGGAAGTTGAGATCAAAATCAAACATTGATATGATTTTTACTTGCGATCTCCGATATTGTTAGGTTTAAAGTGAATATTTTTAATTCAAGATCCGACTATCATTTTATTAGAACTAAACAATTTATTTAAAAAGGAATATTATGAAGCGGATGAAAACCATAATGATGGATATCGAACTAGATTGTCCAGCATTAAGAAAAGTTTTCTTACAAGGAAAATCTAGAAAAGAAAACAAGTTTCTATACACATAAAGTGGGAACTTGAACAATGAAAGTCATTAGAATAATGAATTGTAAAAGTTGCATTACATCATTTAAAAGGAAGTGTCTTTGAAGATAGATCACCTAACTAGTTAGTATAGACTAATGATGTGAGTGATTCCTTATATATGATGTATTGATTCTAGTTTATCTTCACATTGCTGTAAGAGTACAACAAATAAATATGCTTGAAGATAAAAAGATTAACTTTGATAATAGAAATAAAAGCCTTAGTTTCAACATTGTAAATAAGAAATTTATTTCGGATTTGAGTAAAGGGCATGAAATGAAACTTAAAGATTGTCTTAATGTTTCTTAAAGTTAGAAGAAATTTGATTTCTATTTTCTAAACTTTATAGTAGTGATTTTCTATTTTATTGTAAAATAGAACTTCTATTAAAGTTTAGAAATTATTTTGTTGACCATTATGAAATTAAAATCATTTATATTTCATAATTATCACCCTTATCTGTTATGTATGTTATTGAAATTAATAAATCTATTAAATATAGATTGGATCAAGATAATCCAACTTATCTTTGGCACGAATGTTAGGTCATGTTAATATTGATAGGATCAACAAGTTAATAAAGGACGGTCCTTTGAATTTTCTAAAAGTAGAAGATTTCACAACTTGTAAACATTGTCAAGAGGCAAGATGACCAAACTATTATTTTAGAAAAATGTGCTAGAGCTCAAAGTAATATTGACTTCATACATACAGGCGTATATGATCCTTTAAATGTTAAAGCAAGAGTTGGATATTTATATTTTATAGCATTAGTATATGATGCATTTATATATGGATATATTTATATGTTGTATCATAAATTAGAATGTTGAATAGTTCAAAGAATATAGATCAAAGTTAAAAGGAACTTGATAAAAGTATCAAAGTCATCCGAGGTGGCAAGTTCATATTTAAAGGAGTTTAAGAGATTTATAAATGAAATGGAATTATTAGTACTTAATACCTCCAAATTCACCACACTTAACAATTTGTCGAAAGATGGAACTAAATCTTATTCGATATAGTTAGATTTATGCTTGAGCATTTACTTGTTCGTACTTTCTTATGGATTATGCATTGGAGATTGTAAATTATTTATTATGTAGAATTCCTATCAAATCTTTTTCTTCCACTCCATATTAGATATGGATATGAAGAAAATTAAATGTACGGTGCTTAGAGATTTGGGGTTGTCACATTCTTGTTAGAGAATAAAATATGAGTAAATTGGAATCTAAAATTAATAACGACCCTCTTGGTAGGTTACCCTAAAGAAAGTACTAGGTATTATATTGATAATCCTAGTGTAGTTTTCGAACAATAGTTGTTATTAGAAATGTGTTCTTTTATAAAATCAAATTTGTTGATCAAGGATCTATATAACTCTAGAAGAAAACTTATTTTCTTCCGTGGGAGAGTCATTTAATCCAATGAGAGAAACTTCAAATGAGTTGGAGATTCGATGAATTAGGTGGGAGCTTCAAGTAATAAAGTAAATGAAGATTTACTTACTAAATTTATTATTGAATACACTGATTACAATTAGGAGATAAAATAGGATTTTCATCCACCTATAATGTCTGATAACCTTGTTAAAACATATTTGATGGAAAGTAACAAGGAGAACAAAAATCTTAAAACTTACACAAAGGTCATGTTGGACATACTTCTTATAAGTGAGTGATGTCATATTTGATGACAAGTGGTTATTATTTTTGAAGAAACCTTTTCTCCAATTGTAATAATATAGTTCATAAGGATCCATTTAGCCATTTCAACATGTTATGAATATAAGATATTGATAAATGGACTTCAAAATAACCTTCTTGAATGGATATCTTAAAGAAGATATTTACATATAGAGATTATAGAATCAAGTATGTAAAATTTAAGAAGATAAGATTGATTAATTGAATCAATCAAGTTATGGACTTAAACAAGCTTCAAATATTATTCATTTTGATGAAATGATTAAGGAAATTGATTTTGATCAAATTCTTAAAAGCAAGCTTGGGAGTATAAGAAACAATAAATAATTCTATTATATTCCTATTGTTTCATATTATAGCATATTACTCATTGAGAATGATATTTTAATGTCTTGATTAAAAATATGGTTTTCGATAAGTTCTTTATGAAGGATTTTCCTTAGACATTCTATATCTTAGATCTTAAACTCTATATAGATAGAAAGAGATATATAGGATTGTCACAATCTACTTATATGGATAAGATCCATAGAAGATTCAACTTAACAATATTTCAAGAACGAAATGGTTTCTATGAGACATAAATACTCACTCTCAAAGGAAATGTGTCCTACGATTAAAAGGAGATTGATGTTTGAAGCAGTTGAGCTTGTGAGTAGATTCTAGTCCAATCCTAATGAGAAATATTTGACTACAATGTAAGTCATATTTATCTATTTGCATAAGACTAAAATTACTTGTTTAGTTAATGATGCAAATAACATAAGAATTTAAGGATATACTGATTTAGATTTCCAATCCAATCCTAATAATAGAATGTCTATTTGAGTATATTTATTAAAATAATAACAGAATATGTAGTCATGTGTAACCACTAAAGAAGGAATATTGATAAATGAGTTTCTCCATAAGCTTAATATTATTCATATAATATATTTCTTTCTCCTTGTTATTTGATAGTAGTGAATCTGCTGCGAAAAGCTTAGAAAGAAACATGTGATTGTTTAAAAGATGTAGCAGATGGCATTTGATAACTTTTTATAAAACCATTGTTATAAAATATTTTTGACAAATGGAAGTTAAGGTTATATCGATTGGATGTTAGGACAAATGGGAGATTCTTTGGAATAGTAATAATATGCCCTTGAACATCCAATACAAATTATATAATATTCCTATTGTTTCATATTATAGCATATTACTCATTGAGAATGATATTTTAATGTCTTGATTAAAAATATGGTTTTCGATAAGTTCTTTATGAAGGATTTTCCTTAGACATTCTATATCTTAGATCTTAAACTCTATATAGATAGAGAAAGAGATATATAGGATTGTCACAATCTACTTATATGGATAAGATCCATAGAAGATTCAACTTAACAATATTTCAAGAACGAAATGGTTTCTATGAGACATAAATACTCACTCTCAAAGGAAATGTGTCCTACGATTAAAAGGAGATTGATGTTTGAAGCAGTTGAGCTTGTGAGTAGATTCTAGTCCAATCCTAATGAGAAATATTTGACTACAATGTAAGTCATATTTATCTATTTGCATAAGACTAAAATTACTTGTTTAGTTAATGATGCAAATAACATAAGAATTTAAGGATATCTGATTTAGATTTCCAATCCAATCCTAATAATAGAATGTCTATTTCAGAGTATATTTATTAAAATAATAACAGAATATGTAGTCATGTGTAACCACTAAAGAAGGAATATTGATAAATGAGTTTCTCCATAAGCTTAATATTATTCATATAATATATTTCTTTCTCCTTGTTATTTGATAGTAGTGAATCTGCTGCGAAAAGCTTAGAAAGAAACATGTGATTGTTTAAAAGATGTAGCAGATGGCATTTGATAACTTTTTATAAAACCATTGTTATAAAATATTTTTGACAAATGGAAGTTAAGGTTATATCGATTGGATGTTAGGACAAATGGGAGATTCTTTGGAATAGTAATAATATGCCCTTGAACATCCAATACAAATTATATAATATTCTTGCAATATTAATAGATTTAATTGTTGCACATATAATTTGGGTTTCCTTCATATAATTATTTATATATCCTTAAAAAACTGTTAGATCATGCATTGTGATGTGTCACTTACTTGGAGATTGATCTAACTTAGAGATTTCTTAAACTCATGTTTAACCTATAACTAGTACACGATAACTTTGTTATAATAGGTTATTATGCATGACACTGATATGTGAGATATGGTGGTGGGTCTCAACCACCAGGAATGGGGATTCCCCAGGTGTGTGTCATAAGCATACATTGTGATGTGTGTAGTACTAGACTATATTTGAATTCTCTAGGACAAGTCACCTAGGAGATGGAGAATTCAGATTGTTACATGGTCCTTTTGACTTGACGATATTGTCATTTTCGATTTGATAATTTAGTATGCTTTGATGTGATGGTTAAGCTTATTAAGCAAGCACTACACAACCTGAAATGTTAGGTTGCTAAATTTTATTTAGAAAAATTATGGATATCTAGATAGTATGCAATATGCTTATTATGATGAGTTAATTTATTATGCATTCCCATGAAGTTATTAAATTCTGTAGGCAAGTGGTTTTGAAAAATATTTTTTAAATTTATTTTCTTATAAAAATAAAATATTTTGATGTTTCAAAAAAATTATTTATGCTTATGGGAATTATAATTTAGGCATGAGTAAATAGGTGAATTGTTCTGCTCAAAAGAGTTGCCTAAAATAAATGATCTTGGAGGGTGAATGTAAGATATTATTTATGAATAATTCATCCCATATTATGAAAGAGCTTTTATGAGCAGGTTGGTCGGATAGGGATTTGATTGTTAAATTTAAATTATTAATTTGATTAATAATTGGTTCTCGATATGAGATCCAATTGGTCTCACTAATGTCATTAGAAGAGATATACATGCAATACAATTCTATTGTTATCCTTAATTATTATGGAAAGAGTATTCTATCTTTAATTATTGTGGAAAGAATATTCTATCTTTAATTGTTATGGAAAAGAGTTTTGAACAATTAAAATTGTTTAAAATTAAAATCTATAAGGCAAGTCTAATCCTATATATAGGGTTCACATGTAGCCTTATGAGAATAAGAGAATAATAGAGAAGAAATAGAAAATTGAGAACCTATCTCTCAGTATTGATCCTCTTTAGTGACGAGTAGATTTTAATTGGAGTCTTTTTCTCTTGAAGAAGTTAAATCAGATTGATCTTGAAACAGATTATTGAAGAAATTCGAAAAGTGTTTTAGGTATTCTTCTAAATTTCGATTAATAGTCATGATATGCATATTCCGCCTCGTTGTATAGCATATGTCCAACACTCCCCTCCCACAACCTTACCCTCATCTCCAACCTCTCCATCAATGGCGTCCCCATTACCCATACAAACCTCTTTGTTAGCGAGGCTCACATCGTCCACGGCATCGCCACCTTTTTCCCGTCATCGCCACCATCAATCCCATGTCACCGATGAAACCCAACTTGGCTCAAGCTATCAGGACCATAGGATGGAAGAGCTATGTATCCTTCACTCTAGGTCTCAACACGATTCTTGATTTGTTGAAAGAATCATCGCCGGAGCAGGTTACGGTGTTCGCTCCACGGGACAGCGGAATGGCACGTAAGGCATATGTGCTGAAAAGGGCGGTGAAATGACACGCGGTGGTGGGGGAGGTTTTTTAATGGGGAACTATGGGGATGGGGATTGGATAGGGGATGAGAAGTGTGGCGGATGAGTGTTGGATGCTTATGATCACTAACAGTGAGCGGAGCAGGAGCACGGTAAAGGGTCGAGGTTTTTGAGCCGGAGGTCTATGTCGATGACGGAACTGTGGTGCACAGGATTGCGCACTATTTTGATGTTGAATTGTGCGAATTGTGATTAATTATTGTAAATGTTAGGAGTTCGTTGTGCGATTTTGAAACATTGTCTGATTTTTTATGCAAATTTTGGAAGTATTGGTGTTCTTTTTTTTTGACAAAATTTTGCTGAGATCACCAGCGAATGAGAGTGTGAAACGTTCAAAGTTATTTTTTAGTAAAGGCATGTTAGTGGAACATTATGTAATGCATTTTATGACTTTTGAGCAAATAAATATTTTTAGTTATTTCCTCTATTCCTCCTCCTCTTTCCATTGCTAGCTAGTTCTTTTCAACTTATGAGTTCCAATGTTTTGAAGTGTTTTAGTTGAACATTCATGTTTAAAGAATCATTTATCAATTTTGTGAGTTAATTCTTAAACTCATTGAGTTAGTTGTTAAATTTATGAGGTAGTTGTTAATCTTCTAATTTAGGTGTTAGTCTTATGAGTTAGTTGTTAATCTTATGAGTTAGTTGTTAGATCTAGAGTTTATTATTAACATTATCGTTAGTTAAGACTTTTAGTTGGTTGTTAAGCTTATACATTAGTTGTTATTATTATGAGTTAGTTGTTAACCTTATGAGTTAGTTGTTAAGATCTTAAGTTTATTGTTAACATTATCGTTAGTCGTTAAGAATTTTAGTTGGTTGTTAAGCTTATACATTAGTTGTTATTATTGTGAGTTAGTTGTTAACCTTATGGGTTAGTTGTTAAGGATCAGTTATCAAAGTTGATTCTCTTCTCTTTTTATTTTCATGGATCATTGTTTGTGGGTTTAATGACTAACCCATAAGTTTAATGACTAACTCATAAGTTTAACAATTAACTAATAAGATTAACGACTAACTAATAAGGTTAACAACTATTTCATAAGTTTAACAACTAACTCATAAGTTTAACAACTAATTAATAAGGTTAACAACTATCTCTAAGTTTGACAACTAACTCATAAGTTTAACAACTAACTCATAAGTTTAGTTGTTAACCATACATATTGGTTATTAAATTTACATCATAGTTATTAAGTTTATAGCGTAGTAGTTGTTGTTGTTAGGGTTACCGTTTGGTTGATAAGGATACATGTTAGTTGTTAAGTATACAGCTTAGTTGATAATGTTACAGTTTAGTTGTTAAGGATACACGTTAGTTGTTAAGGTTACAGTTAATTTGTTAAGTTACACATTAGTTATTTAGGTTACATATTAGTCATCAAACTTATGAGTTTTTTTCATGTGATTTACAAGAATGGCCATGTTACTTCAACTGTTGCTGAGTCCTTCAACAGTTGGATAAGAGAGACACAAATTTTACGAATCTTACCTTTGGTGGAGACGACACGTAAGCAAATCATGAAGCGCATACATGATAGAAGGGTTTTGGCAGTGAAATGAACTAGATACTTATGTCCAGAAGCTGAGATTTTATTGAGAGATAATATTCATCATGGAAGCTACTTACATGTTAAACATTCAACAGAAGATATTTTTAACACAGTCATACACTACGGCAGTGGTGGGGGCTCCATGCAAGGCGGTGGTGGCAGTGAAGAATTGGGAGGAAGCGGCGATGAGGAGATTGGCGGTGGCGGAGGAGATGGGTAGTGTTAAAAAATTGGGGCAATGAATTTCATGGCGATGGTGGTGAATTTGGTAGAGAAGGTGGAGAAAAGTGCGGCAATGGGATGACAGAAATGGTAATTCGGCGGAAGCGAAGATGAATATTGTAGTGATAGAGGCGAGTAATGCGGCAGAGGATTCAACGATGATGTGTCGTCTCCCGCCACTATACATAAAAAAATCCTAACCTTAGTTTTAGAAAATTACAAAGATAGAGGAAGAAGAAGGTGAGTTTTTTTGGGTTTATGTTAGCAGAGAAAAGGGAGGGTGGGAGAGGGGGGAGACAGAGACAGAGAGAGGGAGAGAGAGAGAGAGAGAGAGAGAGAGAGAGAGAGAGAGAGAGAGAGAGAGAGAGAGAGAGAGACCCTAGGAAGTAGGGGTACAATGGGGAAAAGAAAAGTAATAGTTAGGTGACATTAGATTTGGGGGCTAGGAGCATAAAAATATGGATTTTGGGGTTTCTGCCATGTTGACTTAGTCATGGGGTTGGGGCTATAATCCATAATAAAATTAAAATAAAGAATTGAATTGACTTTATCACCAATAATATCAACAGAATTTCCTAATGCCAACAGGTTCCTACAATACACAGATAATCATACAAATGCAATCTTAATAAAATTGAAAAAAGAATCCAATCCAATATATCAACTAAACTATAATTCTTAATAATTTTTAAAAGAATCAAACAGAATGGTCCAGTGCCAACAGATTCCTATACAAAGATAATCATACAAACGCAATTAAGAATTTTCAAAAAGGGTTTCCCAATATCAACAAAGACTACCTAATTCTAAATCAAATAAAGAAAAGAATCCAACAGAATCTACCAGTAAATTCTCCCTCGGCTCACCAATAAATTCGGAGGCAACAATTTCCTCAAACTCTCTACTATCTTCGATGTCCTCCTCGCCATCTCAAGAGAGATCTTAGGATCCTGAGCAACCGTCTCATCAAGTTCCATATAACACTACATTCATTTATCTCTAAAATAGAAATTAGTACGAAAAAAAGATGAGCAATAAACTGTGATATTGCCTTTATACATTCATTAAACTCTTCATACAGACAATTGTCATTCTATTAAGTGTTCATTATGAAAAATATTACTTTGTACATATCCAATAGTTTCATCTTAGCTCAATTGCAAACAGGCGGGTATAGTGCAGAATTTCTCATGTTTTGTTATTTGACCAATTAGGAATCATTCTAAGAGAAATTAGATTGTGAGGAGGTGAACCTCTCATATGATCAACTGATGAATATATACTATTATCATCAACATCATCTGATTAGCTAATAATATAGTAAAATGAATTGCATTCAAAATATGTTTTTCGGAGTTCACACTCCCTGGAGTCATCTGGCTTGCGAGACCAGTTATTGTTTCTACACATGGTTCTAAGTTTCTCAGAGCAGCTTTCCTAGATATCTCATAGATAAGTATTATCCTATATTATAAAATGTTTCAAGAAGTAAGACCTTCTCCATCTACAATTCTGTTATGATAACTATAGTCATCAATAATCTGAGATCTGATAGAAGAAGGAAAATGAAGGTTCAGGCGCAACAATGAATTACTATATTTGCATGTGAATTATTATTATTATATTACTTATGTAATGATTCCCCCAATCCTCCCACCCTCCAATCCAAGGAAACCCTCCCGCAATCCTCTCCTAAACCTTAACCTCACCTCCCCTTAATCTTCTCTCCCTTCCACGCTCCAATCCAAGAAAAAAACTCAAAACCCTAGCTAAGGATCACAAATCGATGATCTCGAGCTCCCCATAACCTTCTCCGGCAAGACGACATCGATGTGAGGGACTAATTCCAAAGTATGATAGATTTGGGGGGTTAATATCAAAATATGAAAGATTTGAGTGACTAATATTTTTAAAAAACCTTATTTTTATAATAAATTGGGACACACGTGGTTTGCATGTGTTGAGTGAGAGTATTTTCGGAAGCTCGGGTCTTTTTTTAACTAAAAAACGGATTAGGTGTGATATTGCAAACAAGATGTAAGTAATGGTGTTTTTTATCAAAAATAAAAAGGAAAGGTGGTAAGTATCAATTTAGCAAAAGTTAAGATGATTTTCATGTAAAACCCTATATTTTATGATTATCATAAAATATCGCACTAAATAAAATTAAAATTTTATAAAACTTTGAAAATATAAAATCCATTGTATGTGATTTGATTTATTGGTTATGTGTGCTTCAGAGTTGAATATAATTTATTTTACTCATTAGGTGGTATAACTTGTTTAATTCTAGGGAAAATTGTGTCAAGGCCCCAAAAGCAAAAACTTCATGTGACCGACCCCTCAATTTTCTCCCATGTGTTTGACCCTCAATTGATTCCCCAATTTGTGTCCCACCCTTTTTTAGTCATCATTGCGCTTATTAAGCATGGAGAGAAGATCAAACCCAAAATACCCTTATCTCCTTCTTCCTCCTCTCCTCTCATCTCCTCTCCTCCTCTCATAACCCATCTCCTTCTTCCTCCTCTCCTCTCCTCTCCTCTCCTCCTCCATCTCCTTCTTCCTCCTCTCCTCCTCCATCTCCTTCTTTCTCCTCTCATCTCCTCTCCTCCTCCATAACCATCTCCTTCTTCCTCCTCTCCTCTCCTCCTCTCCTCTCCTCCTCTCCTCTCCTCTCCTCTCCTCTCCTCCTCTCCTCTCCTCCTCTCCTCCTCTCCTCTCCTCTCCTCTCCTCCTCTCCTCTCCTCCTCTCCTCTCCTCCTCCATCTCCTTCTTCCTCCTCTCCTCTCCTCTCCTCCTCTCCTCCTCCATCTCCTTCTTCCTCCTCTCCTCCTCTCCTCCTCTCATAACCCATCTCCTTCTTCCTCCTCTCCTCCTCTCCTTCACCATTACAGTACTCTGTTGAAACCTCTACATCCTCCTCCATCTCCTTCTTCCTCCTCTCCTCTCCTCCTCTCCTCTCCTCTCCTCCTCTCATAACCCATCTCCTTCTTCCTCCTCCTCCTTCATCACCATCACACGGCACTACTCTCATGTCTTCTCCACCGCCTCCACCACATGCTCCTCCCTCCACGGTAGTAAATAACCACTACTCCTTCAAGTACATATGGAATATTATTACACCGTCGAAAAGCACTCCATCTCCCCCTCCGATTCCCTCCCCTACTCCTCTTCCTCCTCCGCCTCCGCCCGCAAGTTCTAGCACCACCGGAAAGTCCGGACAGTGCTGGAGGAGTAAGAAGGAGCTCGAGCCCAAATTAGACTTAACACGCAGTGAAATAGAACTAACATGAAGCAGAATAGACTTAACACGCAGTGAAATAGAACTAACATGAAGCAGAATAGAATTAACATGAAGTTGAATAGAATTAACATGCAACCGAATAGAATTAACATGAAGTTAAATAGAATTAACATGCAACCGAATAGAATTAACATGAAGTGAGATTGAATTAACATGAAGTGGAATAGAATTAACATGCGGTAAAATAGAATTAACATGCGATTGAAACTAACATGAACCTCGGTATTCTTGTTAAATTCAATTTGATTCATGTTAAGTCTAATTTAATTCAATTAAAAGCGTAAAATGCCCTTATCTCCTCCATATTCTTGCATGTTAAGTCTAAAACAAGTCGAATGAGACTTAACATGAACCATGTTAAGTCTATTTCAACTTATTTTTAAGTCTAATTTCATGTTAAATTCAATTTATTTCATGTTAAGTCTAATTTAATTCAATTAAAATAAAAATAAAAAATAAGTTGAAAATAGACTTAACATGAAACATGTTAAGTCTATTTTAACTTATTTTTAAGTCTAATTTCATGTTAAATTCAATTTAATTCATGTTAAGTCTAATTTAATTCAATTAAAATAAAAACAAAAAATAAGTTGAAAATAGATTCATGTTAAGTCTCATTCGACTTGTTTTAGACTTAACATGCAAGAATATGGAGGAGATAAGGGCATTTTGGCGTTTTAAATTGAATTAAATTAGACTTAACATGAATCAAATTGAATTTAACAAGAATCTGAGGTTCATGTTAGTTTTCTTGGGTTAATTCTATTTCCTTTGCATGTTAATTCTATTCCACTTCATGTTAATTCAATCTCACTTCATGTTAATTCTATTAGAACATGTTAATTCTATTTCCTTTGCATGTTAATTCTATTTTCGGGTTGAAAATAGAATTAACATGCAACCGAATAGAATTAACATGAAGTGAGATTGAATTAACATGAAGTGGAATAGAATTAACATGCAACGAATAGAATTAACATGCAACGAATAGAATTAACATGAACCTCAAGATTCTTGTTAAATTCAATTTGATTCATGTTAAGTCTAATTTAATTCAATTAAAAGCTAAAATGCCCTTATCTCCTCCATATTCTTGCATGTTAAATCTAAAACAAGTCGAATGAGACTTAACTTGAATCTATTTTCAACTTATTTTTTTATTTTGTTTTAATTGAATTAAATTAGACTTAACATAAATTAAATTAAATTTAACATGAAATTAGACTTAAAATAAGTTGGAATAGACTTAACATGGTTCATGTTTAGTCTAATTCGACTTATTTTTAGACTTAACATGCAAGAATATGGAGGAGATAAGGGCATTTTGGCGTTTTTAATTGAATTAAATTAGACTTAACATGAATCAAATTGAATTTAACAAGAATACTGAGGTTCATGTTAGTTTCACTGCAGGTTAATTCTATTTCACTGCATGTTAATTCTATTCCACTTCATGTTAATTCAATCTCACTTCATGTTAATTCTATTCGGCTGCATGTTAATTCTATTTCACTGCATGTTAATTCTATTTTCAGGTTGAAAATAGAATTAACATGCAACCGAATAGAATTAACATGAAGTGAGATTGAATTAACATGAAGTGGAATAGAATTAACATGCAACGAATAGAATTAACATGCGATTGAAACTAACATGAACCTCAAGATTCTTGTTAAATTCAATTTGATTCATGTTAAGTCTAATTTAATTCAATTAAAAGCTAAAATGCCCTTATCTCCTCCATATTCTTGCATGTTAAATCTAAAACAAGTCGAATGAGACTTAACTTGAATCTATTTTCAACTTATTTTTTTATTTTGTTTTAATTGAATTAAATTAGACTTAACATAAATTAAATTAAATTTAACATGAAATTAGACTTAAAATAAGTTGGAATAGACTTAACATGGTTCATGTTTAGTCTAATTCGACTTGTTTTTAGACTTAACATGCAAGAATATGGAGGAGATAAGGGCATTTTGGCGTTTTAATTGAATTAAATTAGACTTAACATGAATCAAATTGAATTTAACAAGAATACTGAGGTTCATGTTAGTTTCACTGCATGTTAATTCTATTTTACTGCATGTTAATTCTATTCCACTTCATGTTAATTCAATCTCACTTCATGTTAATTCTATTCGGTTGCATGTTAATTCTATTCAACTTCATGTTAATTCTATTCGGTTGCATGTTAATTCTATTCAACTTCATGTTAATTCTATTCTGCTTCATGTTAGTTCTATTTCACTGCGTGTTAAGTCTAATTTGGGCTCGAGCTCATTCTTACTCCTCCAGCACTGTCCGGACTTTCCGGTGGTGCTAGAACTTGCGGGCGGAGGCGGAGGAGGAAGAGGAGTAGGGGAGGGAATCGGAGGGGGAGATGGAGTGCTTTTCGACGGTGTAATAATATTCCATATGTACGTGAAGGAGTAGTGGTTGTTTACTACCGTGGAGGGAGGAGCATGTGGTGGAGGCGGTGGAGGAGACACGAGAGTAGTGCCGTGATGGTGATGGAGGAGGAGGAAGAAGGAGATGGATTATGAGAGGAGAGGAGAGGAGAGGAGAGGAGAGGAGAGGAGAGGAGAGGAGAGGAGAGGAGAGGAGAGGAGAGGAGAGGAGAGGAGAGGAGAGGAGAGGAGAGGAGAGGAGAGGAGAGGAGAGGAGAGGAGAGGAGAGGAGAGGAGAGGAGAGGAGAGGAGAGGAGAGGAGAGGAGAGGAGAGGAGAGGAGAGGAGAGGAGAGGAGAGGAGAGGAGAGGAGAGGAGAGGAGAGGAGAGGAGAGGAGAGGAGAGGAGAGGAGATGAGAGGAGGAAGAAGGAGATGGATTATGAGAGGAGAAGGAGATGGGTTATGAGAGGAGAGGAGAGGAGGAAGAAAGAGATGGGTTATGAGAGGAGGAGAGGAGAGCAGATGAGAGGAGGAAGAAGGAGATAAGGGTATTTTTGGGTTTTTTGTATCTTTCTCTCTCTCTCCATGCTTAGTTGGCATGCAATGATGACTAAAAAAGGGGTGGGACACAAATTGGGGCACTGTTGAGGGCTGAAACACATAGGGGAAAGTTGGAGGGGGCTGGTCACATGAAGTTTTTGCTTTTGGGGCCTTGACACAATTTTCCCTTAATTCTATGGTAACCTCTCATTTGACCCTTTATTCATGTATCTATTTCTCTATGTTTATTTTGATTAAAATTTGATGTTTTGTTCTTCAGGGATTGCTTTTTGCTGTCTAGTCCTTTTGGGTTCCATGTCAGCTTGAATAGCAATTAATATAAAATCTAAAAAAAGATTAGTTTACTCATTAAAAGGACCAGTTGCATGCAGTTTCTAAATTTCTAAATTTTAGGGGGGTTATTTATAATATGCTCAAACTTGAGGTGTGTTTTCTCAAATTAAAGTAGTTTGGAGTGTTGGGGAAGGGGGTTTCTTAGACACCCCCATAGTCGAGGAAGGTTAAGTGAGAAAAGTTCACAGGAGCTTTCTCGATTTTTTAAAGTTGGGTTTCTACAATATGCTCAAACTTGAGGGGGTTTTCTCAGATTAAAATAGTTTAGGGGTTTTTCTGTGACATCCCCCATAGTCAATGGGAGTTTTCTAAAATTAACCGTATACAATAGGAGTTGTGTTGTATTATGTTATCATGTGATGTCACAATCATGTATGTGATCTTCACTGTGAATGGTCATTTATCTGTTTTTCTAATCGTATCAAGAAGATTTGTAAGTAGTAGGTAGACTAATTTATCAAAGGAAAAACTTGGTAATGTGTAGCTTTTGTCACGGGATTTAATATTTAAGTATTATTCTTAATTGAACCGAAGAGATATGCACAATTTTATATAGTGTTAGTGAGTATGAAATTGGATAAATTACGCTTAAGTACCCTCCTGCACATGCATATGCTCATTTGTAAATGGCTTCACTTTAATACCCTAAAGTTTTTAAAATTTATAATTTAGTACTATCAGTTATGCAAGCGTGAAACTTTCATCACGAAAATTCTTAGGTGACACTCTGTTCTATTTTTAGATTATTTTAATCTTTACTTTTGTTAAATCTATCGTTAAACTGTCAAAATCTTATTTTAAATCTACCCTAACTTTATCTTAAAATAGGAGTCTTATTAGATCCACTATATAAAACTGTAAAGATTACAACTATAAAATCGAATAAACAAATCTAGGTAAAACTATTGTATTTGCAAGTGATAAGAATCAAAGAACGAGTGAAATAAATAGATAGGTCTATCGAACTGCAAAATTAGTTCTTCACTGCACACATTCATGATAGAGTCATTAACCCACTATAGAGATTACTATCTACCACCTCAGCACTCATATCTTGCATACTAAACATTCAAATATTAAATACATGTATTAAAAGATTCATAGAAGGAAAATTATGAAAGAATTAAAGTTGTAGATGATATAAAGACCTTGATTTGACTAGATGAGCAGTCCTTGATTACGCTATGCTTTTGATTTTAACTACTCTTTCTTGCATCTGTAGAAGCCAATAAAAGATTATAATTTAGATTCTAAATAAAAATATTATCATAAAGTTCAAGAAAGTGATGAAATTTAATTAAATATTTGAGAGACTTAAGAAATCCTATTTTATTTCAAGTTCTCAAAGAGCAATTGGAAGTCTGAGATTTATGAGTCAAATAGTGTACATAGTGATAAGAAACATATTATGGTTCAATTAGAAATGGTTAGGAGAACTTAGAAGACGGGTAATGATTTTTGAAAAATAAATAAGTAATGAA
Organism: Asparagus setaceus; assembly: GCA_012295165.1. Taxonomy (NCBI): domain Eukaryota; kingdom Viridiplantae; phylum Streptophyta; class Magnoliopsida; order Asparagales; family Asparagaceae; genus Asparagus; species Asparagus setaceus. Next base: position 30,233,656 of record CM022709.1, on the reverse strand, counting down.
GTGAAGAAGCTAGTGAAAAGTTAGATGATGTTATGACAAATCCCAATAATAAATAAATATCGAGAATGCAAAAGCATACGGATATAACATGGTTCTGTTAGATCTGAAGGATCTTAAACATGATTAATCCAAAGAGATAAACATCATAAGTGCGGAAGCAATACGAATCCATGATTTGGATCTTGAGTGGATTGATGGATCTTCTAATCTTAGGGGTTTTCTGTGACATCCCCATAGTCAATGGGAGTTTTCTAAAATTAACCGTATACAATAGGAGTTGTGTTGTATTATGTTATCATGTGATGTCACAATCATGTATGTGATCTTCACTGTGAATGGTCATTTATCTGTTTTTTCTAATCGTATCAAGAAGATTTGTAAGTAGTAGGTAGACTAATTTATCAAAGGAAAAACTTGGTAATGTGTAGCTTTTGTCACGGGATTTAATATTTAAGTATTATTCTTAATTGAACCGAAGAGATATGCACAATTTTATATAGTGTTAGTGAGTATGAAATTGGATAAATTACGCTTAAGTACCCTCCTGCACATGCATATGCTCATTTGTAAATGGCTTCACTTTAATACCCTAAAGTTTTTAAAATTTATAATTTAGTACTATCAGTTATGCAAGCGTGAAACTTTCATCACGAAAATTCTTAGGTGACACTCTGTTCTATTTTTAGATTATTTTAATCTTTACTTTTTGTTAAATCTATCGTTAAACTGTCAAAATCTTATTTTAAATCTACCCTAACTTTATCTTAAAATAGGAGTCTTATTAGATCCACTATATAAAACTGTAAAGATTACAACTATAAAATCGAATAAACAAATCTAGGTAAAACTATTGTATTTGCAAGTGATAAGAATCAAAGAACGAGTGAAATAAATAGATAGGTCTATCGAACTGCAAAATTAGTTCTTCACTGCACACATTCATGATAGAGTCATTAACCCACTATAGAGATTACTATCTACCACCTCAGCACTCATATCTTGCATACTAAACATTCAAATATTAAATACATGTATTAAAAGATTCATAGAAGGAAAATTATGAAAGAATTAAAGTTGTAGATGATATAAAGACCTTGATTTGACTAGATGAGCAGTCCTTGATTACGCTATGCTTTTGATTTTAACTACTCTTTCTTGCATCTGTAGAAGCCAATAAAAGATTATAATTTAGATTCTAAATAAAAATATTATCATAAAGTTCAAGAAAGTGATGAAATTTAATTAAATATTTGAGAGACTTAAGAAATCCTATTTTATTTCAAGTTCTCAAAGAGCAATTGGAAGTCTGAGATTTATGAGTCAAATAGTGTACATAGTGATAAGAAACATATTATGGTTCAATTAGAAATGGTTAGGAGAACTTAGAAGACGGGTAATGATTTTTGAAAAATAAATAAGTAATGAAGTGAAGAAGCTAGTGAAAAGTTAGATGATGTTATGACAAATCCCAATAATAAATAAATATCGAGAATGCAAAAGCATACGGATATAACATGGTTCTGTTAGATCTGAAGGATCTTAAACATGATTAATCCAAAGAGATAAACATCATAAGTGCGGAAGCAATACCTGAATCCATGATTTGGATCTTGAGTGGATTGATGGATCTTCTAATCTTAGGGGTTCTTCTCTTCCTTAGATCTCTTTTTAGATTGGGGTAAAAGAGATGAGAATTCTTATGTTAACCCTAGATTAGGGACCATAACCCCATATATATAGGTGTTGCACTTTTACAATTTGGCCCCTCATCAAATTGTAATTATAACCTGGTATCTGCACATTTAGCCCATAATTTATTTAAATACCCATTAACCCAACTTGATTGATCACTTTAGTGGGTTAGCCTGAGAGATAGCACTATACATTAATGTAATATATGTGCCCACAAATAGATTTAATTAGATTTAAATCTAACAATCTCCCACTTGGGCACCATATGTTTCCTTAAAATGTGTATAACCTTATGAGCTCAAAATTGCTATCACTAATAAGGGTATTTCCAAACAATCTCGTCCATCAACTATATCAATATAGGATCAAAGCGATTAGTCGTCACATTTATCGTGACTAAACCCATCAATGGTCACATATACTAATCTGATCAAATGACATAGATCAATCATGGATGTGCGGCATGAAAATTACATGCAATGTGATCGTGCATGTCTATTTCAAGCTGGTTCTACCTTAAACTTTAGTGAGGTCATCCTCAACCATAATGTAGCGAGTGTATAATCCGAATACTTTATTACGTCGAGAAAATAACCGAACATAAATTTATCTGAAATTCTCATAAAGCAATAAAATCACAACTCCCACTAAAACATGATATCCTCAAATATTACAACACCCATATGAGCAGTGTGCTCATGAAAGACCTTGGGTGGTAATCCTTTAGTAAGAGGATCGGCTATCATGGAGTTTGTCCCAATATGCTTTATGGATATCTGACCACTCTGTACCCTTTCTTTCACAACTAGAAACTTAATGTCAATATGTTTTGACTTAGTTGAGCTCCTGTTGTTATTGGAATACATTACTGCTGATTTATTGTCACAAAATAACTTTAGTGGTCTTTCAATATTTTCCAGAATGTGCAGTCCAGTGACAAAATTTCGCAACCATATTCCATGATTGGATGCCTCATAGCAAGCTACAAATTCTGCTGCCATAGTGGAGGAAGCTACAAGTGTCTGTTTGACACTTTTCCATGATATAGCTCCTCCTGCTAACATATAAATGTAGCCTGATGTAGACTTTCTGCTATCTTGGCATCCAGCAAAATCAGAATCAGAGTACCCAATGACCTCCAAGCATTACGATTTCACGTATGTGAGCATATAATCTTTTGTTTTCTGAAGATACCTCATAACCCTTTTGACTGCTATCGAATGATCCATACCAGGGTTGCTTAAGTATCTGCCTAACATACCAACAATGTACGCAATATCCGGACGCGTACATACCTGAGCATACATTAGACTCCCTACAGCTGAAGCATAGGGAATCTTCTGCATTTCCTGAATTTCAAGATTACTTTTAGGGCACTGATTGAGACTGAATTTATCTCCTTTAGCAGGGGTTTCACAGTGCGCAATCTTGCATGCCAAACCTTTTGAGTACTTTATCGATATAGCTCTTTTGTGATAATCCAAGTATACATCGGGAACGATCTCGATGTATCTGGATTCCTAATATAAAAGAGGCGTCCCCAAGATCTTTCATCTCAAAATTCTTTGATAGAAATCTCTTGGTTTCGTGCAACAAGCCTATATCATTAGTGGCAAGCAAAATGTCATCCACATACAGAACCAGAAAAATATACTTACTCCCACTGAATTTTTGATATACACAATCATCAACAATATTCATCTCAAAACCAAACGAGATAATTATTTGTTGAAACTTGTGGTACCATTGACGAGGAGCTTGTTTGAGTCCATAAATGGATTTCCTTAGTTTACAAATCATATTCTTTGGGTCTCCTGACACAAAGTTTTCTGGTTGTACCATATAGATCATCTCATCAATGTCTCCATTGAGAAATGCAGTCTTAACATCCATTTGATGTAACTCAAGATTGAAATGAGTAACAAGTGCCATGATAGTCCTGAAAGAGTCTTTCGATGAAACCGGAGAGAAAGTCTCTGTATAGTCAATGCCTTCCTTACGAGTATAGCCTTTAGCTACAAGGCGTGCTTTATACTTTTCCACATTACCATTTGCATCGGCTTGGTTTTAAATATCCATTTACAACCAATTGGTTTTGCACCTTCGGCAATGGAACAAGTTCCCAAACCTTATTGTCTTGCATAGACTTGTACTCCTCATTCATGGCATCAATCCACTTTTGAGAGTTAGAACTTTTCATGGCACGAAGGAAGTTGATTGGATCATCTTCCATCATTCCATTACTTTCCTCATGTTCTTGAAGAAATACAATATAATCATCGAATAGCATTTCTCCTTTCTCTCGTGGATCTCCTTAATGGCACTGGTTCTTGAGGTTGTTGAGTTTGTTCTTCTGGAACAGGGAGTTGTTCAATATTGCCTTCTTGAGGTTCCGGATTCATTTCTTGAACAATAACAGGTATAGGTACTTGATTATTGTCAGAAATGACTGTATGGATTGGATTTAAAGCCAATTCCTCCTCAAAGGCAATGTCTCTAACCTTATTTCTCCCCCCAAACTCAACATCCTCAAAGAATGTTGCTGTTCCCGTCTCAAAAATATTCCTGAGTGTGGGATCATAAAACTTATAGCCCCTGGATCGTTCAGAATACCCAATAAAGTAGCTGCTAACTGTTTTGGAGTCCAATTTCTTTTCATTTGGCCTATAAGGCCTTGCCTCAGCTGGACATCCCCAAATATGTAAGTGCTTTAGACCAGTCCAAAGCTCATAAGGTGTTTTAGCAACTGCTTTACTTAGTACTCTGTTAAGAATGTAAGCTGCAGTCTTTAGTACTTCTCCCCAGAGTGACTCTGGTAAAGAAGAATGAGCAATCATACTTCTTACCATATCCTTAAGAGTCCTGTTTAGTCTTTCGGCTACACCATTCATGCTAGGTGATCACGGCATGGTGTCTTGTGGGGCGATACCGAATTCCTCTAGGTATCTAGCAAATGGTCACGGGCGTTGTTCACGAACCATCATATCTGCCGTAGTACTCACCACCACGATCGATCTAACGGTTTTAATCTTTTATTGAGTTGGTTCTCAACTTCACCTTAAAAGCTTTGAATCGTCCGAGACTCGATTTTCTTTAATGAGATATAGGTACCCATAACGTGAGTAATCGTCTATGAATGATATAAAATATTGTTGACCATTCCAGGATGCCGTAGGGAATGGCCCACAAATATCTGTATGTATCAATTCTAAGACGTCTGAAGATCTGTTGGCACCTAATCTCTTAACTTTAGTCTGTTTTCCTTGATACGATCAATGCATACATCAAAGTCTGTAAAATCAAGGGAATCCAAAATACCATCGGACACAAGGCGCTCAACTCTACCTTTTGAGATATGACCCAAGCGCTTGTGCCATAATGATGCTGAATTTTCCTTATTTAATTTACGCTTAGTACCACGTGATTCCACATTCAGGGTTTCATTATAAGAAGCAACTGTATCAAGCAAATATAGGTTATCAAAGTACTCAAGAAACCGGTTCCCACAATATTTGAATTTAAAGATAAGCTAGCACGGTTATTTCCAAATGAACAATAATAACTGATTTGTCCAATAAAGGAATAGAAACCAAATTCCGTCTAAAAGACGGGACTACAAAAGTATCTTTCAAATCCAAATAGGAACCAGTTCCTAACAATAACCTAAAGTGCCCAATTGCTTCCACATCTACCGATTATCCATCACCCACAAAGATGTGTCTTTCACCATCACTTGGCTTTCGGTAGCTCAGGCAACCCCTTTTTGACACGACAGGCGTGATATTTGGTACAATCCTTCTTTACGTGTCCGGATTTGTTGCAAAAGAAACAACCCTGATCATCCTTATGTTGTTTCTTCTGAACTGGACCCTTAGCAGCTTCTTTATCATCCTTTCTTTTCTTGCCCTTATCCTTAGGGGCATAAGCCAAATGAGCACTTTCAGTCTTATCTTACTTCAATCTGTCTTCTTCTTGCACACAGTATGAAATGAGCTCATTCAGAGTTCATTTCTCCTTTTGACGATTATAAGCGACCTTAAATTGATTAAATTGTGCGAGGAAGAGCGGTAGAATCGATGCACTAGTAACTTCGTCACAAAGATCGAGTTTTAGTGTCTTAAGTTTTGAAGCAATGTGAGACATTTCCATAATGTACTCCGGATATTTCCTTTGCCCTTATACTTCATTGAAATCAAGCGAGCTAAAAGCGTGCTTGTTTCTACCTTATCGTTTTAGCAAAGCGCTTCTCAATTCGGCAAGGAAATTTTTGGCTTTAGTAATCCCGGATTACATTGCCCTAAAGGCTTCAGAATGCGCTTGATGATCATGAGACTCATGCGATTTGAGCGCTCCCACCTCTCATACTCCTTCTTTGCATCGAGTGCTTTCCATGATGAGAGGTTGGGGTTGTTCGATTCTTAATGCAAGGTCTAGATCCATGCACCAAGAATAATTAAAATGTTCTCTTTCCAAACCTTGAAATTTGTCCCATTTAGCATGGGAATTGAGTTGATGTTAGCGAGAAATTGATGCGGCAGATGCATTAGCTGAAATAAACAAAAGATTTCACATTAATAACGTAGTTAGTAATCAATAATATTCAAATAACGACATATCCCCATCCAAGATATCTTGTACAACATTAATATCAAGTCTTTGGGCGGTAATATTAGCGCAAGTGATATCTTGTTGCAATGATCAAACATCGACAATAGCATGTCAAATAATGAAACTATCTTTGGATTGATTCATTATCCACATGTAAACCTTATAATTGTCAGCATTTATCTTCGAGATGTGTATGTAGTCTACATAATTATTAATCTTCCTTTGGGCGATTAAATAATTACTCGAAAACATCCACACAAACATCTAATATCCCTCATGAACAATCTACACAAGAGAGGTTACTTTGGCAACATCTTGTTTCAATTAATCATTTAGAATAAAAGACAGCCTTAATGCCTTAGTGTTGTGTTATTTGAATTAAATAATTGATTCACTACCAAATTAAACAATTAAAATAGATTTCTCCATTTTAATCAACCATAGATGGACCCATAAGAAATAAAGGCCCAAAAGACTTAATGGATTATTTGAGTGATTCAATTAATCCCAAATTTGAAATTCATCCGAATTGAACCCAAGGTTCACGTTGAGAGCGAACACGGGGTTCGTTTTAGTTCAAGCGTGAGGTTCGACTTGAGTTTGAACACGAGGTTCGACCGAAGTGAGAACCCGAGGTTCGACTTGAGTTTGAACACGAGGTTCGACTTGAGTTTGAACACGAGGTTCGACTTGAGTTTCGACTTGAGTTTTGACTTGAGTTCGAACGGCGAGGTTCGACTTGAGTTTCGACTTGAGTTCGAACGGCGAGGTTCGACTTGAGTTCGAACGGCGAGGTTCGACTTGAGTTTGAACACGAGGTTCGACCAAGGAACAAACACGAGGTTCGACCAAGGAACAAACACGAGGTTCGACTTGAGTTTGAACACGAGGTTCGACCAAGGAACAAACACGAGGTTCGACTTGAGTTTGAACACGAGGTTCGACCAAGGAACAAACACGAGGTTCGACTTGAGTTTGAACACGAGGTTCGACCAAGGAACAAACACGAGGTTCGACTTGAGTTTGAACACGAGGTTCGACCAAGGAACAAACACGAGGTTCGACTTGAGTTTGAACACGAGGTTCGACCAAGGAACAAACACGAGGTTCGACTTGAGTTTGAACACGAGGTTCGACCAAGGAACAAACACGAGGTTCGACTTGAGTTGAGCGGCGAGGTTCGACTTGAGTTTCGACTTGAGTTTGAACACGAGGTTCGACCAAGGAACAAACACGAGGTTCGACTTGAGTTGAGCGGCGAGGTTCGACTTGAGTTTCGACTTGAGTTTGAACACGAGGTTCGACCAAGGAACAAACACGAGGTTCGTTGGAACTTTGAATCGAACCGAAGTTCGCTGAAGTTCAAACACGAGGTTCGACCAAGGAACAAACACGAGGTTCGTTGGAACTTTGAATCGAACCGGTTCGCTCAAGTTCGAACACGAGGTTCGACCGAAAGAACGAACGCGAGGTTCGTTGGAACTTTGAATCGAACCGAAGTTCGCTGAAGTTCAAACACGAGGTTCGACCAAGGAACAAACACGAGGTTCGACTTGAGTTTTGACTTGAGTTGAGCGGCGAGGTTCGACTTGAGTTCGAACGGCGAGGTTCGACTTGAGTTGAGCGGCGAGGTTCGACTTGAGTTGACGGCGAGGTTCGACTTGAGTTCGAACGGCGAGGTTCGACTTGAGTTGACGGCGAGGTTCGACTTGAGTTCGAACGAGGTTCGACCAAGGAACAAACACGAGGTTCGACCAAGGAACAAACACGAGGTTCGACCAAGGAACAAACACGAGGTTCGACCAAGGAACAAACACGAGGTTCGTTGGAACTTTGAATCGAACCGAAGTTCGATGCGAAGTTCGAACACGAGGTTCGACCAAGGAACAAACACGAGGTTCGTTGGAACTTTGAATCGAACCGAAGTTCGATGCGAAGTTCGAACACGAGGTTCGACCAAGGAACAAACACGAGGTTCGACCAAGGAACAAACACGAGGTTCGTTGGAACTTTGAATCGAACCGAAGTTCGATGAAGTTCGAACACGAGGTTCGTTGGAACTTTGAATCGAACCGAAGTTCGCTGAAGTTCAAACACGAGGTTCGTTGGAACTTTGAATCGAACCGAAGTTCGCTGAAGTTCAAACACGAGGTTCGTTGGAACTTTGAATCGAACCGGTTCGCTGAAGTTCAAACACGAGGTTCGACTTGAGTTCGAACACGAGGTTCGTTGGAACTTTGAATCGAACCGAAGTTCGCTGAAGTTCAAACACGAGGTTCGTTGGAACTTTGAATCGAACCGAAGTTCGCTGAAGTTCAAACACGAGGTTCGTTGGAACTTTGAATCGAACCGAAGTTCGCTGAAGTTCAAACACGAGGTTCGTTGGAACTTTGAATCGAACCGAAGTTCGCTGAAGTTCGAACACGAGGTTCGTTGGAACTTTGAATCGAACCGAAGTTCGCTGAAGTTCGAACACGAGGTTCGTTGGAACTTTGAATCGAACCGAAGTTCGCTGAAGTTCAAACACGAGGTTCGTTGGAACTTTGAATCGAACCGAAGTTCGCTGAAGTTCAAACACGAGGTTCGTTGGAACTTTGAATCGAACCGAAGTTCGCTGAAGTTCAAACACGAGGTTCGTTGGAACTTTGAATCGAACCGAAGTTCGCTGAAGTTCAAACACGAGGTTCGACTTGAGTTCGAACACGAGGTTCGACTTGAGTTCGAACACGAGGTTCGTTGGAACTTTGAATCGAACCGAAGTTCGCTGAAGTTCAAACACGAGGTTCGTTGGAACTTTGAATCGAACCGAAGTTCGCTGAAGTTCAAACACGAGGTTCGTTGGAACTTTGAATCGAACCGGTTCGCTGAAGTTCAAACACGAGGTTCGTTGGAACTTTGAATCGAACCGAAGTTCGCTGAAGTTCAAACACGAGGTTCGTTGGAACTTTGAATCGAACCGGTTCGCTGAAGTTCAAACACGAGGTTCGTTGGAACTTTGAATCGAACCGAAGTTCGCTGAAGTTCAAACACGAGGTTCGTTGGAACTTTGAATCGAACCGAAGTTCGCTGAAGTTCAAACACGAGGTTCGTTGGAACTTTGAATCGAACCGAAGTTCGCTGAAGTTCAAACACGAGGTTCGTTGGAACTTTGAATCGAACCGAAGTTCGCTGAAGTTCAAACACGAGGTTCGTTGGAACTTTGAATCGAACCGAAGTTCGCTGAAGTTCAAACACGAGGTTCGTTGGAACTTTGAATCGAACCGAAGTTCGCTGAAGTTCAAACACGAGGTTCGTTGGAACTTTGAATCGAACCGAAGTTCGCTGAAGTTCAAACACGAGGTTCGACTTGAGTTCGAACACGAGGTTCGTTGGAACTTTGAATCGAACCGAAGTTCGCTGAAGTTCAAACACGAGGTTCGTTGGAACTTTGAATCGAACCGAAGTTCGCTGAAGTTCAAACACGAGGTTCGTTGGAACTTTGAATCGAACCGAAGTTCGCTGAAGTTCAAACACGAGGTTCGTTGGAACTTTGAATCGAACCGAAGTTCGCTGAAGTTCAAACACGAGGTTCGTTGGAACTTTGAATCGAACCGAAGTTCGCTGAAGTTCAAACACGAGGTTCGTTGGAACTTTGAATCGAACCGAAGTTCGCTGAAGTTCAAACACGAGGTTCGTTGGAACTTTGAATCGAACCGAAGTTCGCTGAAGTTCAAACACGAGGTTCGTTGGAACTTTGAATCGAACCCTAAATTAGGGACCATAACCCCATATATATAGGTGTTGCACTTTTACAATTTGGCCCCTCATCAAATTGTAATTACAACCTGGTATCTGCACATTTAGCCCATAATTTATTTAAATACCCATTAACCCAACTTGATTGATCACTTTAGTGGGTTAGCCTGAGAGATAGCACTACACATTAATGTAACATATGTGCCCACAAATAGATTTAATTAGATTTAAATCTAACAGGTTCAGCTTGTACAATCTCGAATTACACTCCAAATCTTAAACAATCTCTCTCAAACAATATGAATAAAATAGAGCCAAAAATCAGTTAAGGCTTCACAAGTGACCCCTTTTTTCTCTGTTTGTTTCTTGGTTCAAAAAACTACAACGAGTAGCTTCATAGATATGTAGAAGTCCAAGGCTTAGTTGCTAGCAAAAGATTCATAGACACGGTTCTATCGCAAACTGGGTATTAAGTTCATTTTGAAATCTAATCTATAATTCATTGTCCTTATCTTCATGCAGGAGCTACTGGAATCCAAGTTTGATGAGGAGTGTATTTAAAACTTCTAAGTTGATATCTATCCATCCACCAATCAGAAAAAACCAATTGAAAAGGAGACCCTATACTGGAACATGTTCTCGACCAAATCCAACTAAGCCAAAGTACCGAATTCGATTTGGGTCTATAGTTTGAATTGGTAATAACAAAATAAATTTATTACTAACAGTGACAGATTTAGAATGTAACATTCAAAGTGGTCAAGGGTAATATTGACCATTGAAAGTTTTCTCAAACTCAAATTTTTATAAGAAGTATGATATGATATGATGTGATGTGATGTGATATGATATAAAAACAAATGATAAGATAAAGAGTTTTTTTTTTTTTTGACTTGGTAGGTACCAAATTCAAATATTTAGATTGTCAAAATTTTAAACATTTATCTATTTTCTCTAGTAAATATAAATCTTGTAAATTCGAGATTTTCTATTTTTAATATACATAAATCAAATTTGAGCTTATATATGTATTAATTAGGATAGGATCGGATAATTGAAGCTTATTCCTATTAATTAAAATTAATTAGACTAAGATATAATAATAACATATATCTTAAAGGGTTAAGGGTATATTGTCCATAGAAAGTTTTTCCCAAACTCTCTCTTTTAAAGGGAGTATGATATGATATGATTTAGATGATATTCTTAACATGTGATTCGATTTGGACTTTTATACCCTTATAGTCATTATAAATGCCCATGAAATGAGTGAAATTGCAAAAAATCTGCATTCACAAATCTTATCTTTTATGCTTATATTAACTTTCCTACCCACTTCAGAGATGTTTATAATGACTACAAGAGTATAAAAATCCAAATCACATTATGTGTTAAGTGTGATATCTTAATTTAACAGAAAATAAACATTCCCCAAAATATTGGGGTATCAAATGGGTATAAAAATAAACTTTAGGGTAAAAGTTCAAATGGGCGCTTTAGAGTATTAAATGGGCAAGAATAAATTTTGGCCTATCAAAGTTCATAATAAGTGAAACTTTGGGGTACCAAAGTGTAATCAACCCTACACATAGATGAGGTAAAACTTTGGGTTTATAAGCGAAAAACCTTAGATAAAAATTATAACTATTCCACTTTTTGCTACTCAAAGATGTCGATCTCTTTATTTTTTGTTCGAGTATAAGGTCGCTCAGAAAAGTAAAAGCGCTCCAAGATATCAACAATTCGAAGATATGGCGAGAGCGATGGAGGGATACTCGATGTGCGTTGATGTTGCGTGGATAAAAGATGCAAAGAAAGGGAGCTTGGGCATTGTTATACTAGAGGAACCAAGGAATTCATAAGGCCAAAAGCAATTCCAATCAAAAGGATCGAGTCGTCTGCAGCCACCAAAGCTCTGGATATCCAAGAAGCTCTGAAATTTGCTATTCGTCTCGGTATTTCCACTATCTCGGATTTTAGCGCTGCACAGAGATTGCAGAATTTTACAGAAGGAATCACTTGCAAGCTATGGACTTATGGAGGTACTGTCAAAGGGATAATCTTTTAGAGAGTAGTTTCGCGGAAGTTACATATAAATATATTAAGCGAGACAAGAACTTTGTAGCTTATCGATTTCTAAATTCCAAAACAAATAATCATCCACCTTACAAGTTTCCCAAATATGTGCAAATCAAAAGTTTCAAGAACCTGAAAACTGAAAAGGACCATGAAATTATTATTTCCTCAAAACAACAACCATTTATGGAGAACCGTCAACAATCTGCCTATGTAAACCTACAATATAACAAAATTTACAGTAATCCAACATCCAAGCTACATATAATCTTAACCTTCCAATTTTTTTATTGTGCATCACAATTACCCACAAATAAGACTAACAGATATTAACATGAAACTTGTGTGGTCCATTAATACATATGTAATAATGGACAAATGAGCAGTCTGTTTCTTTGCTGCATGACTGTGAGATATAATTTCAGAATCTAAAATCTGTACAAGGAATTTTAAATAATCCTCCAGCAGCAGCAGCTCCCATTTGTACGCACTGACCAAAAATTCTCTCATTAAAGTGTGCGTCTGTGAATCAATACTTAAGAACCTTCAGATTTACTTGTATAAGGTACTGAACTATCCAACATACTTAAGTTCCCAATATCTTCCTCATTACTTGATGAACCATTGCTCGTATCCAAGCGGCAATACTTAACACCATCATCACTCTCAAATTTATCGGGTAGATGGGTTGAAGTTTCATCAGATGATTCATTGTCTTCAGAGATAGCAGCAATCCGAGAAAAATCTGGACGCTTCAGGCTTAGGGTTGGCTCATTTACAGACTTTGTCGCATTGCTTCCATCACCTTGAACCAAGTCTGTAACCCTTACCTGGTTCATTGGTCTATTTGATTAGAAACAAGAAACAGACAGAGAAATGTTAATTAATTCTAATAGGTTTAATGGATTATGGAACATATTTATGAATAGGATTATTTGCACACACACCTTTGTATCCCTTTTAAATTTATGGTTAATTGCAGATAGACCCCCCAGTACTATCACCCAATTGCGTCTAGACCCATGTAGTTCCACTGTTGCAGATAGACCCCCCTCAATGGACTTTTCTGACTCTTTTATCTTGCCCTCAGGGAAAGAGTTCTTTTTTTTTCTTTTTTTTTCCGTGGGGACAAATAGACCTCCAGAGGATAAAAGAGAGGAAAAAATTCACTCAGGGGCTCTACATGCAATTGGATGATAGTAAAAGGGGTCTATCAGTACAGGGCTCTATCCGTAACAATAGACAGGGAGTATATCCACAACAGTGATCGTACAGGAGATCTATCCGCAATTAACCTTATATTTATAAATTTATTAGCGCATACACCCTGATCTGATGATTGTTGCTATTTTCTGTTAGCTTTTTACCTCACTTGAGAATGTCACGAAAATGCTTTTAGCAATGATTGAACTTTGACCATCACGTGATTTCCATGAGATTTTAAAACTAACAGAAAAATAATGCGATCACGATGCTCAGGAAATGTATGTGCTGTTAAAATAAAACACAGATAATAAGTAGCTACCCCCATAGTATAGGAGTTGCATCAACAAATTATGACTACAGATAATAAAATACCCGCAATGGCTTCATCGTATCAATTTCCCGGTCCTCAGTTCTACCGACAGCCTCTAGAGCTTGAAGCTCCATAGAATCTCTGACAAGCTGACTCAAAAATGTCACATCGTCTGACATGACACCTAGTCCTTTTAAAAGCTTTGAGCCAAGCTGTAAACTAGTCTGCAGCAATAATATAATCAGTTTCAAAATCCTCACAGGTATAGTTGAATAAAGGTTTCAACGATAGAAAGTTATGGTGATTGCTTCCAACTTTTTACCTCAGCATTCTCAATAATAGCATCTGTTACACCTGCTCTCTTCAGATCTAACAAATGAGTCAGATCCTGAGCTCTAGCATATATAGGGACCTGTTAAAAGTTCTTAGTTAGAGCAAATAACTAAATAACTCTCGAAGTTTGTCTGAGTTCTCTATAAATGACACCAGTGAATCTTGAACATTATTGACCAGTTCTCCATAAAAACAGCTTTCTCATCATTCAATTGATGGAAACTACAATTGTTTCTTACTACTTTGATTTCCAACATGAAGTCAAGACAGTTTTGGTGTAGTGAGTGCTATATTTTCCATGAACATCCAGTTTTTTTTAATTTAAATGCATATCACAATAAAAGTCATTAAGTTTTATGAATCTTCAGTTAGATATTAATGTCTCTAAAAAGACCATTTCCCATATCATTATGTCTGCTGTCTCAAAGTAATGCACCATTAAGAAGTAAAATAAGGAATTTACAATATAACGATAGAAGGAAAAATGTGGTACAAGTCAACTATTACCGCAGGGAATGCTAGCCGTATACGTTGAACAGCCTCAATTGTTCTCTGTTTACCCATATACATGATCATGACTGCTTTAGGAGAAGAAATACCAGCAGATTGCAAAACAGCTGGACGTGATCCATCTCCATAAAGTATCGGGAAGCCTGACTTTCTAGATGCCTGTTTAAAGCATAAAATCCAAAATCATTTTGAATCTAAATAAATACAAACAAACACATAGAAAACACCACCACCACCACAAAGCCTTTATCCCAAATTTTTGGGGCCGTCTACAGGAATCAAATTTTTTTAATCAGTTCTATTAAGGTCATCGCCTCCATTAAACTTAACCAAGCAATCGCTGGTTCATCAGTGGATGAAATTTTGGAGAAAAAACAAAGGAGAGTGAGAAAGCTACCTTACCCTTCAGTTCGCTTATCATATCCTTCTTAAAGTCCTCCAACCAAGTTCTTGTAGTTCTACCTCTAGCCATCTTTGTCCAATTCACAATATTCTTATCACTTTTCCTAAATGGTGCATTTAGTGGCCTCCGTTGTACTGACCAAACAATCTCAATTAATTCTCTCTCATGTCATCCTCAATTGGAGCAACATCTAACCTCCTATGAATGCACTCACTCTTATCCTATCTCTTAGTTTAAAACACACAGAAAACAAGGGGAGAGGGGGGGGGAGCTTGTACCTTCACGACTGCAGGATTAAGATCAAATGCAACATAAGGCCAGCCTGCATTGTCACCTTCTAAGCCAGAAGCCAATGGTGTAGATAAGAAATTGGCCAGGACCTGCAGTATGCAAACTTCAAAATACATCCAAAATACAACAAATTCCAAACTGGTATGTAATCATAATACCTGCCCCATTTGCCCAAACCCAAGGATGACCACAGGTTCAGTAGCATCAAAGTTCACCATCTCAGTTTCTTTCTGCCATTTGAGTGTTTTCAAGTTAAACAAAGACCCACTTTACAATTCATGAATCAATGTAGACAGTAGACTTATATCTAATGCTTACTTCTTTCACTTCTAACTTCTCATCAATGATACCAGCAGCTTTTCTTCCAATTTCATTCAGCAAAGGGGTTAATGCCATTGATAGAACAACAACGATTATGAGAAGTTTGTTCAACTCAAGTGGCAGGACTCCAAGCCTGTTTGAGAAACAAAGATCCTAACTTAACACGAACCAATAAGCCAAATAATTAGCATTGCCACATGCCACTACAGGCTGACCTGTTTGCCAAAGAAAACACCACAAATCCAAACTCTCCTCCTTGGGAAAGAAGCAAGCCTATTCTTACACTTTCTTGTAAAGATAATCCAACACGGGGACCTACTGCTGTTATTATCAGTGTCTTGATAACAATTAAGCCCAACAAGAGGGAAAGAACGTTTGCCCATTCTCTGAATAGGAGCTGCACAGCAGAGATCAAAAGGTAGTAAGAAAGCTAAACTAGTCTTATTACAACTGTAAGTCTGCAACAGCCGATGAATTAGCAATTTTAATAAAAATATTGATGTGGAATGTGTACTAATACTATATTTCATTTTTTTAAACCATCGAGTTTTAGACCAGCAGCAACCTAAAGTAGTGACCGTGACCGAAGGGTTTCATGCAAATAATCCAGATGCTCAAACCATGAATTTTGAGTGTATAGCAACACTAATCAAGGATGCATAGTCTGAAGCATTCAAGTATACAAAAGGTGATAAAGAGATGGCTTTGTGTTAAATTGGATTAAACAGCAACAGATAGAGTCAATAATCAATATTGCCCAAAGTTACAGATCATGAAGACCGAGGTTTTGAGAGTAGATTCAGGTCTAATCCACACAATCTATCAATTTGTTCGAGGAATTATATGCAAGGAACTGGTAAGGATAGCGGTGATTTGGTAATAAGATTCCAGTATTTCGACTTAAAATCCCAAGGAGACATTATCAACATCATAAATATGGCTTTAAGGCATCGTTTTGTATGCAGGAGCGAGTGGGACTGGGCATTGAATGCCAATTCCCACTTTTCATTCATGCCTACCATACATAACACCTTTTTTGAAGTGGGAATTCTCATTCCCACTTCTCATCCGTTCCCACTTTATGTGGGAATGAGCATTCTGATTGAGAAGATAGGGAATGGTTATTCTCACTTAAATGGGAATAAAAATATATATAATTTCCAATTATGCCCCACCAACAATATATTTCAGAAATGTAGTCTTAAGATTTTAAACTTTATCCAAATTAATAATTAATCTAAAATGTACTTTAGAATCAACTCCATTGTAAGATTATAAAGTATATCCAAATTAATAATTAATCCAAAAGGTAATTACTTCTATCCAAAAATAATTTCTATGAGAAAAATAAAACCATCCAATGGAAAATTATTTCTATGAGAAAAATAAAAAACACATTTTTATAAACTTTTTATTTATAAATTTTGAAATTATTTAGTCATTATTAATGATGTTTTTAAACTTTTAAACTATATGTTATTGTAGGGGAATTATTAGAAAATGACATTCCATTCTCACTTGAGAATATATGATACCAAACATAGGAATGGAAATGCCATTGTCTTTCTCGCTTTCATTCTCTAATCTCGCCCAAACATGGGAATGAGAATGGCTATTCCATTCCTACATTAATTACATTCCATTCCTTCCTCAATTCGATTCTCACTTGATTCGATTCTTGCGTACCCAATGAGGCATAAGGTAGTGTAAGTCAGCCACCTAGTAGTGTTGTCTGACTGAAACCTTTGGGCTCTAGATGAAAATCAAAATCTATGATTTCAAATAGAAGCAACCAGATCATCTAAGTTTTTATGATGACCGTCAGATACCTAATGCAGCCCTCTTCGGACTGGGACAAGAACGAGAGAATATGATAGATGTCAATTAAATAGAGGAAGTTATCCTTTACAAAGGTGACCAGACAAAAAAGATTCATGTACTCAACCACAAATATTTGCGACACACATTACGTTTTTAGTGCTGTTTTTTTGTTGCCATCACTACAATGCAGTTTACAAACACTGTTTCCCCATTTACGATTAACTAAATATTCCTTAAAGTTATCTGAACCAGCCATTAAAATTCAAGACATAGACGGTACAAAATAAATTGGAGAACTATGCTTATCAATCACTTGAAATCAAGGTTTGGAGAAACAAAGTCTCATCAAATTGCAGCAATTGAATGCAGAATTCTTCCTGATGAAATAACCTGTGGTACCAAACATCAATTTAAACAGGTCCTTGATCAAATATTGTGTAAGCTCAAGTGGTTTACACAAGACGAGCTCTAAAAAGGATGCCATATCAATTAATAAGGTATACTATACAATTGAACTGAACAATACAGATGAATCACTGTGTGTGTGTCCAGACATGTATTTTACTTGATCTGACCCATTTGCTCTATTTGAGTACTCATGAAATCACCGCTAAGGTGCAGAGGTATTTCAGTTAAAACTGCATCCTGTAGATAAGTAACCAATAAAAAACTAACATACAACATTAAGAAATTTTGAAATTATTTAGTCATTATTAATGATGTTTTTAAACTTTTAAACTATATGTTATTGTAGGGGAATTATTAGAAAATGACATTCCATTCTCACTTGAGAATATATGATACCAAACATAGGAATGGAAATGCCATTGTCTTTCTCGCTTTCATTCTCTAATCTAAGCCCAAACATGGGAATGAGAATGGCTATTCCATTCCTACATTAATTACATTCCATTCCTTCCTCAATTCGATTCTCACTTGATTCGATTCTTGCGTACCCAATGAGGCATAAGGTAGTGTAAGTCAGCCACCTAGTAGTGTTGTCTGACTGAAACCTTTGGGCTCTAGATGAAAATCAAAATCTATGATTTCAAATAGAAGCAACCAGATCATCTAAGTTTTATGATGACCGTCAGATACCTAATGCAGCCCTCTTGGGACTGGGACAAGAGCGAGAGAATATGATAGATGTCAATTAAATAGAGGAAGTTATCCTTTACAAAGGTGACCAGACAAAAAGATTCATGTACTCAACCACAAATATTTGCGACACACATTACGTTTTTAGTGCTGTTTTTGTTGCCATCACTACAATGCAGTTTACAAACACTGTTTCCCCATTTACGATTAACTAAATATTCCTTAAAGTTATCTGAACCAGCCATTAAAATTCAAGACATAGGCGGTACAAAATAAATTGGAGAACTATGCTTATCAATCACTTGAAATCAAGGTTTGGAGAAACAAAGTCTCATCAAATTGCAGCAATTGAATGCAGAATTCTTCCTGATGAAATAACCTGTGGTACCAAACATCAATTTAAACAGGTCCTTGATCAAATATTGTGTAAGCTCAAGTGGTTTACACAAGACGAGCTCTAAAAAGGATGCCATATCAATTAATAAGGTATACTATACAATTGAACTGAACAATACAGATGAATCACTGTGTGTGTGTCCAGACATGTATTTTACTTGATCTGACCCATTTGCTCTATTTGAGTACTCATGAAATCACCGCTAAGGTGCAGAGGTATTTCAGTTAAAACTGCATCCTGTAGATAAGTAACCAATAAAAAAAAACTAACATACAACATTAAGAAATTGCAAGTTTTTAAATATCGGTTATCGGAAATATATCGGATGGCCAAAATTTATATCGGATCCCAGTTATCGGGATATATCGGGGATAAATAGTAAAAATCGGAGTGTTCTATCGGATGGCGAGCATATATAATATAATGTCTTAAAATGGAATCTAAGCACATTTAATGAAAAATAAACATACTAATATGTAAATAACACAAGTTTAGGATCACATACTAATTATTTTCATTTAGTGGATGCGAAATAGAATAGGATAGCATTGTTTTTGTTTGGTGTGCAGGTCGGGTATGGAAAAAAGAGGGGTTTTGTCTCCAAACCCGAACCAGTTCACTTAGAATATAAATTGTAGAAAATCGGACGCTTTTTAGCCCATGAGAAATCGGCCGCTTTATCGGATTTACACCGATATATCGGAAAAAATCGGCCCAAAACTATATGCGATATATTTTTGCAAAAATCGTATCGGCCATAGCCCAAAACCTATATATCGGCGATAAATCGATAAAATCGGCCTATTTTTAAAACACTGAAATTGAAAATATTTACTTCCTAAATCCAGAGCAGATATTTAATGGAAATACCAAGAAGTCCACTACCAGTAAACATTATATATATATAGAGAGAGAGAGAGAGAGAAAGAGAGAGAGTAAAGCTCTTATGAACTTAAGTGGATAGGAGCCATTTGTCCACCAACTTTTTTATCCGTTAATTTTGCACTGAGATTTGTACTATCATGTTATGTAAATCAAGGCACAAATCTCAACTATAGTCTTGATGTGTAGCACAAAATGTGCAGCACAAATCTCAAAGCATAATGAAGGGATAAAAAGTTGGTGGATAAGTACTCATATACACTTAAGTTTATAGGAGTTTTACTATATATATATATATATATATATATATATATATATATATATAGCAAATCTCCTATAAACTTAAGTTTATAGGGAATAGTCATACACCAACTTTTCTATCCATTGATGTTGCCTTGGGATCCATGAAAGACATGAAGCCCATTTTGAGATTTGTGCATCTCTTGATGGCACAAATCTAAAGGCAACACCAATGGATAGAAAAGTTGGTGTATACTATTCCCTATCAACTTAAGCTTATAGGAGCCTTGCTATATATATATATATATATATATATATATATATATATATATATATATAGCAAATCTCCTATAAACTTAAGTGTATAGGGAATAGTCATACACCAACTTTTCTATCCATTGATGTTGCCTTGGGATCAGGTGAAATCAAGAGATGCACACTTTGAGATTTGTGCATCTCTTGATTTCACCTGATCCCAAGGCAACATCAATGGATAGAAAAGTTGGTGTATACTATTCCCTATACACTTAAGTTTATAGAGCCTTGCTATATATATATATATATATATATATATATATATATATATATATATATATATATAGAGAGAGAGAGTAAAGCTCTTATGAACTTAAGTGGATAGGAGCCATTTGTCCACCAACTTTTTATCCATTGATGTTGCCTTGGGATCAGGTGAAATCAAGAGATGCACAAATCTCAAAGTGGGTTTTATATCTTTCACGGATCCCAAGGCAACATCAATGGATAGAAAAGTTGGTGTATACTATTCCCTATACACTTAAGTTTATAGAGCCTTTCTCTCTCTCTCTCTCTCTCTCTCTCTCTCTCTCTCTCTCTATATATATATATATATATATATATATATATATATATATATATATATATATATATAGTGAGCTAGTATCCACTTAAGTGGATAAAGACATTTATCCTCCTAACTTTTTAGCCGTTGGATGCATAAGATATTCATCACATGATCAAAATGAATCTCTCTTCATTTATTACTGCAGGGATAGTTTGGGGAAGAGAACAAAAAAAATCAATTAGAAATATTCCTTTTCTATTTATTTCTAAGGCATCGCAGAAAACTAGGGAAATTAAGCTTGGCCTTCACTTTCTCGGATGAAAGAATCCCTTCACGACCGTCCCTTCATTTGCCTCGCCGTGAGGACGCCCCAATCTCTCACCGGGTCATCCGCGTTCGCGACCCTCCCTTCACCTCCTCTCCGTTTGCAGAAGCAGATCAGCTGATGTCCCACATACGATCTTTTAAGACCCACAGGATGAAAGAATATCAAGCTATCAACTATGCAAGTCTTAGTGATAATTTTCTGTTTGTTTCTCAAATAAGAAATATTAGCTATACAAGGGGCTTCTCATAGTTATGGCACGAAATCTTCAATATGATTGAAACTGATAGCATACAAATTCCATACCATGGGCCTATGTTGTCGATGACAAAAATGGTGGAGGTGAATGACAGTGATTCCTAGTACCTACTTAGCAAGTTCGAGCGTAGATCGAGTCATAAGCACGAGTTCTTGCTCTATCCATCTTCTTGTTGTATATATGGTGCAACCATTACTTGCAGATTTGTAGCATTACTGACAATGATTTTCGCTTGTTAATTAGTGTGTTTGTTTTTAAATTGTTTGTTTCAGTATTTCGGTATTGAATTCTATTTTTAACTCTGTGAATTATTGACTCTTGATCTCTCATTTTCAATTTCTGAATCACAACCTTCAGGGCATAGGAAATTTGAAAGAATAGGAGAGCAAAAATCTTAAGAATTGTTTGTTGTATTTTGTATGCAATCTCGCGGCGGAAAATGAACCGGTATATAGTTTAGTTCTATAGCTTCCCTGGAGTGCTATTGCAAAGGGATAGTTTAAAATGTAATCCTTCAAGAAAAAAAGAAAAAGAAAAAGCTTATTGTACTCAATAAAAAGCCCTTTGGATTTCATTGTTATATTATCATCATAGCTTGATTCGTGTAAAAGATCCGCTTATTAAAAGGATTATTGTCTCATTGCGAGCAATATCGATTGAAAGAACTCGGTTAATAAAAGTAAGTATAAAACAAATCTTGTTGATTAATCATCCGATAAAGAAGTGCGGATGAGTGAACTGTCGTCTTAGAGTTGGGGAGTAGAGGGAAATGGGGAATTGTGCCCGCAGCAGAGGGGAGGGATGAGGCGGCGTCAAAGTTAGAATATTAATTTGACATTCATGGCGGTAGAGGAGAGGAGACGAAGTGGAGTAGTGTTTGGAATTTGGCGATAGAGGGGAGAGTGGTGGCATCGAGTTGGGTTTGCCGCCGCAATGGCGGGAGAGGGGATGGCCGAGTCGGGTTTGGCGTCGAAGTTGCTATGGAAGGGGAATAAAATCAGTTTTCCTTTCTCGGTCATCCTAAAATGTGGACTCGTGCAATATAATTGCTCCTCATATCTTGTTTGTTTGTTTCCTAATCTACCCTTTTTTCAATAAATGAAAGAGATTTAGTTGATCAAGATTTTGATTTTACTAGTCTATCCAACGGCTAGAAAGTTAGGAGGACAAATGCCTCTATCCACTTAAGTGGATAGTAGCTCACCACTATATATATATATATATATATATATATATATATATATATATATATATATATATATATATATAGAGAGAGAGAGAGAGAAATGGGTATGCTTGGTACTTGGTACTTGGTAGTTGAGGTGTATCAATCACATCCACTCCTCTAATGGGGACCACAAGCATGAGTTGAGGAGTGGATGTGATTGATACACCTCACTACCAAGCACCAAAAATGGTGCTTGGTACCAAGCATACCCATATTTCTCATATATATATAAAATGGATATGCTTGGTACTTGGTACTTGGTAGTTGAGGTGTATCAATCACACCCACTCCTCAACCGTCGTCCCCCATTTGAGGAGTGGATGTGATTGATACACCTCACTACTAAGCACAAAAAATGATGCTTGGTACCAAACATACCCATATTTCTCATATATATATATATATATATATATATATATATATATATATATATATATATATATAGAGCAAGGCTCTATGAACTTAAGTTCATAATGAATAGTGGTGCACCAACTTTTCTAACCACTCATCTTGCTTTGGGATCCGTGAAAAATAAAAGCCACTTTGAGATTTGTGCATCACAAATCTCAAGACAAGATGAGTGGATAAAAAGTTGGTGCACCACTATTCATTATGAACTTAAGTTCATAGAGCCTATATATATATATATATATATATATATATATATATATATATATATATATATATATATATATATATATATATATATATATATATATATATATATATATATCTAATACTATTATAAAAGTGTGTTGGTATGTTAAAACATTTCTTCCAACAATGCCCTTTAAAATACATACATGCATACATAAAATACATGCATCCATGCATAACCATACCCCATACATACATAACCCCAGTAAATGCATTATTATTCATAACCCCAAATAATTTCACCATGACTAAGTTATTTATATTTTTGTAACCTCCAATTAACATATTAATCTCTTACCCCAATTAAATGCATTATTATTTATAACCCCAAATAATTTCACCATGACTAAGTTATTTATATTTTTGTAACCTCCAATTAACATATTAATCTCTTATAATTCTCACTAATTATCACTATTATAATTAAAAACGTTACAACCATTCATCTTCTTACTAAACCACTATAAATCATATCTAATCTAAACTTATAAATATAATCTATTTGCATTATGTAACATCCCCATTAAACGACCATTATATCAACATAACCTTACCACTAATAATTAATATTAAATATACCAATTACTCATTTAATCACCATCATAATCTCACCACTAATCCCCTCATTATCACCATTAATCCAAAATTAAACTCTCAACCCTTGAGATCTCATCATAAGTAACCCTCTTCCATCTCTACTCTATAAATTTTGGTCTTCTTTAACCTTACAATTTCCTTCAGTCCGAACCAATTCCCACATCAGCATCAACAAAGTCATCCTCGGAAGATCAAAATTATTCCAAAATACCCCCACCACAACACTTCCTTCTTCCCCTCTGCCCATCGCGAGCAACCAGTAAACCCATTCAAAAAATACTATCAAATCCAAATGATATAGACTCACTAATATTCTCGCTCAAAAGCTATCTCTCTCAACCAATGAGAACCAAATAAAGCACCAAACAAGAAACCACTGCAAACATCAGCACCACCTTGCGTCGTCGTTGTAGTCGTCAGTTCTCCATTTCTTTTCATCAACGAAATTAACACTCCGCAGCCTTTGCCTTTGCATCGACCACTAGGTCACTGGCTCTCTGTTAGCGTCAGCCTCCGTACCTCATGCCTCATATACGTGAACGAAATCTTTGAGTTTATATGCTTTGTAATAAAAGTTGGAGAGCTATTAAAGTGACCATTGCCAAGAAAACCTTTTACCTATTTGTCACATTTAGTGTTGCATAAACTAACTATAATCCTATAATCGCATTGCTTATTTCATCCATAATCTACTTTAAGATTTTTTCTCACAAAGATTACGGTAATGCATAATAGAAATTCTCTTTTTTGAGTGAAGATTTTTTTGTTCTGAATCATGCGGCACATACAAAAATTCAAACCTCACAACTGCTATTTCAATAAGAAAAGTACAATATTTCTTTCTTATTTTGCAATTAGACCTTCAAAGCATTGAAACTATTATTAGGCCCCCCAATTCTTAACTTATTATGAAATGAATTCCTCAAATCAAGAGTAGAAGTGGCAACTAGAGGGATTAATTTAAAACAACCTATAAAAATTGAGGGACCTAACTAATTTCAATGATTTGAGGGATAAGTTTTAGCATACTTAAGAATTGGGGATCTAATATCAATTTAATGATTCGAGGGACTACTTTCAAAAATATGAAAGGTTTAAACACAAATAAATAAGAAATATAGGTTGAGCCTCTTTAAAACTTAAAAAGTTAATAAAAAAAGGAGGAAACGAAAGAGCCGATATGGCACAAACGAAAAAGAGGTCAAATTTTAAAAGTTTGGCAACCCAAACCAATAATTACTTATTTCGGTTAATTTCACAAAATCTGACTTTGGGGTATTGCTATAATCGTTATGAACTTTGTCATATCACACATAACTCCCACGAACTTTGAGGTGTCTCGTGAAACCCTCTTGAAGTTTGAACTTTTCTTCTGGGACCCCTTCATGTAATTTACAAATAGCTAAAATTTCTTGAGAGAAAAAATCTAAAATTTATCTGAAGAAGTATATTGGTTGTAAATGTCTAGATGACAAATGACAAGGTTTGAAATTTTTTATATCAAGGATGTTTTATTTATTTACAAAGTACATGCAAGGGGGGCATATGTGGTATAACATGGGGGTTTTGTAAGACACCTTAAAAAGTTTAGCAGGGGTTATGTGGGAGAAACAAAGTTCATGAGGGTTAAGTGCAACACCCCGAAAGTTGTTTTTTTAGGTGTTGGGGTGGGGTGGGGTGGGGGGTTTCTAAAATTAACCCAAATTTTGAGGGCAATCAACCCAACAACCTTAAAGATGATGATGTAATGATCAATATTTACTTATTTGCGTGTGCAAAAGCTTTGTTACCTCAATAGTTTTATGCCAATATTGTCATTTAATCATATATAATATTGTCATTTAAACTATGCATTGGTAGCTTTTGAATCATTTGTATGAGTGCATATAGCAAGGATGAAAAGAAATGACCAAGATTGGGAGACTATTTGTCACCGAAGGTTTTGATTCTCACTGCCTCTTTAAATTTTTAAGCTCTTTCGGAAATACTAATTAGGGCTTCCAATCTTTTACTCTTTGCTTTGTTTGTGGACATTTTCTTAGGTGTAGATTAGGTCTGAGAATAAAGAATCCTATACTTTCTAAATTATGCTAGACATTATATTTAGGGAGGGGTCTACATCAAGCGATCAGTCTTTATAAGAAGATCAGTCTTTATAAGAAGCTTACACATGGAATTTTAAGAATGTTGTCTCCTACTTTAGTTCTTCAGAAAGACATGATATATGTTATGTGTGCACCATGCGTGTGCAATATGAAAAATCTGCGATTAAAGTATTTCAACTCAAGTAGAAAGAAATAAAATAAATCTGAAACGTCTATATGCTATAAATCTGAGTTATCTATATGGTATATATCTTTCTAATCAAGTAACTTAAAAAATAAACTAAAAGACATATACACCTTATCTAATATAAGCTTAAGATGCTCCATGTATTTTTGCAGTGTGTTTAGTTTAGTATCCTATTTATGTCAGAGCCACATCAATTTAAGTTTGTTCAGGAAACAAATGTCTCTAACTATCTTATACACAATTCAGATAGCTTCAAGGCTTCCAATCAAATATGTCTACCATATCATCTATAACTCCTGCAAATTAAATACACATTCAAAGCTCAAACCAAAACTCAATTATCTTGGGATGGAAAAATTAGCATAGTCGAGAATGTCATCTTCTTTTGAGGATCGAATTTGTCCAAAAATGTATTAGCAAAAATGCTTTCATCTCTAAGTCAATTAGAATTTTGAGAAATTGTTTCGACATGAGTCAGTTTGATGTGATTTTGATTGATACACTGAAACTTAAAGTTAGTTCTTTCTTTTGAATGGAATAACCTATTATGAGACTATAGGAGAGTTATTTTTTTCACTTGCAAATTTTATTGATATATTGAAATTGAAGTTCTTTCATTTGAATGAAATAACCAACTTCGAGAGTATAGTAGCTTTTTTTCACTTGGATTCTATCAGTTGTGATTTTTATTTATGTACTGATATTGAAGTTAGTTCTTTCTTTTGAATGGAATAATATTTTATGGATTTTGTGATATTAGGAGACTCAACTCAAACTAAGTGAGAATTAATAAGTATTTAGCATTTTTATTTTTGGAGCATTTTTATCTCTTAACAATGTAACTACGCAACGACGCATATATATATATATATATATATATATATATATATATATATATATATATATATATATATATATATATATATATATATATATATATATATATATATATATATATATATATATATATATATATATATATATATATTACACACACATATACATACATACATATAATAGTAAAAGTAAATGCTGCGAAAAAAAGGTTACCTGCATGTCAATGGATGTGCCTGTGGTAACAAAGAATAAGCCTAGCAGTAAACCTCTGAAGGGCCTAATATCTGCTTCAATTTGAGTACGAAAATTTGTTTCTGCAAGAAGAGCTCCTGCCAGAAACGCTCCTAGCTACGTGGCAAGAGATCCACATATGTCAAAACTTCACACAGGTATAGAGATGTTTAATAACTGAGAGGTATGAACCTACTGTGTCACTAAACCCGAGCATCTGAGTTAGGAGTGATGTTCCAGAAACAGTAAGCAGGCAAAGAGCAACAAAAGCTTCTGAACTCCGTGACTCTGCGACAACCTGTATCACAGCATTGATAATTAACAAAATCAGTGTCATGTATAGATACAAAATTCTAAAGACAAGCCTGCATCATCATAAAAGGTTTAATACAGACTTCAAAGATACGCCTCAACAAGAATTTTCCTCCAAGAGAGAGCAGGCCAAGCCCACCTAAAGCTTTCAAGCTCTCACTTGCTAGCATCGGCCAAATGCTTTCCTCTACAAGGTTCTGCAACCAAAGACAAACACAATAACACAATGACAATGTAATCATATAAACCTACAGAGCATATAGTCAAGAATATTACTAGAAGCGCTAACAGAGTCGAGGAAAATACAATGGAAATAGAAGGGGGGAAATGCACAAAAATTATGCTAACTTTAACTTGCACAAGAAGGTTATGCCATCAATGTCTAATGTTCAGATGTCCCATGTAACAAAAATGCAATTGGAATGACTTTAACAGGTGATTTTGTTTTGTTTTTTTTTTTTTTCTTTTTTCTTCTTTCTGGAGATTATTGAGGGAGATACAAAGATGTTTACTATCACTATTAGTTTACATCAAGGATCAGCTTTAAAACCGTATCTTTTTACATTAATTATGGACAATCTTACTAGGCATATTCAAGACAAATTTCCATGGTGTGTGTTATTTGATGGCATAAATTGATTGACAAGACTAAGGAAGGTACTATTTTTAAAGTAGAAATGTGAGAGAAGCACTCGTGTCTAAAGTAATTAGAATTAGGCTATTACTTGAATGAATAAGAGTACATGGAATGCAATTTTAGAAAAAGTGTAAAGAAGAATGAGCATATAGACATGTCGATGGTCAAGAAATACCTGGGAGTTATCGTTTTCATTATTCAGGATCACTTATTCATCAAGATGGTGAGATTGAGGATGATTTGGTTCATCGAATCAAATTAGGATGGTTAACATGGAGTGCTATTGGAGTCCTATGTAATCGTGGCTACCTCTGAAATGGAAGGGACAACTTTATTGGACAATTATGAGACCCACAATGCTATATGCTCAGAATGTTGTGCAATTGAAAAACATGTGCAGAAAATGAGTGTAGCATAAATAAGAATGCATGATAGACGATTGGATACATACTAAGGGATAAGATAAAGAAATGAGTGCATTCGTAGGAAGTTAGAGGTTTCTCCTATTGAGGATAAATAAAATGAGAGAGACGTTTGAGATGGGTTGATCATGTGCAATAGAGGCCATTAAATGCGCCAATTAAGAAAAGTCACAAGATTATAGTTAATGGAGAAAGAAGGACCAGATGTAGGCTTTTAGGAACTGTGGGAAAAGGATATAACAATGAGTAACTTACTGAATAACTCTCAGAAGAATTGTATGGAACTGTAGGATTCATGTAGTCGACCCCAAAGTTTGGGACAAATGCTTTGTTTTGATTATCGTTGTACCATGTACATATTATATTATTATTATATAAAGAGTGGAAAGAGGTGTGCATAATATCCTGTTTTAGTATAAAACCAGTAGAATATTGTATGAACAAATAAAATACAGCTATACCAGGCTCGAAACATTATTTTAAGAAAATATTCTTCACAACATATTGATACATGAGAAGCTGCTAGTTGAGGGGAAAATGTTCGTGTAATATAGGTCCATTCTCATTAAGAATTCAAATGATTATAAGAACATGTACAATAACTGAAATTGACCAATATATCTCCATCTAGCAAACAAGACTGAAGTAAAAGGACTGTAAAAAACTCACTATCAGATAATGGATGGTCTAGTAACAAGCAAGGAAACATATGATACTTTCTGTTCAGATGCACAAGCAGTGAAATATCTTAAAGAACATTATCCATAATAACATAATTGCAAGATGTTTTGAGTATAAACACACATTTCTTTGTCATAGCTATGAAGTTCTTGGTTTCTGGTATTGGAAGGAAACAAGGACATTAAATCACATCGATATCAAGGTTCTATAAATCATGAAGTTCCTTCAAGTCACCATTTACTAACGTCTATTAGGTTCTAAAAGCTCTCAGGAAAGTGCACTGCAAGTTTGGATGGCATATCCTGGATTTTTTATTCATAAGCTACATAGAATTAATTTGCATTAAAATTTCAAGGGGTAATTGCATATTAGTCCCTTAAATCACTTTAATTGCCAAAAAGTCCCTCAAATCTCAGTATTTGCCAAAAAGTCCGTCAGATCCTCATTTTTATTGCCAATTCGTCCCTCTGTTAGGGATTATGTTAATTTCTCTAACTGCAGTTGGGTTAAGCCTTAACCCAACATGTAAAATTACCAAGTGCCCCTGAAAACACTCCTTTTTAGTTTTGAAAGTTAGAGGAGATGAAGAGGAATGGAGTTATGGAGTATAGTGAAGAGTTTAGAGGATTATATAGGCTTTAGAGGAAAATTTAACCATTGGAACAATTCTAGTTTGGGTTCGGGGGAACTTCTGACTGTTGAAGAAGAAAGGCTTGGTGGGTTTGGGTTGCTGGTATAAAACCATTATAATGGGTTGGTGAGATTTTAAATGGAAGTATTAAATATGGGTGGGGGTATAATGGGAAATCCATCTGTTTCCATTTGAGTTAACGGAGTTTCACTCAAATTAATAAGTTCACCTAACCAGAGGGACCAACTGGCGATAAAAATAAAGAGTTGAGGGACTTTTTGGCAAATACAGAGATTTGACGGACATTTTGGCAATTAAGGATGATTTAAGGGACTAATATGCAATTACCCCATATTTCAAATGTCAAACACATTAGCAAATGAAGGCATTTAATGTGGCCTGTATGGTGCTGAGGTGCCAATGCAGCTAATCATTAAGAAAATCCATTCTGAATGAGTAATAAATGAAAGTAGAGCTAAAACAATATCAAATTAGGAACCTGCACAAGATGCATTTTGATTTCTTCTAAGGAAAATCTGTATTTACCTGACTCTCTAACACTGGAAGTATCACTAAGAGAGGAACAACAGCTATATCCTGGAAAAATCAACCAATCAAGTACAGAAATTAGACAAATAATTAAAATGTTCATAGACATAATAGGCAATGTATATATGATGTAATGGCACTACATATGATGGTGCAGAAGACCACTGACCTGTAGGAGAAGAATTCCAAGAGTCGCAGAACCAAATCGTGTTGGAAGCTCGCCTTTTTCTGCAAGAAGCTACAGAGAAGTTTGGTCACCAACAACATTGCATAAGCTACTTGATAGCGCAAGATTGTGTTTTATACTAACAGTAATTAGAATAAAAACACTAAAAGAGTCCGTGCATTTTATATCAGGCATCATAGTCCATAGTTTTGGGCATGAAATGACTCCACATATTCAAAGTGGAAGGTAAGCAGGTGCACGTGTGTCTATATTATGGGTGCATGTATTTCTACATTCATAAAGAATTTAGTATTTAGGACAAGAAGAATCTTAGTGACAGTATTTACTGTATGTGTAGCCAGTGCTGCAGATAACAGAAAAAAGGACCAAAAAGACATGAACAATTGAAATAGGAAATATGATTGTTATTAAAGGAGAAAGCAAAATTACAAGTACAATTTGAATAGTAATGAAATTTTCATATTTTATCATCATTATTGCATTACTAGTGTGAATACAATAACTAAACAGGAGCTAGCGAAAAACTAAAGGATGCTCTTTAA
This sequence comes from Asparagus setaceus, assembly GCA_012295165.1. Taxonomy (NCBI): domain Eukaryota; kingdom Viridiplantae; phylum Streptophyta; class Magnoliopsida; order Asparagales; family Asparagaceae; genus Asparagus; species Asparagus setaceus. The sequence continues at coordinate 30,202,523 of CM022709.1, read as the reverse complement.
GTAAAAAGTCAGGAGAAAAAAATGGAAACAGTGGTGGAAATTGTAAGAGAAGTTTAGGGTAGAAACTTATAAAGATACACATGTAGCACTTATGAAAATGAGTTTAGTAGAACTCATTCAATCATTCAGAGAAATATTTGAGACTATAATTCAGATTCTGGACCTTAAGGTTACTCCAATGGGTATAACAGAGTTAATAAAGGTAAAAAGTCCATGATAATAAAATATCAACCATTGTGCGGTGCAGAACACAATATATAGTTAGAGATAGCATCATATTTATTCCCTTCAAAATTATGAAAGTAATCTTCATGGAAGGCAAAAAAAAAGCCTAGATAGCAGACTGCTAACTGATAAGATCACTAGCCAGTTAAGAACAAAATTATTTGGAAACTTTCATGCAAACATATATCATCGTTAAAAGAAAATTAAGAAGGGAACTAGTTGTTTCCATGGAGATATTTGAAGAATGTCACAGTTGATCAATGATAAGTATTATATCTATAAGCACTAACAAACTGGCTTATAACAATATCACAGCAATTTGAGATCTGTAACTATAGCTAATCAGCATGCCAGTTATGAGATGACAATATCTAGTAGGAACTGGATGGTAACAAGAATGGATGCAAAGAAACTAGATGTTGAACTCCATTGACACGCCAGAACAGTACCTATTATGATTTTTTTGAAGCGACAGGTACTTTGTAGTAATGTGTGTAACTTTGGTGGAAGAAGGTAACCTAAACACTAAAGAAAAGAAAAGCTGACAAAGTTCCTACTCTGTGAACAGTGTCTGAAATGCTCCTTCAACTTTACAGCAGGATTTCTCTCTGAAGCAAGTGTTTCTGAATAGAGAACTTCTTTCAACCATGCACACATTATGTTTAGCTTAGTTTGGCCATATTTCTTTCCACATTGTTTGGGCCAAGAACCAATAGCATAGGGTTACTACTTGAAAGCTTTAGATCTTATTACTTTGTGGTGCTTAGCAATTAGCATGTTGAATCATTTATGGTTGGGAGACCAAAGGAGGATGTATCAGTATAGAGAATATGTACCCATTATATGTGGACGATTTTGTATGATAAGAGAACAACCATAATCTACCTCGAAATGTATATCTAGTTGGGGCATTCAAATTAATCATCCCTATCCGAGCCCTTCTACCACTCCCAAAATGTTAGAAAAACAGTCTAGACATGCAAAAAAGGAAGCAAATAAATAGAAACCCACAGGAGATAGTAAACATCTTATCTTCTGCCTAGATACGAAAGTGGTCAAAGTAAAAACATTCATCTCTGTCACACTAACATGTCATAGCGAAAACTATGCTTCTGAAGCCACAAGCAACCAAACAAGCTCTATAATTCTTCATTAGACAATCCAATTATCTTTCAATATAGTTTCACTTACAACTACTTCCCCTTCATGGAAGGAAAAGCAACGTGTTTGTCAAAAGAATTTTGTGATGAAACTACATTTGGAACCAATCTTATCAGACTTTTTTCAGTACAATAAGGTGCGAATAATTATAAAAATTAAGAGTCAATGTCCAGTAAATTCATTGTTTTGCTACTAGTTAATTATTAGATAAAATATACACCTGCAGAACAAAAGCCGAAGAGGATAATGAAAGAGCAGCTCCAATCACTACAGCTTCATCAACACTCCTAATGTTGACCTGCATATTTAAACCAATAACTGAGACTGTGAATCTAGAATCAAAATTTTAAATCTAAATAATCTGGCCAACAATTCTATCATGCTTACACGCCTTCAAAATGTGACATAAAACACACATTTTCTAAAGCTCTGAAATTTTAAGTTTTTAGAGACAACAGCATGTTCACTTAAATTTGGGTACATAAGTGATAGAAATAGAATCTCACCAGATCAGATCTTGAATGAAAAAGGAACTGGAGAATTTTGGTTCCAATAGCCCCATTAGGAGGAAGCTCAAATGCTGTAAACGCAAGGGTGGACAATACAACCTTCAACAAGATAAAGAACCAAACTAGTTAGCATCATAGGATTGGAAGAAGTCATCTATGAGTTAACACGTGGCGAGGGTGTTCTTTCACATGTAAATCAGCCCATGCATGGGTGGGTGTGGTAAGAACATAAGTTTGTCTGTGTATTAAGGGGTGCAGTTTTTTCTTTCTTTTTTCGTTGGTTTACTTGGGATCAATTTTTTCTTTGTTTTGGTCTGGGGGAGTTGAAGGGGATCATGAACAGAAATGGTAATCAAGAAGGGTGCAACTACACAAATCTCCATGCTTAGTTATGGGCCTTATTTTTCCAATAGAATTTCTTTTAAAAATAGTCCTAATGTACCTGCAACCATTAGCAGTCAACCAACTCATAACACCAAGAGAACCTGCTGCCTGTTTGATGGATCAAGCTGATCAAACTTGGAATCATGAGCTAGTCTTGACAACAGTAGACGTTTAGCTAACAAGTTTGACATGACTACTAGAGAGAATAACTTTATATCTTTACAGGTATTATTCACTTTCAGTGTCAGAAGCTAATCAGCACTAGTAACAGGAAGTAATCTGACAGAATTTCTCCTGATTCTTTAGTACAAGGAAAAAAGATCCTGAAATAACATTCCAAAATAATCCAATATGTATGTTCTTTCATGTCTTACATGCTTCGTTAATGACCATTATCTAAGTTTTGATATAATCCACATGTTCACTTTCTGATAGTAAAGAAATAAATGTTAATCTATGGTGTCTGCTTAAGAATTATATCGCCCTTTATATGCTGGAGATATGTGATAAGCTAAAAGAAAAGGTTTTATCGAACCACAACTCCGGTAAATATGCATTACTTGGACACCTCAGACTCTGCAGAAGTAACTTTCTTGCTAAATATGTAATTTCATTTTATGCACTTAACAAGATATGGTTCTTTCAAGTTTTCTCTTTTCATTGGTCCAATTGTGTAACGATTTATTGAATTTGTTGCCTTTGATATGTCTACTAAGAGTTTGTGATTGAATATCAAACTTCATACATGTTCTATCTTTCCACCATTATTGTGAAGAAAAAATGGGGGATATCATAAAAGAACTGAAAATTTTCATGAAAATATCCCCTGGTTATAAGCCATGTCACGGTTCTAATCTGAAGTTATATTGTGTCAAACACATGCATCAAACACGATATTTTTGTTTTGCATGTACTATAGAAATTTTCCATGTGTCAATTTCCCGTGCAGTGACCAGATGGCACTCCATGTTGGCGCAACGCAGATTGTAATTTTTATGGATTAATTTAGTAAAAATGCTCACATTCATTGCGCAAAATGTATAATCACCATGTGCTCAAGTAAAGAGAAATTTATATATAAAACAGTCATAAGCTCAACAACTACCAACAACAATCAAAGTGCCAGCACCATACCTGGGTCAATCCCATTCCAAATGCAAATTTTGCAAGAGCTCTAAGACGCGCTAGTGAAAGTTCTAACCCCATCTCGAAAAGCTGCAGTTTTCTAAATTAAACACCAGAAATATCAAACAGAAAAATGGATGCATCATTATAAATAAATAAAACTATTATTTTGAATGTTCTTCAACATGAAATATAAAACAATTTTGAGTAGGAAACCTCACACACACCCATACCCACCCACCCACCTACACACACCATACCCATGTGTTAGCCAAGTCTTTCTCTATACATAAATGTATGTAGTACAAATATAATTAAAAATTACAGTGGGAAAAACCTTAACATAGATTAATAGATATATGTGATATTTAATGCTATATGTTTTTAGAGTTATGTGTCTGGACTTTTTCAAACATGACAATGTCTATGTGTAGATACTCCCTCCCTCCCACCCCAACTCCCTCCCTCCCTCCCACTCACCCTCCCCCCTCCCTCCCTCCTTCCTCTTTATGTGTATGTGGGTGGGTGGGTGCACGTGCCCACAGTGCAAGTGTAATCATATGTCCAATTCTTAAAGGAACTTATGTGTCACAGATCCATGTCCAGGTCCAGTGTGTTTCAGACTTTTAGAAAGCAATTTAAAGCCACATCCCACCATTCTCCATGTCAATTAATTTCAAACTTACATAATATATATAGATAATATAGTGATCAAAGCAGAAGTTAAAAACTAATGAGAAGCCCATCACTTAGAGGTCATATGCCATAAAAAATGATTGATATGTTTACTAGCCCAAATAAAAGAACACAACAATACATGTAGGCAAAAGAACAGTCAAAAAGAAGAATATGGTGAATGACCACCTACCAAGAAAAGAATGCCCCATTCTGAGAGAACTTTAACATCTGTGAGGTTTCTGATAAAGCCAAATTGGTTAAGTACAACGCCCGCACAGAAGAAACCAAGTATCTGAAAGTAAGAGTGAGAGCTTATTCCACCATGGAGTGAGAATAAAATTACAAACAAAAAGAACAAGGTAACTATAAAATTCTAGATTCAAAAAAGCAAGAAGTATTACTTTTTACCTCATTTAACATAGAGAAAGATAAAACAAGTAAATAGACTCTGTATCAAATATATGTTGCTTCATGAATCGAAATAGTTGAATAAGGTTTGTTTCTCATAATAATACAGAATAATATTTAGGCAGATGATGCATTTAAGAAACAATGTTACAATTTAGTTTAATGATATTAATTCCAAATTTAATTTATGTGTCACAAAGTCCATGATGATTAGACCTTAGCCGGTTGCTAACTTGCTTTTTGTGAATCCTTTTGCAGATCCTCCATAGCATGAGTAAGAAAGATGGGTGGGCGTCTGGCTTGTAATGACTGTAAACTTCTGATAGATGAAGTTCAACTTCGACTATAACCATCAAGCTTTGTCTCTTTCCATGTGGCCTTTTAGAAACCTTCTTTCACCAAAGAGTTCTGTTAAGGGAGATACTCTAATCACAAGAAGCTTTTTGATCATTTTTTATGACTTCCTCTAGGTTGAGATTGTTCTCTCTATCCATCCCTCTATTGAGACCATACAGCATAACATGAACTAGCTGTATAGGGTCTTTTTAGTTTCTGTAAAGATAGATTCTTCATTGTATACTCTCTAATCCATCCAACTCACTCATTTCTCTATTTACAGTTTGTAGCTGTGACATCAAAGGGTTATCCTTCAAATACAGGGTAACCAGGCTATATTAAAAAAGAGTTTGCATCTGTAGATAATTACAGAAAGTTAAGTTTTTCTACTTTCTAAATATATTTAGTACATTAGCAAAACCTCGCCCAAACTCTTAGGAAAACATGAAGCAGATTTCCACCTGCCAAAGGAAGGGGACCTCTTCTAAACTTCTGATTTGTGCTGAATTGATTCCAGTCTATTTCAACAACTAATATGCTTACACATGGTATAGAAATTCTGTGTTGTTCAAACCCCATAAATGGCAGCGAGACAGCACCGTCAGATAATTCTACTCAATAATTTAAAGCTTTAGCATGTACAGATAGAACTTTTGCCAATATAGTGTCTTAATTATCATCTAAATATTTAGACTAGATAATTCCACAACAAGAAATATCTGATGCCTTTGTCAATAGTGTGTCAAAATATTTAGACATGCCTATTGGACATGCATCTTTGTGGTTATACTACTTGAGTTGCATTCTTGCAGCACCTAAAGATTGCAGTGCATCATTATAGACATAAATCAACTTTTTCAACTACATGGCCACAATATCTAATCTATTCAGACCTTTGACAGTATAAATTCTTCTTGAGCTCCATCACTAAAATTTTAATGATGAGTATCTAGAATCACCAAAAATATTTTAAAGTATCATGAAAAGCATGTTAGCAAAACGTCTTTTCAGGAAATTACTCACCGGGCTAGCTTTAAGCAGCTTAAATGCCGGGACAACCATAACAGTAACCATCAAGAAAGTAAGAGTATCAAACCCCAGATCATTGATTACATCTACAGCACTGGCAACGTCAAGCTCGGCGTATGTCCGAAATCTTTTCTGAAGAGATTTTTGACAGCTTTTTAAACGACCTCTCAAACCAAAAACCATGCAGTTTGACTGCCTATAGAGGCCCTCGGAACCATGTATAGGCATAAAGGTTAGTTGACTGTATGTAGAAGATACAGCGGATGGAAGAGTAACTTGCCATTTCCGGTAAGAGGAAATGCCATAGAGTGGCCTGTGATGACTAGAGAAAACATGCTGATAAGCTCTTATAGAACATGTCGGATCTCCAACAACTCCCTGCAATTCAATTAACATTTGAGAAATTTTAGAATTTTCCACAAATGAACTATCAAATCATTCATGGTAAGTGTTAAAGAGAAAAGAGTGCAAGAAACCTACATTCTATATTCAAATGCTCATACTGGGGGTTATATAACATATTAGCCTACGGATTTTTGTTTCGTTTTCTTTTATTTTGCCTTTCATTTTGCAGAACGAACAGACAGTGGAACTATGAGGTATTTAGCGTCTAATGAATTATACTGGCCATATTAAGGAGATATTTAATAAACAGGCTTGCAAGGTTATCGGATAGTGGGGGATCGTCTCGAATCTCTGAAGAGAAAGCGCGAGCAATCACAAGCGACCACCTTTCCCCACGATATGCATCGCCTCCAAACATGCCTTTCGAAGCTGTCGTAGGTATAAAGTGATAATATGACGATGCTCACTCTTCAAAAATCTATATACTGATGCCTTTTTGTTGCCTTGCAATTCACTCGCTCAAATGGCGGCAAAGAGCAAACATATTTGAGGCTTTGGTGCAAAGCATAACCTACGGTTGGAAGATCATATATAAAGATGAAACTTACAAGGCCGTCAACATCGATATATCCTCAGACCATGGAGCATGTAAATTATACATAAAAAGCACAAACCTACTGTAGATACTTACAGTTAGAATTGCTATTCTTAATATTAATTATCAAGGAAATTTTCTCGGCGGAGCATTATGACACTCGTGAATAACTAAGCAAGATATTTACATTCAATTTCAGAGCCAAATAACTGAAATGATAATACTATCAAGAAATATTTATACATCAAGATGACAGCTTTTTTGCTATGAAGATGTTTCTCTTGAGAATTATTTTAGTTTGACACAAAACATAGCTTTAAGCTTTTCAGAAATCCCCATAAAAAAACTAAATTTTTGAAAGAGCAGAGAAGGATTCGAGGAAATAGTGGACAAAACTAGAGTTGGTTGAAGGATTGAAGCTCACCTTGAGAACGCAGCTGCAATCGGCCATGGCTTTGAGGTCGATTGAAGACAGGAGAGAGAGAGAGAGAGATTGGTGCCCTAGAGTTCATTACATCGTCGCCTCTGAAGCGAACAAGATAAAATGAAGTGATGATGATGATGACTGGGATTACACATGAGGTGGAGAGAAAGAGGACAAAGAAGAGGAGGGAAGAGAGGAGAGGTGGGGAGTTCTCCACACGCGCACGTTTGAGTTTGTGGACCTGTGGTGTGTGGGTTCTATAGTTGATTTTTTTCTTTTTTTCTTTTTTCCTTTTTTTTATTTTGGATCTTTATGTCAAATGTTAAATTTTTTTACAACATTTTCCCTCTTGTCTAGAAATATATTTGAAATTTGTCATTTTATGTTTGAGCGCATGAGATTCATTAAATTTGTGGTACGTAAATGATACGAGTATCAAACATCTAAATTAAAAAAAAAACTTATTCTGACAAGATTTATTTCCATCAAAAAAATCTACCGGTGCAGATCCTGCATGTTGGATTTGATTGAACATCAAATCTGAAAATAGAGTTCTATAAATCCAACTCTAACTCAATATCGCACATGCTGTAGCTGGGAAATAGATTATTTTAACTCAACATGCCCTCTAAAGAATTAATCTGACTTTGATTAGATTGTATTCAATTAATACAATAAGGGAGAAAAAAAACTCTTTGTTCCCTATACGAGGGAAAGAAAGACAAAAGTCATTGGTGTCATTTCCAATTAAGGATTAGAGTTGAGCTCAAGTTTAATTTGCTCAGGTTAATCAAGAATTTTAAGTAGAAACACAATTTGTATTGTCTACAATCCAAAAATAAAAAAATTATATTGTCGTAGTAAAATCAAAATAAATCCTTTACAGAACTTTAAAGTAAGCCACTAACAATGATATGATAAATAAAAAAAATCAACAATAGTGATTATGAAAGTAAAGATAAAGAGAACATGAATGAGCAGTTAAATTCTTGTAACTTCGATTCCAATCTATATTGTGTTTGAGTTGGGTCTCAAATTGGGTTATGACCTTATCTCAATCCGACCTAATCTCTTGATCAGAACTTTAATATTCTTCAGAAAATTCAAAGGCTGTTGATGCGCGAGTGGGAATGCAAGGTTTATCATCTTTGGAGAGAGGGCAATCAATGTGCGGACAGTTTGGCAATGCACGGGGTTGGCTCATCAGAGGTTTCAGATCCCCCAACCCCACAAGCAATGAGGTGAGTTGGATGCTTCAAGAAGACACTAGGGGCATTGTTCTTCCCAGATTGGAGCCTCTAACTTAGTTTTTCTTCCCTTGTTACCCAAAAAAAAATTCCTTTTCTCGTGACAAATATTTGGTTTTATACAAAATGAGAGCTCCTTATTAACTCAAATAATAAAACCAAGAAACTAAATAAATTACTTACAAAAATAGTAAACTTTCACGATGATAACGCTGGCTTAAGGTGAGAATGTGATAAATTTTGAATATTTAATTTCCCTGTCAATTTTATTTACCCACTATTTGCTCATCTACTACTTAACTATTAGGGATATCTTAAATATTTTAACCGCACTTCTAGTGTAAAATTTTTAGTATATGATAGTTTTGCATTTTTTGAAGAAATTTTCCAGATTTAAAAGTTTACAAATATTTTTATATGTAAATTAATTTTTGATAGTATCCCAAAACTCAATCATTTTACTTTTCTTTACAACAATGGATGAATCTATATCTATATCTATATCTATACTAATACTATACATAAAAGAGGATTGGGGTGCTAAAACTTTTGATTGTCCTTTTACCCCTCTCAAATTTGATAATTCCAACTTTACTTTAATTATTTTATTTATTTAATTTATCTCAAAGTCTCATTCAATGTCTTAAATAAAATTAATTGCAAATCATCATAATAATAAGATTTAATTAGTTTCTTAGGCTCTTAAAGATTCCATCACTTATTTAATTAAATGCATATGTTATGGATCAAATTAAGTAACCACTCTTTCATTTTCCCTTCACATAACCTCTTTTTTATCTCTACACTATAAATTACGGCCATCCATTCTCTTCAACCCACCATATCACTGCTAAGCCAAATTCCTACGTCAACATAATGGTTTCTGAAATATGTTATATGGAAAGTTTGTCAAATGGTTTATAATGTACGTGACTTGTGTATGTATGTGCACGTGCATACATTAGATAATATTTGACAAATGGTTTGTAGACTTAAAGATTTATTTTTTTATAGAGTTGAAGACTATGTCTCATGTTCAATTCGTAGCTCTTGATTTGTGGTTTGTCTCTTGAATCCTTGAAAATGGAAGGATAATAGATTATAAGAATGTTATTATTTGAAAGTCTTGATATTTAAGAGTATGTATAAATTTGATTTGGGAACCAAAGATTGTTTTCAATATGTATTTTTTTTACCGTGGATCGGTAGGACTCTTATTGATCATTTAATACTTAGAAAGAATGTTTGATCTTATTTTTGTACTTTATGCAAAGCTTATTAAAAAATTCCCCTCGCACAATGTTATAAAGAGCTTTTGTGCTATTTATCATAAGTTGTGCTTTTTCTTTGAATATAGGTCATAAGTTGTGCTTTCTTGTTCATTAGATGTATTCATGGTTTAACTCTTAACTAATTACACGGTTCATATGCACTTTAAGTTGCTTTTTGTGCTATTTATCATAAGTTGTGCTTTTTCTTTGAATATAGGTCATAAGTTGTGCTTTCTTGTTCATTAGATGTATTCATGGTTTAACTCTTAACTAATTACACGGTTAATATGCACTTTAAGTTCACAGGTGCTATCAACTTATCCAACGCTTTCAATGGTTGTTGTCCTTTTGATTTTCTTACCTCTATTAAGCATGTTTTATGTTCTTTCGTTAATAATTATGTTGAATCATAAAACTTTATTTGTCTTTTTATTAATCATCAATAAGTTCTTTGTTCCTATCAACTTTAGGCTACAAAGATTAACTAATAAAATATATTGGCTATCTATCTTCTATTCATTGAGTAAATCAAAATACACAAACATATATATGATATATTTGATTGAATTGCATAAAAAATTAATTTCTTATATGAAATCCAGTTAATTTGTCTCTTGATTAAGATTCTCTAATTTAGATTAAAATTTTGACTTATACAATTCCGTGAACTGAGCTATTCAAACAATAGCTTTATATCGGTTGTGGTTCCATCTTGCTATTATAGCTTTTATAATTTTATATTTAATAATAATTTTGCTATACCAAGAAGATACTAGACATTTAACCTTATTAATTTTTATTTTAGTGGCATTGTAACTTTCGTGCATGATGTATTGAGAATCAATATACCATAAGTAAATATTTTATCGTAGTACATATTTAAGAATCAATAATGTGGAATATATTATTTACTAATAATTTCTTAAACCAAGTCGTCTTGTGCAATGCGTGTGGCACACTAGTTTCATAAAACCCTAAACTATGGTATTTCAGAAAACCCTCTTGAATGGTCAAAATTATATTAGTCGCTTTTAACTAGGGAAAAATTCATAATGGTGTTAACGTATAGACTAAAGTGTAGACTGTCCTTTTATTTTTACCTATCCTTATTCGGTTAAGGATTTTGTTCAGATTTTAGAAAGCTTAGAGATAATTTTGTAGAAAGGCCCTCAAAGATCATAGGATATTTTGAAATGTAGTCTTTTTCTAAAGGGTTTTATCTATATTCTTGTCTTATTTGTGGATTTAACCTCAAATCTAAATAATTGCTAATTTATTCTTGTATTCTTTCACATTGAGTTAAAAATACACCTTTTACATTACTAAATTTCAACCCGTGAGTAGCGTAATTGAAAAAAATCCTTCTCTTCTATAAAAAGTTTTTATTTTAACCTAAGCACTGTAAAATCTATACCATATTTTATTATTAACTCCTATGAGTTTTAACAGTGTTAGATTAAATCTATACTACTATAAAAGAGGATTGTGGTGTTAAAACTTTTAATTTACTTTTTACCTTTTCAAATTTTGATAAATTCTAACTATGCCATTATCTCTAATTAATCTTTCATTAAATAAATATAATCTCTAATTAATTATGCATCTCCTCAACTTTCTAAATAATTATAATTATTAATAATATTATAACTATTAATTTTAAAAAATAAAATAAAATATTTTATAAAATAAGCATACACAATTATTAATAGTAGCCAATTAAATTAAATTATTATACTATAATTCAATGAGCAATAAAATAAGTAGAATAAATTTTGAATCGCATAAATAGTACAATTATTTTAATAATATCACATAAATTATGAATTATCCTATTTATTTAGTATTATCTTATTAAATAAATTAAATAAATAATTTAATATTATTTTATAGTATTTTCTCAAAGATTATTACATGATCTTGAATAATCTATACGTGGTAATGATTGAAAACTAACTTTTTACAAAAATTATTCAATATTAATAATAGTACTATTAATTGTTAATGATAGTATAATAAAATTTATAAAATATTTATAGTACTAAATTAGTTAAGAGCATAATTAAAAATTTTAAATTAGATAAATATTTTATAGTATCTGGACAATATAATTATTTTAATAGTATTACATGAACTAAGAATTATAATATTAAATAAGGTAAACTGCAGTAAACCCTCATGAACTTTCAAGATTTTGCAAGAAATAGACCATATAAACTTTGAAATCACACTAAACCCCTAATAACTTTTGTAGAAAGCCCCACTATCTTTTAGATAAATTACATCATACCCTTTAATAACATTCAAAATGCCTTTTATGCCATTTTATTGTTCTAATTTATAGGAGTTATCGCAAAATTGAGAAAGTTATTGGGGTCTTCTTTGAAATAGAAAAGTCATTAGGGGTTTAGTGTAATTTTGAAAGTTCATATGGGTGAAAGTTTATAAGGGTTTAGTGTAATTTATCCTATTAAATAAATTAAATAAATAATTTAATATTATTTTATAGTATTTTCTCAAAGATTATTACATGATCTTGAATAATCTATACGTGGTAATGATTGAAAACTAACTTTTTACAAAAATTATTCAATATTAATAATAGTACTATTAATTGTTAATGATAGTATAATAAAATTTATAAAATATTTATAGTACTAAATTAGTTAAGAGCATAATTAAAAATTTTAAATTAGATAAATATTTTATAGTATACGGACAATATAATTATTTTAATAGTATTACATGAACTAAGAATTATAATATTAAATAAGGTAAACTGCAGTAAACCCTCATGAACTTTCAAGATTTTGCAAGAATAGACCATATAAACTTTCGAAATCACACTAAACCCCTAATAACTTTTGTAGAAAGCCCCCACTATCTTTTAGATAAATTACATCATACCCTTTAATAACATTCAAAATGCCTTTTTATGCCATTTTATTGTTCTAATTTATAGGAGTTATCTGCAAAATTCAGAAAGTTATTGGGGGTCTTCTTTGAAATAGAAAAGTCATTAGGGGTTTAGTGTAATTTTGAAAGTTCATATGGGCTGAAAGTTTATAAGGGTTTAGTGTAATTTATCCTATTAAATAATTATAATGAGAAGCAACTGTTGCAACATGTTACAGGTATCAAGTGTAACTATCTAGGCCAGGAACATTAGGAAAAAGCTAGCAAGATTAATGCAGTTTAGTTAATTTAGAGTTAAGTTTGTAGGATCGCTGATCTATCACACTTAAACACTAGAGGGGGGGTGAATAGTGTTTATAAAAAATTTATGCAAAATAGATTATAAATTGCAAAATTAAATAACATCAAACACAGAAATTTAAACAATCACAAACACAGAGATTTTATACTGATTCCACCACTCCGGTGTACATCCAGTCCCCAAGCAAATCCCGCTTGGGAGTTTCCACTATGATTTTGAAACAACTTACAAAATCAAAAATCAAACCTGACCAATTTGCAAGTCCCTGCAAATTGCAACAATCTCAAACCTGAGATCACAAACTCTCACACCAGAGAGCCTCCTTTTTGAACAAGTAATACAATTCCTATAAGCCTTGAAGTGTTGGTGAAGTGCAATGGTGGCTTAGGAATCTTTTGATCTCTTGAAAACTTTTAGAAAATCGAGAATTTTGAACTCTTGTTTTTTACAAAAACTCAATCTTATGTATATGAAAGTTGTTTTAAAATTCAAGTTAACACCTATATATAGCCCTTTGAAAATTTGAATTTTAAACCATTAAAACGTTTCAAAATGGCTATTCAATGTTAGGTATTCAAATTTTGAAGCTGCCGAAAGGGTTTACGTAGTCGACTATACATGAAATTAGTCGACTACTCTATGTTGAAACAGACTCTGTAAAACAATTTTATTGCTTAGTAGTCGACTATAATGTATATTAGTCGACTACTCAATCGACGAAAGTCTATAAAATTATTTTGAAGGTTAGTAGTCGACTACTTTATGTATTAGTCGACTACTCAATCGACGAAAGTCTATAAAATTATTTTGAAGGTTAGTAGTCGACTATACATGAAATTAGTCGACTACTCAAGATTAGTCGACTACTCTGAAGATTAGTCGACTATACTGTAAAAAACAGAAACTTATATTTTAACACACTAAGATGAATAGTCGACTATAATTGCTATTAGTCGACTACTAAAGACTTAAAATTATATAACTTATATATTTTTAGACTTATTCTTTAACTTTAACTTCTATTGATTAACAAAGGGATTTCTTTTGTTAATCCACACATAAGCATGTGTTAGTGTGTTCTAAAGATATATATGTGTGTGCATGTGAGTGATCAAGGCTTGTACAATTGAATCTAAGCAAAGAAAGAGAAATGTACATTACAAAGAATATCTTCTTTACTTCTTTTTGCCTTGACTCATCCAACACTTCACTTGTACATATTATTTGATGTGAAGATCTGCATAAATATGTTAGTGCACAATAATATGAATAAATTGTTATCATCAAAACACTATCTTGAGAGATTTGATATTCAACATTCTCCCCCTTTTTGATGATGACAATCAATTTATGCATATGTAAGTATATATGAAATAAGATAGTTATGAACAATATATATACTTACTCCCCCTGCACATAAGCATTATCACATAGTGTTTTTACTCCCCCTGCACATAAGCATTATCACATAGTGTTTCTCCCCCTGCACATAAGCATTATTACAAGAGTTCAAAATTCTCAGATTTTCAGAAAAGTTTTCAAGAGATCAAAAAGATTCCTAAGCCACCATTGCACTTCACCAACACTTCAAGGCTTATAGGAATTGTATTACTTGTTCAAAAAGGAGGCTCTCTAGTGTGAGAGTTTGTGATCTCAGGTTTGAGATTGTTGCAATTTGCAGGGACTTGCAAATTGGTCAGGTTTGATTTTTGATTTTATAAGTTGTTTCAAAATCATAGTGGAAACTCTCAAGCGGGATTTGCTTGGGGACTGGATGTACACCGGAGTGGTGGAACCAGTATAAAATCTCTGTGTTTGTGATTGTTTAAATTTCTGTGTTTGATGTTATTTAATTTTGCAATTTATAATCTATTTTGCATAAATTTTTTATAAACACTATTCACCCCCCTCTAGTGTTTAAGTGTGATAGATCAGCGATCCTACAAAGTTAACAACTTTTAAGTTGGATGAGTATATTTTAGAGAACTTATAGAATTGACAGTTTTATTTAAGAACAATTTTAGATTTGGGGACTTATTTTACAAAAGGTTAACACTAGGCGATCATTATAAGAAAAACATTCAATTACAATAACTACACAATAATAACTAATTCATATATTTCTTTGTAAGCAATCTTATTATACAACTTTATTTATTAACACATAGTTTTACTATTTAATAAAAATTCAAAACTTAAAACATGTACATTCATGTGCAAAGCACGTACATTATACTAGCGATAATGAAAATTAGATGTGGGAGAATATGGGGAAAAATTAGCAGATATACAGATTTGGGACGTAAATCTGCAAATAGAATGAGTTATGGGGTTACAGAACCAAAAATCCCTTTTATAATTCCTCTCTCACATTTGACACCGAGGTGCCTATCATCTTCTTTATTACAGATACACAAATTTCATTTTAGCCCCATTTTCTTACACCCCTTCACGTTCTTAGCCTGGCGATCGGATCAACGCGAGGCATCCTCTCCAGGAATTGGCATTCTCCCTGAAATCAAACCCTAAATTTGAACCTTAAAAAAAAAAATTAGTTTTGAGCTCATAAACGATTCGAGCTCACTTCCAGAAAAAAACCCTAGCGACAACCCAATCTTCCGACCTCATCAGATCCTATGTAAGTCATCAATTTATGTGGATTTAGTTTATTGTGTTTCATTTTTTGTGTTGAATCCTATTTTTGTACAAATCATTTGCTTCTAACGTTTGCTCCCAATTATTTTTGACAAGTGTTTGAAATGCTTGAGCTGGAAACGTGTGGAATCTAATCCTTGTTTGGCCATTCTGGGTTTTGAAATTAAGCTGTGAAAATATCATAATCAAACTTGATTTGAATTCTAAATAAATATCTTTAGCAGACTAGTGAGAGTGTTAGGGTCCAAGTAGTCCCAGATTGATTAAATGGGGATAAATTATGGGTTTATTAGGGATTTGGGCTGCCTCCATGTAACTGCTAGTTTTCAGGGGTGAGTTCTTCTATGGCTCTTACCCGATGATGACGCTGGTATTGTAGTATTTGTGTGGGTCTGGTCTTTAGTGCAAAGCCAAAGAAGGCTAGTCGGGGCTAGATTAGCCCCGAA
Source organism: Asparagus setaceus (assembly GCA_012295165.1). Taxonomy (NCBI): domain Eukaryota; kingdom Viridiplantae; phylum Streptophyta; class Magnoliopsida; order Asparagales; family Asparagaceae; genus Asparagus; species Asparagus setaceus. The sequence goes on along the minus strand of CM022709.1, from coordinate 30,186,471 downwards.
CCAGCTCATGTTGGCGTCAGACTGCTGCAGAGGTTGGTCGTATTTTTAGGTCGGTCTAGTCTTAAGTGTAAAGCCAAGCCAAATGGGCTAATCGGGATTAAACTAGTACAGGGTCAGTTCGTGTGGGCATCGGACTGCGGAAGCTTTGTGGTATTTTTAGGTGTGTCTAGTCTTAAGTGCAAAGCCAAATGGGCTAATCGGGACTAAATTAGTACAGAGTCAGCTCGTGTGGGCGTTGGACTGCAGAAGCTTGGTGCTGTTTTTAGGTCCATTAGTCTCACATTGATAAAATGGGGAGTCAATTGTGGGTTTCGAAGGGATTTTGGGTTCCCTCTCTTAACAACTTCGTCACTCCCCCATTTTCCTGATACTATCAAACTGGAAAAAGGAGAAGGAGAAAAGAAAGAAAATACATCATTTGTCGTTGTTGCTCCTCCATCTAGAATTGCGCTCTTTGACACTTTTTTCCGTCCTTTAAATATGTTGAAATCAACTGCTTAATGAAGGATACTTGATGGCTTGATTTTAGGAAAATAATTCTTTAGAAGTTGTACTATTTTAAGCACATGTAAATGAAGCCAGATGAGAGACTAAATCTCAATTCAAAATTTTGTCATGTTATCATTCCTGATAAGCAAAGGTAACAATTCTTAGTAACCAAAGGTAATAACTAATATGCGAATCCACCTCCACCCCACTGTCATGACTTATCCCTCCTTGAAAGATGCTTAATGCTTTTCCTCCTTGTCTTTTGTTTTCAGGTGATTATATACATGGACTAAATTTCTACTCGTGTATAACGAGCCGGAGATTGATCGAAATGCCACGTTATCCTGACATAGGGTGGGAACATGGTAAAATGGTTGGGGGACAAAGACACCATGTGCAATGTAATTACTGCCACCGAACCATGATTGGGGGTATAACTCGCTTCAAGAAACACTTAGCAAGCAAAAGTGGGGAAATCAAGGGGTGTGAGGCAGTGCCAAAAGAAGTAAAGGAGACAATAAGGAACCATTTAGCCGCATTAAAACCAAAGTCAATGGAAAAGAAGAAAAGGAGGAAGGTGTATGTTGTGCAGCCTCTTACTCATCAAAACATGGACTCAGAGGGATCGGATACATATGTGACAAATGCTAAACATGAATTGCTAACCTCTTATGAAGGGGAAGCTCACTGTATGTATTTTATCTATTTTCTTGTTCTCCTTTTACTCATTGAAATCTTTATCTTTTAAGATCTAACTTGATCCTCTACTTTGAAAGGAACATAAGTTAGTTGCTAATCTTTACTTACAACAAGGATTGTTAAGTAGCCATGAGCTAATACAAAAAAATTTCATATGTTATTTCTTCAAATGCTACGTTAAGAATTTTGTAATGAATCCTCAAAGTATTTTTCCTATCAATGCAGACTGACTTGATAATCTTGGTATGTAATTATCTCCATCCAATGAAGATTTAATCGTTTAATGTGATTTTTTTTCAACATAATTTTAGAATATTGTTATTGCATATGCTCCCCCAACGAGCGATCCACAGTTTTGTTATGCCTAAATTATCACTATGCATTTATAACTCCAAAGGCCTTGAGTCTAGCTTCTGTTTTTTTGCCTTTATCTCCATTACACATATAGTTCTGTAATAGTTTTTCCATTTATTTTGCCTTTGATTATTTCCTACTTCTTTGTTATGCTGCTTCAAGATCAGCTGATAAACAAATTTCCACTGTCGCAAAGGAGTTCTTGGATGCTTTCTCAAGCGATTTGTCCAAGGACGAGCAAGTAGGTAGCTGATATTATTCACGTGTTGCTTATTTCTTTCCATTGCAAATAATTATTTTGAGCTATTATGCAGAGTCTTCAAAGAAAACTTACTTTTATATTTCATGAATCCATATCTTGTGATTGTTTGCTATTCCCTTATGTGTTTGTCTTTCTCTATGTATTTTACTATTTCAAAAGGGATCAGCTCCCCCAAGAGCTACTGATGTGGGGTGGGCCCACGGTATAATGGTAAATGGGGACCGACAAAAGATAAAGTGCAGATATTGTTCGAAGGTAATCTTAGGAGGTGGAATCTCACGCCTTAAACAACATTTGGCTGGAGAAAGGGGAAATATAGCCCCCTGTGAGAAAGTGCCCGACGATGTTAAATCACAAATTCAACAACATATGGGTTTTAAAGTTCTGGAGAAACTTAAAAGGCAGAAAGAATCAGAAAGTTTGAAAAATTCTGGCCAACATTTCAATGAAGAAGATTACGATGGTGAGTTCCATAACGAAACTTCTACAAGGGGAATTTTTTGTAAGAGAAGAGGAAGGGAGGTGGAAAATGTAAAGTCTCACAAAAGAACAGAAAAGTTCTTTGCTTCCCAGGTTTCACAGGCAGCACAGTCGGCATTGCATTCTACTTTTGCTTCACAAGAGAGCATAGACCAAGCTGATATTGCTGTTGCAAAATTTTTGTATGATGCTGGAATACCATTAAATGCAGCTAATTCTTACTATTTCCAAAAAATGGCTGATGCGATTGCGGCAGTGGGTCCTGGATATAAAATGCCTTCTTATCATTCTTTGCGTGGTAAACTGTTAAACAAATGTGGTCATGAAGTAGGTGAAGTTTGTAAAGAGATTCGAAAATCATGGGAAGCGACGGGTTGTACCGTCATGGTTGACAGGTGGGTGGATAGGAGCAGTCATGTGGTGTTTAATTTCCTTGTTTATTGTCCAAAAGGAACCATGCTCATCAGATCAGTAGATGCATCTGACATTGATCTTTATGGTGAAGGTCTTTTGAGTTTATTTGACAGCATTATCCAAGAGGTTGGGCTTGGGAATGTTGTGAATTTTATTACTGATACTACACCGTCTCATAAAGTTGCAGGAAATGCATTAATGAACAAGTACAAGACCTTTATCTGGAGCACCTGTGCAAACCATGGCATTGAGTTAATTCTCAAGGAGTTATGCAATTTGAATGAAGTGAAAGAGGTTTTGGCACAGGCAAAGAGGATTTGCCAGTTTATATACAACAATGCATGGGTGCTTAATTTGATGAGGAAGAAAACTGAAGGAAGAGATATATTTCAGCCTGCCATGACAGAATTTGTTACGAAATTTTTAACATTAGACAACATGGTATCTGTCAAAGACTCACTTCATCAGATGTTCACGAGTACTTTATGGGAGCAGTCAACTTTCTCGAAACAAAGTGCTGGAGAGGATGTCACAGAAATTGTGCTAAATCCACAGTTCTGGTCTTCATGTATGAGAGTCGTGAAGGTATCAAAACCTCTTGTTACAGTTTTACACCTAATAGATAGCGGAGATAGGCCATCAGTGGGGTATTTTTACAATGCTATGGAGAAGGCAAAGAAAAGTATCATGTTAGCATTTAATAACAATGAAACAGATTATCTTCCATATTTGGAAATTATTCAGCATGCGCGAAATGAACTCCATAGTCCACTGCATGCTGCTGCTTGTTACCTTAACCCATCCATATATTACGGTCCCAGCTTTTCCATCAACAGTGTTATTCACAAAGGTCTGCTTGATTGCGTTGAGATATTAGAGCCTAACTTGACAGCCCAAGATAACATTACAAAGCACAAAGCATGCTATGAGGATGCTGTTGGCGACTTCAGTAGACCAGTGGCAATGAGGGGTAGGGAAACACTATCTCCAGGTCAGCTTCACTCTTATTTTCTGTTTGTTTCTGACATAATCAAGCTTTCCCGCTGCTTATAGCTTTTTGGTCTTGTTAGAATATATATATATATATGATATTTAAAAAATCTAAAATTTGAGGTCCTATATGTAAAAGCTTTGGAGACTAATATATATAGTATCATAGTAGCGCCTGAGTCATGGATAATGTTTCCTTAGAAAAAATCAAAAAATGATTTCAGATCTTGAGCCACCTTTATCCGATCATAAAGATGATTCTATTTCGAGTACCTTTTGAACCTCAAATATGACTGAATAGAATATTTCAGATAGTAGTCTTTTCATTTATCATATGCATGTGCTTGTACTGGACTTTTCACACTGTTCTTCCATTGATCGTTTATGTCTCTCCACTTGTTTCTCATTATCAAATTTCTGTCTTGCTTATTTCTAGTTGTCTAACTAGCTGTTCTTTTCAGTATTGGCCTTTTATTTTGCATAAATACTGGTTATTAACTTCTCTATATGAGCAATGAACCTTTAAGTTCCACTTCTTTTTAAAAAAATACTCATGCACTTTGAAGTAACATTCCGAACATATGTGAAGTTGGATTTCATAAGTGTATTAAATAGTACTGTCATCAATTCCCTTATTTATTGCATGGAACATGCTTAAAATAATAGTTACCGTACATTCTTAAGCACTAATCTTTTTTCATCAAGGGGTTCATATGTTAATATTTTCTCGAGGGCTAGTTCTTTTTTCAACCATCACTTAATATCTTTTTTTTGCTTGTGCAGTCTTCTGCTTATGCAGTTCTTTTCTAGTCCTTAATGATATAGTCATATCTGTCTTTTAACGTTTTACACTTGTGCACTTTAATATGCCTGTTTAATCCTTTCGGTTGATACTTCAAAACAATTCACGTCACTGGGTGCCCGAAATAAAGTCACTACAACTAGCATGTTTTCCTTGAATTTTTCTTTTAAACATAACTGTATTGAGAAATTATCTGCTAATATAGTAGTTACAGTTAGCTGCTTGACAAAATGCTGCAGAGAAGGCATTAAGCTGCTCATTGAAACAAGATGCAGTAGAGAAATTCTTCATCGACTCTACCCCATAATAGCTTAATTAGGGCTCATTGATAGGCAGCCCTCAAGCTTGATGTGAAATTTGATAAATTATGAATTCTATCCTCGGCTAATGGCTTTGTATAGAATGCATACATGCACACATTGTAATGTACACGCATGGACACATTCATGGACTATCAACATGCAAGTGTAGAGTACAGTAAATTTGCTCCCACATGATATACTTAGGTTAGTTGCCTAGCCTCTTATCTAGGAGCTATTAAAAATGTTTAGTCTGGTTAAATTTCAAGCTGCACAAAAAACTTCAATACAAGCTTGGAGCAAGTTCTAAACAAAACTATATTCTCATAAACAAGACTGCTCGTTTACTCTCTGTACTCTGTCTTTTAATCCATTGACGCCATGAATTATATATCTTGTTCCAGCTACATGGTGGTCTCTGTATGCATCAGACTATCCAGATCTCCAGCACTTCGCTGTTAGGATTTTAAGCCAGACATGCACCATAACTACATCCGAGAGGAATTGGACCATGAATGAGTGCATGCATTCAAGAAATAGGAACAGATTGGAACAAGAAAGGTTGACAGATCTCACATTTGTACACTACAATTTGCGTCTTCAACAAAGGTAATCTTCCCTAATCCTATTTTTGTTACTATTATCATTATTATAAATGTGAGGCAAATTCTACAAAACTACCATGGACTTTGGGCTGTTTTGCACAAAACTACCATATACCTTTTTATATTAGAGAAAAGTGCTATGACTGTTTTCATTAAACTACCACTCGTGACATGTTTTGGACAATTTGCTCTTATGCTCTTGTATTCTATATTGCCGTTATGAATTCTGTGGGGTAATAGACATAAATAAGTATAGGACTTTTGATCCAAGACAAGAGTCCAAGACTTAAATGCCATTAGCAATAATTTCCAATAGTTCATGGTATTTTCTGCAGGTGTCAAAGTTCATGATAGTTTTTTCTAATAAAACAAGTTTTGGTAGTTTCGCGTAGACCCACCTCTTCATAGTAGTTTTGTGAAATTTACGTGTAGTTTGATTCAAGGTCCTTTTGTTTTCACGAAGATCATTTCATTTCTCCCTTGGACAATATTAGGCAATTAGCAGCATCTGGAAGCAAGACACCAATAAGAGGCGAGCGCGATCCAATAAGTTTGGATGGAAGGGACTTCAGCATTGGAGAATGGATTGAGGACCCTGGAATACTCGAGGGACAAGATACAAGCTGGATGAATGTGGCTTTACCCAGTGATGTAGATAATGATAGTATTGGCGATGACGATGGAGGCACTGAGATGAGTGATTAAGATTTAAGAGTGGTGATAACATTAGATTTGTAATGTTCTATTTGTGCAAATGTGAAGGCAGGTCTTTTGTTGTATATATTGCTCATTTGATTAGCTAACTTTTCTTTGTTTATTAATTACAGTGTTTATTATAGTAAACTAGTTATTTGGTTGGCTGAGAACCTTGATAGCATGTATTCGATATTTCAGGGGTCTTGGTGATGATGATGGAGGCATTGAGATTAGTGATTAAGAGTGGTGATAACATTAGATTTGTAACGTTTTCTTTAGTACAAATATCATGGGCATGTATCAGGATTATTTGAGCGTGCTTTTTATGGTGTCCTAGATACCAAGGGTAAACTATACTTAAATATCCTATTGTTCACCCAATGTTTGCTCATAAATATTCTCAATTATAAATGGTTGTACTTAAATATCCTAAAGTTTCTAAAAGTATTACTTTAGTACATGCTGTTATGCAAACATGATAATTTCTCCATGAAAGTTCTCATGTGACATTCACATACTATTTTTAGAATATTTTGACTCTTATTCTTTTGTTAAACCTATCAAAATTCTATTTTAAACCTATCCTCATTCTATTTTAAAATAGGATTTTGATAAGTTTAATAATAGATCTAACAAAAATAAGGGATGAAATGTTCTAAAAATAGCATCCGAGTGTCGCATGAGAATTTTTGAGCTAAAGTTTTCACGCTTGCATTATTAAACGTACTAAAGTGCAACTTTTAGAAATTTTAGGGTATTTACGTGCAGCCATTTACAACTGATTGTATTTATGTGCAACATTGGATAAAACAATAAGGTATTTAATTGTAATTTACCTAGATATCAGTCGTGAATTGTTCATTTGATTAGTTAAGTGTTCCTTGTTTATGAGTTACTGGTTTTAATTTATTTGATTGGCTAAGAATCTTGATAGCATGCATTGGACATTTCATTAGAAGTTCCTACTTATGGAAAAGTTCAAAATTTATTATTTTATTATTTTATTTTATTTTCTTTATTTTGGAATGCGTACAATTATTAAATACTAATTTTATTTAAATATAAAATAAGTATTAAGCCTGTGCTTGCATAAATTTTTTGGTTTCTTTGGTTTATATATTTTGATTTATATGTCCTTGAATATATTAAGCTACCCTAGTGTAATAACAGAGATGATTAGTTATATTTCTTTATAGACTATAACTTATAGATCAACTATTAACTAATACATTAAATGCTTATGAAATAAGAGACAAAGAGGAACCTCTTTTTGTTGTACTAGTATGTACCACGTGCTTTGCACGTAATGCTTATTAAGTAACGATACGAGACTAAACATTCGAAGGCCGATTTATTGATATTTATGTTAGTTTTTTCCTCCACGAATTTGCATACTTGTATAACTAATAGATTGATATTTTTTTTCGTAAATGGGAGGTCAACTCGGTCGTAGATCTGTTCGTTTCCTCCAAAAAAAAGCAATATAATCTTCTCTCTCAATTATCACCTGTAAAATATTGTTGACTGCGAGGTATCCTGGTTAGTATAATCGAGGGACTGACTCCACTATCAAAATTCTCACTTCCTCCATTTTTTTATTATTCTTTTAGTGTTTTCTTTTGTGCATTTGAGCATCCATATATAGTATAATTTTATGCAACTCTTGAGATCCAAGTGGAATGTTTATGGAAGTAGATTAGTCGTAAAATAATTAGTACATAATTAATTAAGATAATTTGATTAGTCGGTGAGAGAAGATACATAAATGCTTTAATTATGGGTTCATTTCTCAGTACTATTCCTATTAAATGCATTATTAGTAGGTTCAGAAGGGCAGATGTCATAAATTACTTTGTTAGTAGGATATAATTATTATATTACAATATTTTTTTATGGAAAAAATATTAAGACACATCCCAACTAAACTAAAATCCCAGAAGCACAACAAAAGAATATGGATAAACACTACTCCTTATCAGACTATAGAATATTGTGTAAAAATGATGGTGGGTCTTTGAGCCATACCACAAAATCATCAATTTTCTTAGCTCTTCGGACCAACACATGAGCCGTTACATTCCTCGTTTGACGAGCTACCTGAAAATCTCATTTCTCAAGTCATGTGCAACATCGTTGAATATCATCCACAAAGTGTCTGAAAATCGAGTGTTGCTCTGCTCCATTTTGGATATCTATAATTACCACTTCCACATCTTCTTTGAAAATTACCTTTCCACATCCAGTGTCAAGATCAAATATAATAGCTTCCCACACCGCTTGGAATTCCATATGCTCAGAATTACCTCGTATCCAAATATTATGATAAGTACATTGCAATAGTTAGCAATATATACTATGATAATTTTATACGCTATTTCTAGACTACTACACTAAGAGGTTAACATTTATATTAGTATTCCTCTCCACGAAATTTTTATATATCATGTACACATATTAATATATTATAATATTAGATTAGATGTTAGAGTTTTAATTAAATATTAAATTATCTTAAATTATAATATAATTTATAAATATAAGTTATGATATTATTATCTTAAATATTAAAATTATATATTTATTGTATAATACCTAATATAAAGTGAAATATTTATCTTATTTAACACAAGACTAACATGGTTAAAATTTATGATATATACTAGTTCTTATGTTTATTGAAAAATAATTATAGTGTAATAAATAGAATGAATTGAATAAAATTTGAGGAATATGATTAAATTTTATAATATATATTTAGTTTTTATATTAGTTATTATGTTTATTGTAAGAATATAATTATAGTGTAATAAATATAATGAATTAAATAAATTTCAAGGCATTATTAGAAATTATCAAATTTTGGAAGGGTGAAAGAGGCAATCAAAAGTTTTAACACCTAATCCTCTTTTATAAATTGTATAAATTATGAGAAGAGAATAGAGTTTGTTTATCGGTTAAAGTAGATAGTTTGAGTAATATGATTTTTCTTTGATAAATTACAATCTCAAGCTTGAAATTTAAAATTAGATAGTTTAACCAGCAATATGCTTTACAAGTCTAAATAAAATTTATGATTTTTTAAAAAATGATTGAAATTTCAGTGTCATTATTAAGTAACATCGTAAATTCTTTCTTCCTTCGATAATCGAATACCGATACCGATACCAATTCATAAATCAGTAAATCCTTTCCTTCCTTGTCATCTATATAATCTTCTAATATGAGGATTCTAACTTAGCTAATTCTCATTTTATGATCAAATTAACTACATCATAGCATGCATATAAACCTAGCGTGTAAATCTAAACCAACCATGTATTAAACTTTAATTAGAGATAACCCAAATTGTTAAATACCTATTTTGAAACTCTCCAATTATCATATTTATTTATTTGGTCAGCCATGTTAGTGGATGATTTTTACAATTTAAACCCTCAAAAAACTCATAATTGCAAGAAGCATGTGCATGGGAAACTAGCAACCCTTCCCATCACTTATTCTTCCAAGAGAACCCCATCATTTCACTCCTCTCTCTCACTCTAAATCTGGCCAGCCCTCTAGACAACAGCACCCTTCCTTCATTCCCTCGTTTTCATTCATCTCCTTCACCCTCAAACCCCCTGCACTCTTGAGAGAAATACAAAGTAAGCTGCTTTGTGCTCACAATACACAATGTGCCTTTGAGGAAAGAGAAAGCTTTATTGATATGAGATTAAAGGATTGGTCAACAACTTATTCAGGGTTAATAGAAGGTTACATCAAGTAGTTAGTTTTTATAGAGATTTTTTATTTTGGGGCCATGCCCTGTAGTCAGAGCCATCATTCTATTGATGGATACAAGGCATAAATAATGTAACGCCCCACCTGGAGGTACATAAAAATTAGGCATGACCCGTCCATAATAAGAAGGGTCGACCTGCTCAATATTTACGTACTTCCCAATAGATATACAACAATACTGAAGGGCGAAAATAAAGCAGCAAAAATATATACAACACCCAGAATCACAAGGTTGACAACAGAGTCCATAGTATACAGAATAGAAGAAAACTAGAGGGAACATAAAATAATACAAGTCTGATAATAGCTACAATACTAGTACATGTTTGATAAGCCAAAAGTACTACAAAAGTAAATACAAATTAACTCCTACTAAGATCTTTCTCTGGAGCTAATCTTCAAAGTCAGGGTCTATGATCCCCTTGTCCTCGCCAACTGTATGACTTGCGAATGGATACAGAAACAATAGGGGTGAGTCTAAGGCTCAATAGGCAACCATAAAAATCTCAGGTACAACTTAAGGGGATAAATGAAAGGAATAATCATAGATATTTGAATGAACGAAGGGATCAACATGAAGTTACCATACTTAAATCATGATCATTGATCGAAATTGAATAGCATGTCAATATGAATAGTCAAAGTCTAATATTCAGGATTCCAAACTCCCAAATCATGGGATAATCAATAAACCACGTATGCTTTTATACACCCACCGGTGAGCGTCCTCACGCAGGGCACTTGTCCCCCCACCGGGACCCATTACTATCACCACTCACCGGTGAAGCTTGCTTCACACAGGGCATAATTCATGAATATAGACTATCAATCATCAACAATGAAAGGAATACTATCATTATCAATAGTTGAATCATCGAAGCAAGTCAAATTGCTACAATATAATCATTCAAAGGGTATCAACAGTATAAAATCAAAATAAACAACATTGGGAGTAGCAATGATTAAGCAATCAACAAAGAGCCCACGCATGAAGTGAATCAATAGGAATATTATGAAAATGATTAGATATACAACTGAGCATGGGAAATTGACTCGCAGAAATTTTAAGAAAGTATTAAATCGAACTCTCAAGGAATTGAGAGGAAACAATGAAAGGTTACCTACACATAATATTCACAAGGAAAGAAACAATCGATCCTCAAGAAATTGCGAGTGAGTAAAGAAATGTTACCAACACGTAGGGCATTGGTCAACTGAAGTAGAGCATAAAAGAAAATCATATTGATAATAATTATACGAGCATCAATTTCACAGTGATCTCATCAAGTGCCAAACAAGTAATTATTGCAAAAGAAAATGTGTCCAATGACACGGGTCAATCTGCATAGAGTATCAACCGATAACATACTGAATATGGATATTCACACAACTAAAGGGTAGGAATCCAACGAACAAAGTTGCATAGGAAAAAAAAGGATCCAATAGTACGAGAAAAATAAGGGAATGGTTACCTACCGATTGTGTTAAGTTCCTCTGGACCAACGAATGAATCCAAGATTCTCTGTCCTATACACACATACATGTATATCCATGAGATTCTAAATAACTATGTCTTTTATTATCATTATTTTCTAACTTAAATCATGGTATAAGCTACACTCTAGATGGTTACATCTAATACCTATAATATGCACAACAACAAAAGTAGTGTACATGCAGCGGTTTAGGATAGATGAATGGTAAAGCAATCGATACTCAAAGTATATGAAACTAGTGTCATATGACTCTAATATGAGTCTACTTTCAGAATATGTAAAATTTACATTAATGCATGGTATATAGCAATAGTTATGTTCTCAGCAAACCATACATATCAAGACTGCAGCAGAATAAACAGAGATCGCAATCTGGAATTATTAATTCATTTCAGGTACTTGTCATATATAAATGAGCTAATATTTGGTATACAAGTAATATGATGGATTAGCTTTCAAATCCCATGAGTTTCATCAATTTATCATTTTTATGATGCAAGTTATATGCAAAATAACACAAGGAGTGCAGACTGGAATTACCAGTACACATGCAATCCATTAAACTAGGATTAGACTTATCAAATGTCATCCAAATTAACTCAACATTGATCCATATGAAAGATTATTGAGTCTCGTTCTGTAAAAACAAAGAATGTCATGCATGCAAGGTATATAATGAGAGTTATGCTCTCTAAAATGAACATGACTCAGACAAACTATTTCAGACACATGAATTGAGTTCAACCACAGTTTAGAACTCGTACATGATCTTAGAATTAAACAAAAGAGGTATCAAATGAAAGCTACCGAAGTATAGTTTCTAAAACATCAAGAATAGCTGAATTTGGATATCTATAGGGAAAGTTATACTCTTTTCACTAATAGGGTATCTTGCTGGAATTTCTGTACGAAATTCTGTTTCAAAGAAGAACTGACATGCAAGCCCTAAAATGTTACATGCAAGGTCCCAAATAGGTATAATATAACTATAATTATTGATTTAATTCAGTTCTAACTAATGGAATAAAAAAAATTTTGGTTTATACCTTGGAGCACTCTTTCCTCCCTTTCCAAGCTTCAATGGACCATTTCTTGACTATCTTTGAGCTCCCTCTTGTATATGCCAATAGTGCATTAGATTTCCCTGGGGGCCAATATAACAACGATATTGCCAATTTGTTGGCAAGATAAGTCCTAATTAGCTCAATAAGCATGCCTTATTTCAATTATTAGGGTAAAGAAACAATGAGATAAGGTAGACACTCTGTATTCAAGTTTTTTAGAGATCAAAAAATTGTTGAAAGATCATTGCTTATTTAACCAACAATAAGATCCATACATTATATCAGAGTTGGTGCATGTCAGCTTGACACAAAGCATGGCATAAACTTTCGTAAAGGATTTATTAAAACGAAAATGAGATCCTCATAATAGAAACTGCCTCATACTCTGCTGGTGCACGTCAGAAGAATAAACCAGACGTAGCTTGAACATTTGCAGTCTATAAAGTTGATCACTAGATGTACGAACAGGTACTAGAAATACAACACACCAAAGAATGAGATCAAGATGCATGCAAAAAAAGCTGCACACGATGAAGAATGTGTACAGAAAAATTCCCCACCATCTATTCTGTTGAAAACAGAGAATGGATGGAGCATCTCTATGAAGTTGAATCCATTCTTTTGACAAGCATCTTCAGCAAGAGAAGTAGTAAGTACCATTACATCAGGTGTAATTTCTTCAAGTAACTCCTTCCCGAGAAAAGAATTACTCCTCCGTAATGTCAGATGGATCGTATTAGTCCCTGCTTCACTGACATTGAGAAAATGTGACAATGAGCCGCTGCAGAAGAAGCAAGTAAAATATGGGCATGGTCACAACGGAAAAAAAAAGTTGTATAGGAACATGTCTTTGGAAGGACATGTCTTCTAAAACAATATAAGCTCTTTATGATCGTCTCAAGATGCTATCGAGAATCAAGTTTCTACAATCAGTTAGTGACCCTAGACATTATATGTTATTTACTTTTGTATATGTTTAGACTATAAAATTTATTAAGTATTTTTATATTGCATTTAGGAATGCTTAGATTGCATATATGACATTATATTATACATTTGCGCACCATCTGATACGACAATCCGACATTGAGTACATATCCCCGATTTTCGCTATCCGACATGGATTTTAGCCGTCCGACATAAACCTGATATCCGATATTTAAAACCTTGATTTCATAGTACTACAACAAAAAATAACTAATCTTTTTTTTTTCCCAAAGCAAAGTAATCTGCTAACCAGCTAATGCAAAAACTCTTAGTAATTAGTTCTACAGACAAAGTGTACAAGAGATCCAACACTACATCAAAATCAACAGAGGAAGTAACTTTACTATTTTTTCTCGTGTTTTATACGATTTCAAAACACAGAGTTGCTGTGATGAATTAGAAATTTGTTGCACATGTGATTTATTCGCAAAGTACATAGCATATCATGTAATTCGTAATTCCAGTGAAAAATAATAAAAATACTAACTTTGTGCAAAAAGTGAAGTAATGATGTAGGACGCTTAACGAACAATTTCATGGAGGAGCGGGATAATCACGAGCTAAACGCCGACTTATACATATTATTGGCTTCTACAAAGAAACGATCATATCTTTTGATCCAGAAGGTGGATTCTGACATATTATATATGTAAATTACCTATCTTGACGAGACGGAGCTAACCAGATTGTCAGATTTTTATAATCTCATCAGTAATCCTTAGTTTTGGCTAAAATCCGAAAATAATCAGCCTTTAGTTTATTTTTAGTAATAAAGTTAGAGTCAATTTAGATTAGGAAACAAAATCAATTTTGATTTAATTAGGACTGATTTATTTCCTATATTATAGAGAGTCTTTTAGGGTAGGATTTGATACTTTCAATTTCTTTGTAATTCTAGTCTTAGTAGGAGTCTTATTTGTTATTCTATTTAAGAAGAGGCATGTAATCTTAAGAAATATAACTTTTTATCAATAAATTCCTCTTTTAATATTTTCTTCATGGATTCGAAGTTCTTCGTGAATTCGGAGATTGTTCTTTATGGATTCAGAGAGCACCCCTTGGTGGATTCCGAGGTTTTTACTTCCGCGCTGCGTCAATTGGTATCAGAGACTTGTTCCTCCGATCTAATGGCAGGTGATGAAGCCCCTATTTCTCAAACTAAGTTCGATGAGTTGAAGACCGATGTTCATCAGATTAAAACTACCGTAGATCGACTTGCGTCGGCACTGGAGCGTCTGAACACGGCAGGAGTTCAAAATCGCGTTGATGGTCGCCAACAACGTGATCCGACTCCACAAGATAAATTTCACAGCGACAGCGATTACTATCAAGCCCCACGCTGTGGTTATGATCGTAGAGACTGCCGTCGACGGGACAATTATGATGCTGGAGGGTTCAAGATGAAGATGGATCTGCCATCTTTCAACAGGCAACTTCATATTGAAGAATTTCTTGACTAGATTGCAGGGGTGGAGAGATTTTTTGAGTATATGGAGATTCTAGATGATCGAAAGGTTAAGTTGGTAGCCTACCGACTTAAGGGTGGAGCATCTGCTTGGTGGGAATCAGTACGCATAAATCGATCCCGTCAAAGAAAGCCGAAAGTCGATAAGTGGGAGAAGATAAAAAAGTTATTAAAAGCTCGTTTCCTTCCAACCTATTATTATATGTTCAACCAACATCCTAGTTCACACTCTAACCATGGTCATGGAAGGATTAAGCAACCCCAATTTGACTCCGAGAAAGAGCCTAGATTTGTGACGAGCATTGAAGTAGCAACAAAGAAAGAAGAACCTACCCTTGCCGAAATTCCTCCTAAGGTGCAAACACTCGTTATGCATGAGATACATGGTGCTGATGATGATATGATAGTGAAGATGGATATTATGCATGATATTTCCAAAGAGGTTGTGAGTGATATTGCACTTATTGATGTTGTCCCGATGAAGGAGAAGGATAAATTAGAGAGTGAGACAATTGATGATATGTGTGAATTGCTTGGTGGAGGGCTCGAGGCAAAGGAGGTGAAATAATTATGTATGGAGTATGAGGGAGAAAATTTTTCTTTGAAAGCAATGAGCATCAATAATTTCAACAATAATGAGATGACACCACCGGCACTAGAATATGAGGACTAACACGAAAAATATTTGGAGGAGTTTTTCATGTCAACTACAGAGCCACATATTTCCAGTTACATATACATGCCGCCAAAAAGATTCGTACACAAGTTTGATGCAGAAGAATTTCTAGCCGAGAAGGTAAAATAATAAATGGAGAAAATCAATGCAAAGTATAAGGCGGATGCTGATCGATGCAGGAGAAGAAAAATATTTATCGATGAAGCTACTATTCAAGCAAATATGAGCTCGGGGACGAACTTCTTTCAACGAAAAATATTTATCGATGAAGCTACTATTCAAGCAAATATGAGCTCGGGGACGAACTTCTTTCAACAAGGGGAGACTGATATAAGACGCTTAATGAATAATTTCATGGAGGAGCGGGACAATCACGAGCTAAACGCCGACTTATACATATTATTGGATTCTACAAAGAAACGATCATATCTTTTGATCCGAAAGGTGGATTCTGACATATTATATATGTAAATTGCCTATCTCGACGAGACGGAGCCAACCAAATTGTCAGATTTTTATAATCTCATCAGTAATCCTCAGTTTTGGCTGAAATCCAAAAATAATCAGCCTTAGTTTATTTTTAGTAATAAAGTTAGAGTCAATTTAGATTAGGAAATAAAATCAATTTTGATTTAATTAGGTGTAGGCTATCAAAATTTTATTACTGATAAGCCACAACCCACCAAGATATCGTCAAGCGAGGACACAGTTCGAAGGCTTCTAAAGAAATAGAATAGAGTCACAAACGCAAGGATAAGATTCAACCAAGAGGTTTAGCATCACGTCCAAGCTCAAAACGAGGAGCTCTCAGCGGCGTTTAAGCTCAAAAAGCAGAGCTTTTAGCCGCGTCCAAGCCCAAAACGCGGAGCTCTTAGCCGCGTCAAAGCTCAAAACGCGGAGTTTTCAGCCGCGTCCAAGCTCAAAACGCGGAGCTCTTAGCGCGTCAAAGCTCAAAGCGCGGAGCTCTTAGCAGCGTCAAAGCTCAAAACGCGGAGCTCTCAACCGCGTCAAACCTCAAAACGCGGAGTTTTCAGCCGCGTCTAAGCTCAAAACGCGGAGCTCTCGGCCGCGTCCAAGTTCAAAACGCGGAGCATCATAGTCATGTTCAAGACTGAAAAACGCGGATCTCAACCCCCGCGCCCTAGTCCTAAGCCGAAGGCGCGAGGGTCATTCAAAAACGCGGGTCTTTCGCGTTTTTGGCTCTTTAAACACGACTTAAACGGCTCCAAAACCGTTTTTCACGATTTGAGGGCCACGAATCCTGATTCTAAGGGGTCAGTTACACCCCTAAAATACCTATAAAAGGCAGAGGAAAGATTAAGCAAAGAGGAGAATTGAACTCGATTTGGAGAGCTAAGTGTGGGAAGAAGATTGGCGAATTGAGCACTTGAGGAGTGAATCGACTTGAGGGAGAGCTTGAGCTATTTCGACATCAGCTTTTCTTCAATTTGGCTTGGTTTCCAAACTCGTGCAGAGTTACAAAACTCATTCTTCGGGTTATCAAACTCGTTAGAGTTAGAAACTTGCTTTGCGAGTTCTTAAACTTGCCTTGCAAGTCCTTTTTAACGTGATTCCACGGACAAGACGGTCGGATCGTCCACGGGATACAAGGCTCAAGCTCCTATCGCCACCGTGAAGAACCCAGTTTTAAACAAAAGGAAGGATCTCTGTTGACCCTTCCTTCTTTTGTAAATCGAGTAACCGATCGAGGAATTTGTAGTTTCTTTTTATCTAAGTCAGTTAGAGAGAGAGATTGCATTCGAGAGAGTTGTATTTATCCTTTCTTTAAAATCAATTAGAAGGGATAACATTTATTTTACAGCTTTAATTTTTCCTCGCGAACAAAAGGTGGCGACTCCGCTGGGGACGATCTCTTTCACCGATGAAGAGGTGGTGGCGCAATCCGACGTCAAGCTCATTGGGACGGCTGTTAAAACTCTGACCGTAGAGTTTGATCAAGCCAAGTTCGAGGAGGCACTCTCCTCCGGATCCCTTAGCCCCAAGGCTATGCGTAAGATCCACAAAGCCTCTAAGGAGACCAAAGTCTCTTCGATTGCCGTGGCTAACGTGATCAGTAAAGATGGTGATGTTGCTGCAAAAGCCTCAAATCAGGCGAAAAGGAGCGCTGCTCACCGAAGAACACAGCCCCGAGATGGTCAATCGACCAACCAACGCGAACTTCGCGTTTGTGAGCCAAAACGCGATCCCGAGCTTCGCATTTTTTTTACAGAATGCAAGCCTCGCGTTTATGTGCCCGAACACGAGCCTCGCAAAAGCCAGGCTGAACGCAACCCTCAATGGCGCGTTTCACAGTCGAAACACGGGTCCCAACCCCGCGTTCAATTGCTCAAACGCGAACCTCGCGTTCGGCAGGGGGTTGCCAGCGACCCTCACGCCCCTATCCTGAAACGCGGGTCTCAACCTCGCGTCCAAGCATTCAAACGCGAACCTAGCGTTCCCAATCTAAAACGCGGGTCTGAACCTCACGTTCAAGTGTTCAAACGCGATCTTCGCGTTCCAAATGCCAAATCATCGGCATATCAACGCTGCTCACATGTGACCAAGCCGTCGTTGTTTGACCAATTGACAAATATCATTTGGTCCACCGAACGACGACATTCTCACAGGAAGAAGACTTCAGAGGTTGAATACCTTGGAGTCACTTCCAACATGATCGGTATAGGGAGACCATCAATCTCTAACTCCGAGGAATCAGAGGCAAATCGGTCCCCCGGCTTGAAAGAGGCTTTGAACGACTCCGACGGAGTTTACCGACATACTCGGACTCGAACAGGGGTCATATCCCCGTCAACTATCAAAAGTTGGCTAAAGGAAATGAGTCTGATGATGAGCATTCAGCCATCGCAGAATCTCAATCCTCTAGTTCTTTCATGGAGCATGGGAGCGCTGTCTACACGACGGAGAACGCTAAAGATTTTAAGAAGAGGCTCGAAGAGCATCAGGCTATGATGCAAGAAGCCCTGCGATCACAACAAGAGTCCATCGATCAACTTCGAGAAATGGTAGCCCAAGTTATTGCAGATAAGGCTCAAGTTCACATGGCTAGCTCAACACCTCAGCCGGAATCATCATGGAGGAGGAGTCGATCCTCAAAACGGAAAGAAAAAGTGAATGAAGCTCCCGATCAAGAAGCCCATCACGTAGAATCCTCCTCTAAAGAAGGAAGAGAGGCTAAAAACGAGCAAAGTCGTCAATCGGCAGAAATGCGAGAGCTGGAAGCCCGTCTCAATGCTATGGCTAATAAGTGTGAGCTTCAAGATCAGGGGATTGTCAGACCGTATCCTGCAGAATGGGATACAGTTCCTTATCCTCTAAAATTTAAAATACCGACGCTACAAGTTTTCGACGGCATGGGATCACCGAACCAACACATCTACCATTTTAAGTCACAGACTGGGAATGGGATGTCAAACGATGCCATAGCAGCTCGTTTGTTCATTGGCACCCTCAAGGGGGTTGCCTTTGAATGGTTCATGAAACTGCATGCAGGATGTATCCAGAAATGGGTAGATTTAGAGAGACTCTTCCTGTCACGATTCTTTGAAGATGACATAGAAATCACTATCATTTCTCTCCTTGCCATTAAGCAAAAAAAGGGAGAGCCTATCAAGGTCTTCGTCGAACGATTCCGAAGCATGGCTCTTCGATGCTCGACAGGTATGACACAGTCTGCTCTGATTGACACCTGTCGGCACAATTTACAAACCAATCTCCTAGCTCGAATGGGGGTTTTAAAATATCATTCCTGGAAATAACTAGTCTCTCAGGGCGAACAGGCTGAAGCAATTATTGCTAGGATTGAAGCTGAAGAAGAGGAGACTGACTCCGAAGACATGGCTATTGATGACCCAGCTCTAAATCGCGAGGCCGAAGACTCGGTTAGTATCAACCTAGAATAATTACAGACTGTGGGTTGATTATTTGTTATTTTTCGAGTAGAATAATAAATTCTAAATATTGTCAAGTTAACAAAATACTTTTGACAATGTAAGCACTTCAACGTGCAACACCACCACCAAAATTAACTTATCAATCCTCTCCAATAGGATGATAAGTCCTCAAAGTTGCTCAGATTGTAACACAATCCCGTCAGGTTAACAATGCACCTCTGACAACCAACTTATCAATTCTCTCCAATAGGATGATAGGTCCACAAAGTTGCTCCAATCGCAATGTATCCTTGTCATGTTAACAATGCACCTCTGACAACCAACTTATCAATCCTCTCCAACAGGATGATAAGCCCACAAAGCTGCTCACATCGCAACGCAATCCCCACAAAGTTAAGATTAGCTCGTCTCGTTATTAGCAAGGCGACCTCTTCTAATATCAACTTATCGACTCTCTTCAATAGAGCGATAAGTCCTCAAAGTTGCTCCGATCGCAATGTATTCTTGTCATGTTAACCTAACACCTCTGACAATCAACTTATCGATTCTCTTCAATAGAGCGATAAGTCCTCAAGGTTGTTATTAATAACACCACAATCCATGTCTCACACGTGTGGGGAATTTTATCCCGAATCCTGAGTAGGGGTAAGCCAACGCCTAATACACATTGCCGGTTTAGTCTTTTACCGATCGAAGAAGACACCAGAATTCAAATCTAGAGAATTTTATCCCGAAACCTAAGCAGAGATAAGCCTGCATCTAATATATGCAGCCGGGTAGTCTATTCCCGTGAGAAAGACGAAGCCTACGTATTCAACATCGTAGCATTAAGCCTAAAAGAGTTTTATTCTTTTAGCACAACGTCACATGCAGAACGGATTTAGATAATCTGTATGCTAGCCCGATTCAAACGGTAGTCGGTAAAGGCTCATCAAGTCCGTTGATGGCTGGGGGTTGGCCAATAACCCTAAAGTCAACGCCTAACACGCGTTGCCGGTTAGTCTCTTCCCCGTAAAAGACGACAAAGTCTACGTATTCAATATCGTAGCACAACGTCACATGCGAGGCGAACTCCTCTAACATCAACTTATCGACACTCATCAATAAGAACGATAAGTCCTCAAAGTTGTTCAAATCACAACTAAATCACGACAAACAACTTATCAATCCTCATCAATAGGATGATAAGTCCTCAAATTTTCTTAAATCGCAATCAACTTATCAATCCTCCTTAACAGGATGATAGGTCCTCAAAGTTGCTCCGATCGCAACGTATCTTCATCAAGTCAACACTATACCTCTGATGATATAATCAACTTATCAATCCTCCCCATCAGATAAGTTCCTCAAAATTGTTCAAATCACAACTAAACCCCGTCAATCAACTCATCATTCCTTTCCAATAGAATGATAGATCCACAAAGTTGTTCAAATTACAACACAATCCTATTAAAATCTGTACATATCCTCAGCAGAGTTTGATAACCAACTTATCAATCCTCCTCAATAGGATGATAAGTCCACAAAGTTGCTCACATTGCAACACAATCTTATCATGTTAACCTCACACCTCTGACAGTCAATTTATAAATCCTCCTCCAATAGGATGATAAGCCCGAAGCCTTGTTCAAACCACAAGCCCGAAGCCTTGTTAACACCACAAGTCCGAAGCCTTGCTCAAACCACAAGCCCAAAGCCTTGTTCAAACCACAAACCCAAAGTCTTGTTCACACCACAAGCCATGTCAGCCTTGTTCACATCACAAGCCTTAAACCTTGTCCAAATCACAGGTTTCATATTTTATCCCCCGACAAAATCTAAACTTATCGACTCTCATCAATAGAGCGATAGGTCCTCAAAATCTTGTTCAAACCACAAGTACCCAATTTTATCAAGTTAACTCTCCACCTCTGATAAAATCAACTTATTGACTCTCTTCAATAGAGCGATAGGTCCTCAAAATCTTGTTCAAACCATAAGTACCCAATTTTATCAAGTTAACTCCCCACCTCTGATAAAATCAACTTATCGACTCTTTTCAATAGAGCGATAGGTCATCAAAATCTTGTTCAAACCACAAATACCCAACTTTATCAAGTTAACTCCACACCTCTGATAAAATTAACTTATCGACTCTCTTCAATAGAGCAATAAGTCCTCAAAAATCATCATCAAGTTAAAAATTCCACCTTTGATGATAAAACCAATTTATCAACTCTTTACAATAGAGTGATAAGTCCCCAAAAGCTTGTTCAAACAACAAGTATGAAAGGCATGCCAAGTTAACACTATACTTTTGGCACCTTAAAGAAAAGTCTAAAAGACTTAGTTGAAAATGTGGGGTTCATCCTCGCGTTTTACTCATAAAATGCGAAGGACCACCCCCGCATTTCAACACAAAATGTGAGGGTCACTCCCGCGTTTTAAACACAGAACGCGATGGCCAGCTCCGTGTTTCAACCTCAAATCGCGAGGATCAGTCCCGCGTAGCAAAGTTCAAGACGCTACGGTCACTCCTGCATTTTAAAAAAAGTAAAAACGCCGGAGTTCACCCATGCAAGACGAATAATTAGCATGGACAAAAGCTGAACACAACTTCTTTGAAGACAGAATGAGGAGCAATATCTTCTCAGGATCAAACAAAAGAAGACGTCCAAAGTATTCCAAAAGCTTGTCCCAGTCAACCGCAAGCTTTCGAAAACTTTGGAGGGGGTTCTGTAGGCTGTCAAAATTTTATTACTGATAAGCCACAACCCACCAAGATATCGTCGAGCGAGGACACAGTTCGAAGGCTTCTAAAGAAATAGAATAGAGTCACAAACGCAAGGATAAGATTCAACTAAGAGGTTTAGCATCGCGTCCAAGCTCAAAACGCGGAGCTCTCAGCGGCGTTTAAGCTCAAAACGCAGAGCTTTTAGCCGCGTCCAAGCCCAAAACGCAGAGCTCTCAGCCGCGTCAAAGCTCAAAACGCGGAGTTTTCAGCCGCATCAAAGCTCAAAACGCGAAGCCTTCAGCTGCGTCCAAGCTCAAAACGCGAAGCCTTCAGCCGCGTTCAAGCTCAATACGCGGAGCTCTCAACCGCGTCAAACCTCGAAATGCGGAGTTTTCAGCCGCGTCTAAGCTCAAAACGCGGAGCTCTCAACCGCGTCAAACCTCGAAATGCGGAGTTTTCACCGCATCAAAGCTCAAAACGCGGAGCGTCATAGTCATGTTCAAGACTGAAAAACACGGATCTCAACCCCCACGCCCTAGTCCTAAGCCAAAGGCGCGAGGGTCATTCAAAAACGCGGGTCTTTTGCGTTTTTGGCTCTTTAAACACGACTTAAACGGCTCCAAAACTGTTTTCCACGATTTGAGGGCCACGAATCCTGATTCTAAGGGGTCAGTTACACCCCTAAAATACCTATAAAAGGCAGAGGAAAGATTAAGCAAAGAGAGGAGAATTGAACTCGATTTGGAGAGCTAAGTGTGGGAAGAAGATTGGCGAGTTGAGCACTTGAGGAGTGAATCGACTTGAGGGAGAGCTTGAGCTGTTTCGACATCAGCTTTTCTTCAATTTGGCTTGGTTTCCAAACTCGTGCAGAGTTACAAAACTCGTTCTTCGGGTTATCAAACTCGTTAGAGTTAGAAACTTGCCTTGCGAGTTCTTAAACTTGCCTTGCAAGTCCTTTTTAACGTGATTCCACGGGCAAGACGGTCGGATCGTCCACGGGATACAAGGCTCAAGCTCCTATCGCCACCGTGAAGAACCCAGTTTTAAACAAAAGGAAGGATCTCCGTTGACCCTTCCTTCTTTTGTAAATCGGGCAACCGATCGAGGAATTTGTAGTTTCTTTTTATCTAAGTCAGTTAGAGAGAGAGATTGCATTTGAGAGAGTTGTATTTATCCTTTCTTTAAAATCAATTAGAAGGGATAACATTTGTTTTACAGCTTTAATTTTTTCTCGCGAACATTAGGACTGATTTGTTTCCTATATTATAGGGAGTCTTTTTAGGATAGGATTTGATACTTTTAATTTCTTTATAATTCTAGTCTTAGTAGGAGTCTTATTTGTTATTCTATTTAAGAAGAGGTATGTAACCTTAAGAAATATAACTTTTTATCAATAAATTCCTCTTTTAATATTTTCTCCGTGGATTCAAAGTTCTTCATGGATTCGGAGATCGTTCTTTGTGGATTCAGAGAGCACCCCTTGGTGAATTCCGAGATTTTTACTTCCGCGCTGCGTCAAGTAATCTATTGACCTGCGAATGAAAAATTTATGGATTCTGTAGAGAAAATGCAGAAAAGATCCAGTTTTAGCGAACAGAAAAGATCAAATTCAAGAAAGGAAGTAATTTTAGGAGAAAATATGGATCATCCACAGAAGTTGGGAATGTGGTACACTATAGTGAACCGCGACTTGGGTTCAATTGTCCCAGATTCGCGTGGAACATGACTCGATTTACCAACTCCAGCAACTCGATTTAGAATTCAAACTAGTTAAAATTTTGTAAAAAAAACTCTTTTTAAAAGAATATACAACAAAGAAAGTGAGAAATTAAGCAAATAAAGTATGCCTATCTAATTGCAACATGATTCTCAAGGTTCTTTTACCCTTACTGATATCAACTAGTACTTAGGAACCGAACCTAATGCATACCACATTTACTGGCATATCATATAAGCCTACCCCCATCATACCCGATCCCTAATGAGTGGCGTATCACGTTCCTGTACCCGTCCTGTGAACCGGAATGAACTGGGTTCCATGCAACTATGATCAAATCTCAGAGATCTTACCTCCTAGTCCACGCCCTCGAGAGAGAAGTTCAGAGGAGAGAGACTATACCCGAGTTCGATGTCTCTTAGAGCAGAGAGAGATTAGAAAAAAGAAAGGTCGGAGGAGAGCAAGAACGCCAGAGAACAGACTGATCCACACGAGGCGACTCCTTGAAAACAACTTCTCAGATTATCGAAATTGCTATTAGATCCCCCAATCCTTAGAAGGGAAAGTTTGGATGTTGAATTTATATTTCGGATCTACTTCAATGTCACAATTCCTAAGAATCCTCAACTATACAAGAATTTAATTTTGTGTAGTGGAATAGGAAATTAGTGTTACAAAGAAATCCAAATTTGTTATTGTTTGAAAGAAAGTGATAAATTTAGAAAGTGTTTAATGATCCACTCATTATTGATTTTATATATAGAATAAATCTAGTATTTAATTATCATACGCATTCTAAAATGAAGGAAAAAATCACCTAATAAAATACTAAATTTTAAACTTTTCTATAAGTAGGAAATTCTATCGAAATGTCCAATGCTGCTATCAAGGTTCTTAGCCAATCAAATAAATTAAAACCAAAACTCATTAACAAGGAACACTTAGCTAATCAAATGAACAATTTACAACTGATATCTGTGTAAATTACACTTAAATACCCTACTGTTTTACCCAATGTTGCACATAAATACAATCAGTTGTAAATGGTTGCACTTAAGTACACTAAAGTTTCTAAAAGTTGCTCTTTAGTACCTTTAATTATGCAAACATGAAAATTTCCAATTGAAAATTCTCATTAGTACAAATATCATGGGCACGTATCAGGATTATTTGAGTGTGCTTTTTATGGTGTCCTAGATACCAAGGGTAAATTATACTTAAATATCCTATTCCACTACACAAAATTAAAATCTTGCATAGTGAGGATTCTTTAGAATTGTGACATTAAAATAGATCCGAAATACAAATTCAACATCCAAGCAGCCCCCTCCTAAGAATTGGGGGATCTAATAGCAATTTCAGTAATCTCAGGGACTGATTAAAATATTTAAGCTTAAGGGAAAAAAAACTTGCTTTCAAAGAGTGCATCATGCTGATCAGTCTGTTCTCTAGCGTTCTTGCTCTCCTCCAACCTTTCTTCGTTCAAATCTCTCTTTGTCAGTGTTCTAAAAAGCGCTCTAGGCGGCCTAGGCATAAGAGGATCTCTAGCTGCCTAGATTTGGCCGGAGCGGCCAATCTAGGTGGTTGTTCCGCCTAGGCAGCGCCAACATCTAGGCGGCATGCTTAGTTTTTTAAAAAAAGGGAAATTTGCTTGGAGGAACCAAAAAAAATTAGGCTATGCATCCCCCACGCCCAACAAAAGTCAAACTACAAAAAGCTATTTGACCCAAAGAATCATTCTCTTAGCCCCCCAAACAATTCTTTTAGCCCCTCATACAACTTTACACCTCATCAGCACTTTTTTTGTTCTATTTTTGCCCTTTTGCTATTATCTTCTCTTTCCTCTACTTTTTTCCGTCTCCTTTCTTCTTCTTCCTGGGTAAAAAATAGTCCTAATAAAGTTGTGATTTTTTTGGGGGGGTGCAGAGATGGATCTGGACAATACTGAGTGCGTGTCAATATCCCATGAGATCGACGATGAGGAGATCCATCGTCGTCTTCCCTTCTCCGGCCAAGCTCCACCCAGACGGCGGCAGTCGGCGTCGAGTGGCGGGAAACGAGGTTGCTCCGCCGAGCAACGTCCATGAGCAGGTAATTTTGATTTCTTTATTGAATTGAGAAATTTTAGAATTAGGGTTTTGAATCTATGTGTTCCTTTATTGAATTGAGATTGAGAAATTAGGGTTTGAATCTATGTGTTCCTTTATGAAATTAGGGTTTGGAATTAGGGTTTTGAATCTATGAGCAGGTGATTTTGCATCTATGTGTTCCTTTATGGAATTAGGGTTTGGAATTAGGGCTTTGAATCTATGAGCAGGTGATTTTGATTTCTTTATTGAATTGAGAAATTTTGAAATTAGGGTTTTGAATTGAGAAATTTTGGAATTAGGGTTTTGATTTCTAAAGTTCTCTTTTTTTTATACTTGCTTTGGTGGATTGTGTATGGATTAGGTTCATCTAAATGTAGGTTTTGAATCATTTGATGATTGTAAATGGGTGTTATTGTGGAATTGGATTTTTGGTGTTTCAGATTTAGGGCTTCATTAGATTTTGGATAAAGATGGTAATAGGTATATCAAGTGTTTTGATGATTTGTGTGACTTCATTTGATGAGTTTTAGAGTCTGAATGTGGCTGAGAATTGATCATTAGTCATTTTGTTTGGAAAATTTTTGACAAAACAGTTGTTGCGTATCAGTTTAATACTTTAGCTATAATTTTTTAATTTTTGTGATACTTGTTCCTTATCTGTGATGCATAATCATTCTCGGTGATATATTCTACTGTCACGAGACATTTCTATATTTTTGTGACATATAGAAATGTCTCGTGACGAGAATATATCACCGAGAATGATTATGAATCACGATAAGGAACAAGTATCACAAAATTAAAATTATAGCTACAAGATAAACCGATACGCAAATAACCGCTTTGTCAAAAATTTTCCAAACAAAATGACTAATGATCAATTCTCACCACATTCGACTCTAAAACTCATCAAATGAAGTCACACAAATCATCAAACACTTGATATACCTATTACCATCTTTATCCAAAATCTAATGAAGCCCTAAATCAAACACAAAAATCCAATTCCATAATAACACCCATTTACAATCATCAAATGATTCAAAACCCACATTTAGATGAATCTAATCCATACACAATCCACCAAGACAAGTATAAAAAAAGAGAACTTTAGAAATCAAAACCCTAATTCCAAAATTTCTCAATTCAAAATCCTAATTTCAAAATTTCTCAATTCAATAAAGAAATCAAAATCACCTGCTCATAGATTCAAAGCCCTAATTCCAAACCCTAATTCCATAAAGGAACACATAGATTCAAAATGTGACGCCCCAGGTTTCAACAAGGCTGCAGTCCAAGGTGAAACCCAGAATGTCAAACCTGCCATGCACCAACACCGTGCAACAACATGTTTCACCATCACAGTAATATCTCTCTAGTGAAGTCAAGTAACAGGTAAAAGTACAAGACAGGCAAATAAATAATAAAATAGAACAATGAGATCGAGAATTTACGGAAGTAGTATAAAGATCATCAACATCAACAGGGCCCAACTGGAGATAAAATAGCATATATAGAATCTGTCTCAGTACAAGAATCAATAAGAGGTTCACTAAGGCACTCAGCCTTTACACAATAGGATCACAAATCTCTAGAGTCTAAAAATAATTAAAATGAACATCTACTGTGGAGCTCAGAAAAATAACTACTAATATAAATAACTAAAAGAGGTTTGTGATGCTATCCATCAACCTGCGACTCTCCGTACACCTGCCTCGCTGCCTGAAAAGAGGGAAAACAACGAGCGTCAAGCGCTATAGCGAGAATCATCTCCACTGCCCCAGGGGGAAGGGCTAGGAGAATATAAGAAAATACTGGTTAATACATATAGATACAAAATTATTCATAAAGTACTAAAGAAAAATTGGCATGTAGAGACCCACAATACAAGAGTTAGTACGTCGAGCGAAATAATCCAAACAAGGAAACCCTCATGTATATACCATGTCTCGAATTGTGAATCACTATATACCAATTCGGTCCTCTGAATGAAAAATATTACCGAAGTAAAATACAATTATTCCAAACCTCAACTTTAGAGTCAAAGTCACATCTCGAACTACCCTCGGATAGTTGGCACAGATCACAAGGGAATATCGTCTAGCTCAGTCATCACCACAAATCATATCACATATATACTATGTATGCAATGCATCTAAACGTACCCAACACTCGGGTAATTTACCATGGAAGCAATAACACAAGCTGTGACCACACACACACACACACACACACACACACACACACACACACATATATATATATATATATATTCTCACAATATATCCCGACAGTGAGCAAGGACTAATAGAATCGTCTATTTAACTTAAGTTATTAACATTCCACCATGCTATTTTTTTACAAGAAATTCTACTTCGTCGCATCATCATGCGGATCGACATATCTGACTTACCGGCCTCATCGTATCACCATACGGATCGACATAGACGGCTCACTAGCCTCATCGCATTACCTTGCGGATCGACGTGTATGGCTCACTGGCCTCATCGCATTATCTTGCGGATCGACATATATGGCTCACTAACCTAACTGTGTCCCGGATGTCGCATTATACTTTATTAAGAACATGTACTTATGTGTTCGTGCACATATCTCGGTGTACAAATAATATCTCATGTCCACAACATCTCAGGTGTTTAATGGATTCTAGACATCATAATACAATTCAGGTTGGTCGAAGAAATTTCTCCAATCAAAAGTATACGACTCAAAACATACACATGCATAAATTCGCTGAAAAATCCTACGAAATCCCTCAAAATCGCCAAAGAAAAGAACAAGGCTTTGAGAGAAGGGAAAAAGGGCTACTAGGGTTTGGGACACAGGAGAAAAGAGGTATTTTTCATGTTTAAACATGTGTATATATGACAACAAACCGAAAAACTACAGCCCTAAACTTGAAACACAGCTGGAAAAAAAAACAATCGACTAGAAACAAACTCTTGGTATTTTAGCTATAACTTTTGCATCCGACCTCAGAATGAGATGATTAAAGATTTTCTGGAAAGCTGCTAAAGGTATCTACAACTTTGATCTTTTAAGTTTTCCATATTCACAACATATCAGTGTGAAAAGATAGAATCTCTCCACTAGTCATAAATTTCCAGATTTATGCATCGAGCATGATTTGTGCACTTGCACTCATATATGCACATATATATGTTGTAAAATCATCAAAACTCAGATAAACAAGGTTGTTTAATTATTTTAAGATCACAAAACATCTCTATAACTCATTGTAAATCTTTTTAAACACAAAAGATCAAATCTTTACACATATAATATAAAAGAATCTCTTTTCTATATTCAAAACTAGTTCTTTTAGGCTCAATAAAACCTTGTGAAAGAATTTCATTAAAACGATTCTCTGAAAAATTAGGTGTAGGGTTAGCGAGATGAAACTTCGCTGAAATCTTGTTAAAACAAGTGAAGGAGGCAAAGGCGAGTAGATCCCTAAGGCTGGCAGCCAATCAAGGTGAAATCTTGCTTCAAAGGCTCTTGAATTCTCACAAGAAAGTTCTAGGATTTAGAGGAGGGTTTGGTGGCTGTTAGGGTTTGAAAGTTCTGATAAAAGATGTGAAAATTCATGAAAATATGTATTTATATATAGGTAAACCAGAAATAACCAGTCAAACCGAAATCCAAATAAGAACCAGGAAATCTGTTTTGACTAGGAAAGTATCCCCTTCGGTAGTTTGATCATAACTTTCTAATACGAACTCCAAATGAGGTGATCTAAGATTTGTTGGAAAGATGTTGAAGAGACCTACAACTTTTATGTTTTAAGTTTTCCATATTCACAACGTATCAGTGTGAAAAGATAGAATCTCTCCACTAGTCATAAATTTCCAGATTTATGCATCGAGCATGATTTGTGCACTTGCACTCATATATGCACATATATATGTTGTAAAATCATCAAAACTCAGATAAACAAGGTTGTTTAATTATTTTAAGATCACAAAACATCTCTATAACTCATTGTAAATCTTTTTAAACACAAAAGATCAAATCTTTACACATATAATATAAAAGAATCTCTTTTCTATATTCAAAACTAGTTCTTTTAGGCTCAATAAAACCTTGTGAAAGAATTTCATTAAAAGCGATTCTCTGAAAAATTAGGTGTAGGGTTAGCGAGAGATGAAACTTCGCTGAAATCTTGTTAAAACAAGTGAAGGAGGCAAAGGTAGATCCCTAAGGCTGGCAGCCAATCAGGTGAAATCTTGCTTCAAAGGCTCTTGAATTCTCACAAGAAAGTTCTAGGATTTAGAGGAGGGTTTGGTGGCTGTTAGGGTTTGAAAGTTCTGATAAAAGATGTGAAAATTCATGAAAATATGTATTTATATATAGGTAAACCAGAAATAACCAGTCAAACCGAAATCCAAATAAGAACCGGAAATGTTTTGACTAGGAAAGTATCCCCCTTCGGTAGTTTGATCATAACTTTCTAATACGAACTCCAAATGAGGTGATCTAAGATTTGTTGGAAAGATGTTGAAGAGACCTACAACTTTTATGTTTTAAAGTTTTCCAGATTATAACTGTAACAGTGTATAAAACCTATAAACTCATAACTGATCATTATTTTCAGATTTATACTCGTGCGTGTTTCGTGCATGTTTTGACACGTTTCTCTCACAAATGTGAACTTGTTTGTTCTCAAAGCACTTGATAATATACTCAAATGTCATTTAATGATATTTGTCACCATAAAATATATTTATCAATATATATCACAAAATATTCAAATTATCGGGGTTTTACATTCTTCCCCCCTTAAAAGAATTTCGTCCCCGAAATTCCGCAAACGCATCATAGTAACATCAACATTTAACATTCTAGAATGCGAATACCCCCACTCAACTCCTAATTAAACGAAACTAGTACATCGGGCGAAAAATCCAAACAAGGAACCCCCCATATATATATCATGTGTTCCGAATGATTAGGAGCTAAGTGTTAGTACTTCATTTTAGTGTTAAATATGGATGTAGTTAAATTACATATATAAATATAAACATCATAACATAAAGGTATATCCAAGTATCAATCTCTTACCTGCTCAAACAAGTGTGGGTAGTCGCGACGAACATCCTCCTCGCGCTCCCAAGAAATCTCTTCGCTTCCTTCCCGGTTCCACTGGACCTTCACTAATGGAATAATTTTGTTTCTAAGCTTTTTATCTTCTCTAGCAAGAATACAAATCGGAACCTCTATGGTGGTCAAATCATCCTGAATCTCAATTTCTGGTGTATCAATCACTCTCTGCTGCTCCTCGTCACGCAAATGCTTTTTGAGCATTGAAACATGAAAGACATCATGTACACTCGACATCGATCTTTGGAAGATCTAATTTATAAGAAGCGGCTCAATACGCTCAATAATCTTGAATGGACCAACATATCTGAACAAGCTTCCCCGTTTACCGAATGTTGAGCGCCCTTCATCGGTGATACTTTCAACATAACCAAGTCTCAATCGAAACTCTAGGGTCGTTAGCCTCGATCCGCATAGCTCTTTTGCCGACTCAGGCGGCGCGAATCGTTCTTTAATCAATGCTACCTTCTCGTAGTGCGCCTAACAAGCTCCGGTCCAAGTAATAGGCTATCCTCGATTACGCCCAACATATAGGCGATCGCAAGGCCTCCCATACAATACTTCATATGGTGCCATACCAATAGTAGCTTGATAACTATTATTATATGCGAATTCAATCAATGGGATGTGATCCTCGGTGCCCTAAAATCAATCACGCATGCTCGTAGCATGTCCTCCAATACGATTCACCCTCTGCATGCGACCATCCGTGCGAGGGTGGAAGGCGCTACTAAATGACGGTTGGCTACGAATGCACTCGAAAACTCTTCGAAATGGGATGTGAAGCCGAACCCGATCGACACAATCGTCTCCGGGACTCCATGCGGTCGAACTATCTCCGGATGAAAATCCTCGCATATGTCTGGCGTATAGGTTGTCCTCCTTTGGTAAGAAGTGTGCGATTTTGTCGGCCGGTCTACTATCACCTAAATAGAATTATTTCCCTTCTTCGATTTGGGCAACCCTATAATGAAGTCCATGGAAATATCTGCCCACTTTCACTCGGGAATGGGTAAAGGTCGTAGGGTTCTGCGGGTCTCGATGTTACGCCTTAACTGGCGGAGGTAAAACACTTAGCCACGTATTCCGAAATTTCTCTACGCATGCTTTTCCACCAGAAATGCCTCTTCAAATCCTTGTACATTTTTGTCGTGCCCGGATGCACTGTGTACTTAGTACGATGTGCTTCATCAAATAAATCTTTTTTTAGTTGTGGGTTATTCGGCATGACTAATCTGCCCTTCATCCGAAGGCCTCCATCTGCTCCAATAGTCCAGTCAGCTTTGGATTCTTTGGAAATCTCCCCCTTTTGGGTTTGAATCCAAGAGTCCTCTAGCTGAGCTCTAGTAACTCTGTCGCCCCAAGATGGCGCAGATAAAGCTCCTAAGACAATCTTTGTTTACGTCAACCGGTCTAAAATCATAGTGGCTAAGGGTGCAAAGGTCTCGGTATAATGAACATCTTAAAGTCGCAAGTCGCGGCGATGCTTCCTACTCAGCGTGCTACAACATTCGCCTTTCTGGATGATCTTGAAAGCATACTTCGTAGTCCTTAATGAACTTCGACCCATCGTCGCGCCTCACGGTTGAGTTCCTTCGTGAAAAGAGGTACTTTAAGCTCGGTGATCGTGAATAGTTCAAAGCGCACCCCATACAAATAATGTCTCCGTCTTTAGTGCAAATACCACTGCTTGCTAGCTCTAAATAATGTGTGGGATAATTACGCTCATGAGTCCTCAAGCGTCTCGAAATATAAGCTACTACTCTTTGTGTGCGCATTAAAACACCTCCTAGACCCAACAATGATGCATCCGTGTAGGCGACAAAGGTCTTATCCTTTGCTTGGGATAATCAACACCGTGTTGTTGTTAACTTAATCTTTAAAGTTTGAAGGCCTCGGCACTCGATCCCCAAGCAAAGCTGTACACCCTTCTTTGTAAAGGCGTGTAAGCGGTGTAGCGATCTTGAAAAGTCTTGAATAAACTTCTGTAATAGCCCGGACCTAGAAGCTACGAATCTACGTAGCGGTCTTGGCTCCCGATCGAGCGGCCTCCACCTTAGCGAGATCTACTGACTATGCCCTCCTTCGATAACATGGCCCAAAATTTGACTTGGTAGCCAAAACTCACACTTGCTAAACTTAGCATATAGCGATGTTCGTAAAGTGCGTAATGCTAAGCGAAGATCTTGCCCATGCTCGCCTCCGATCTCGGTAGATGAGGATATCATTGATAAACACGATCACAAACTTGTCCAAGTATGGACGGAAAACCCAGTTCATCAAATCCATGAATACCGCGGGTGCATTGGTCAGTCCGAATGGCATGACCCGAAACTCGTAGGACCCATATCGAGTCGAAGGCGGTCTTAGGAATATCCATCTCCTAACTTCATAGCGATGATAGCTAGATCGAAGATCAATCTTCGAGAAAAACTGCGCTCCATGCAACTGATCGAATAAGTCATCAATCCTCGGTAATGGGTACCTGTTCCGGATGGTGACCTTATTCAACTCACGATAATCTATACACAAGCGCATGCTCCGTCCTTCTTTTTCACAAAGAGGACCGGTGCTCCAGGAGAATGACTCCGTGAATAAAACCACAGGATAACAACTCATCTAGCTGGATTTGAAGCTCCCTCATCTCAGCGAGCCATACGATAAGGTGCTTTCGGAAATGTGGTGCACAGGCTGTAACTCTATGCAAAACTCGACCTCTCTCCGGGAGGTAATCGATATGTCACGGAAGATATCACGATACTCGAGACCACTCGTGTCTCACTCAAGCTGCACCGATCACGCAACATGACCTCCTCGATGTATGCCATATATGATTAAGCTGGTTGCCTCGTGAGGTCGCTACTACCGATTCGGACCCATCATAAGCTCGCAAGGCGGCGGTCTTGGCAAAGCAGTCAATACTCACATGGTAGGAAGACAACCAATCCATACCAAGGATGACATCAAAATCCATCATCGCCAAAATGATCAAATCAATTCTGAACTCGAATCGTCTCAACTAACGACACATCTCCTACAAACACTCTCTAAGAGAGACACCTCTCCTAAAGGAGTAGATACATCTGTGGAATATCCAGCGGTTGTGCTACAAGTGGAGGCTAGACACCAAATCATAGGAGATGAAAGAATGCGGCCGAGAATCAAAAGAATACGGTGGAAAGGAGTTCACAAGGAGCATTACCTTCCACCACGGCCCCACTCGCTCCATGATCTCGAGGAACAAGCGCATACACTCTACCGTTGGCAGGGCTGCTGAATCGCACAGGCGTATGGGACTATCGTCCCTGCTTGCATCTCTGAATAGCCGCTTTTGTCCCCGATCCTTAGGGCTGCTGGTGGTGCCTCAATCCTCAGCTGGCGACTCGCCCTCGGTCACGAGCGCGGTTACATTCTTCTTTGGTTACGGCTCTTGCCTGTTGGCTGGCGGTGGCCTTCTGACACTCTGGCGCTCGTGCCCGAACTTATTACAATGAAAACATTTTCCCTGAAATTTCGCGCTGCTGCTGCGTGCTCGAAAATCTCATTTGGGGTCCCTTCTTATGAATACCTTCGATCTGAGACCCTTACCTGTTGCTAAGGTCCTCACGGTCACGAAAATGATCTCTTTCCCTTTCCTTTGTCTCGGTACGTCGACTTAGCATTCCCATCCTTGCTCTTTATGAACATAGTTGCCATTGTCTCACGAGATATGGCGTCGACCGCCTCGTCTTGATCGAAATCTCCTAGATGCGGTATCGGCGTAAATTCGGGTGAAGCCCCATCAAAACATCGAGCACAATGGCTCTCGGTCGCCACATGCACGTGAATCTAAGTAGCTCCATGAATTTAGTTCCATACTCGACCACCGACATATCACCTGCTCTAATCGGACTAGCTCTAACTCCTTCCGGCTTTTCTTTGCCGACACATCTTGCTCATCAAAGTAAACAAAATCCTCCCAAGTAAGTGTCATCCTCTGCTCGGGGGTGGTGAAGCGATACCAACCCCTGCATAGCCCTTGAGGTCGCCGCCTCTGTCTGCGCACGTGTCCACATTAAGCATATCTAGGGTGTTACTCACATCTTCCTTCCATTGGTGTGCGACAATAGAATCAGATGACCCACGAAATTGGTGCCTTCATCTTACGGTACCTCTCTACCGGGCGAAGCCATGTCTCTGCTCTATGGCTCTACACAGTAATTCTGGTGGGGTAAATCGGCGTAGTCTCTGGAAACTCCTTAGCACTTCGGAATGTGGAATGTTGGTGGTGTTGCAGCGGTGGAGTCGGCTCCCCACTCGCTCCTCAAGCGCTAGTCAGGTGCAATGGGTGCCATGAGGTCTATTAGATCTTGTGGAGCTGCTTTGTGGCTCGGTGGAAGCTTCTTCTGCTTTCGGGAGGAGCCTGGCGTGGCTCGGACTCTACATCGGCTTGCCTAGCTCCACGAGCACTAGTACCTCTGCGACCGACCTCTTCCGACATCTATAGATTTAGAAGCAGAGCTTGATAAGCATATCATATACCAATAGGAAAATAGTATCACTTATCATTCACAGCATGCTTTATACTTCAAAACAAATAGTTCATAAAAAAAAATTTGTAAATTTTCGCGTATATGTATAATACGTCCTCACTCATACTAGGAATTTCTAACGGACTCTACACATGATTCCTAGGAAACTCTATCCTAGCTCCACAACATGACACAGGAATGATCCTAAGGATATTAGAACTAGAGCTCTGATACCAACTGTGATGCCCCAGGTTTCAACAAGGCTGCAGTCCAAGGTGAAACCCAGAATGTCAAACCTGCCATGCACCAACACCGTGCAACAACATGTTTCACCATCACAGTAATATCTCTCTAGTGAAGTCAAGTAACAGGTGAAAGTACAAGACATGCAAATAAATAATAAAATAGAACAATGAGATCGAGAATTTACGGAAGTAGTATAAAGATCATCAACATCAACAGGGCCCAACCGAGATAAAATAGCATATATAGAATGCGTCCGGTACAAGAATCAATAAGAGGTTCACTAAGGCACTCGGCCTTTACACAATAGGATCACAAATCTCTAGAGTCTAAAACAATTAAAATAAACATCTCTTGTGGAGCTCGGAAAAATAACTACTAATATAAATAACTAAAAGTGCGTGATGCTATCCATCAACTGCGACTCTCCGTTCACTGCCTCATTTGCACGAAAAGAGGAAACAACGGCGTCAAAGCTATAGCGAGAATCATCTCCACTTGAAGGGCTAGGAGAATATAAGAAAATCTTGATTAATACATATAGATACAAAATCATTCATAAAGTACTAAAGGAAAATTGGCATGTAGAGACCCACAATACAAGAGTTAGTACATCGGCGAAATAATCCAAATAAGGAAACCCTCATGTATATACCATGTCTTGAATTGTGAATCACTATATACCAATTCCAGTCCTACGAATGAAAAATATTACGAAGTAAAATACAATTATTCCAAACCTCAACTTTAGAGTCAAAGTCACATCTCGAACTACCCTCGGATAGTTGGCACGATCACAAGGGAATATCGTCTAGCTCAGTCATCACCACAAATCATATCACATATATACTATGTATGCAATGCATCTAAGCGTACCCAACACTGGGTAATTTAACATGGAAGCAATAACACAAGTCTGTGACCACATATATATATATATATATATATATATATATATATATATATATATATATATATATATATATATATATATATATATATATATATATATATATATATATATATATATATATATATATATATATATATATATATATATATATATATATATATATTCTCACAATATATCCGACGGTGAGCAAGGACTAATAGAATCGTCTATTTAACTTAAGTTATTAACATTCCACCATGCTATTTTTACAAGAAATTCTACTTCGTCGCATCATCATGCGGATCGACATATATGGCTCACTAGCCTCATCGCATTATCTTGCGGATCGACATATATGGCTCACTAGCCTCATCGCATTACCTTGCGGATCGGCGTGTATGGCTCAGCGGCCTCATCGCATTATCTTGCGGATCGACATATATGGCTCACTAACCTAGCGTGTCCCGGATGTCACATATACTTTATTAAGAACATGTACTTATGTGTTCGTGCACATATCTCGGTGTACAAATAATATCTCATGTCCACAACATCTCGGTGTTTAATGGATTCTAGACATCATAATACAATTCAGGTTGGTCGAAGAAATTTCTCCAATCAAAAGTATCACGACTCAAAACATACACATGCATAAATTATTTGAAAAATCCTCTGAAATCCCTCAAAATCGCCAAAGAAAGAACAAGGCTTTGAGAGAAGGGAAAAAGGGCTACTAGGGTTTGGGACACAGGAGAAAAGAGGTATTTTTCATGTTTAAACATGTGTATATATGACAACAAACCGAAAAACTACAGCCCTAAACTTGAAACTGGCTGGAAAAAAAACAATCGACTAGAAACAAACTCTTCGGTATTTTAGCTATAACTTTTGCATCCGACCTCAGAATGAGATGATTAAAGATTTTCTGGAAAGCTGCTAAAGGTATCTACAACTTTGATCTTTTAAGTTTTCCATATTCACAACGTATCAGTGTGAAAAGATAGAATCTCTCCACTAGTCATAAATTTCCAGATTTATGCATCGAGCATGATTTGTGCACTTGCACTCATATATGCACATATATATGTTGTAAAATCATCAAAACTCAGATAAACAAGGTTGTTTAATTATTTTAAGATCACAAAACATCTCTATAACTCATTGTAAATCTTTTTAAACACAAAAGATCAAATCTTTACACATATAATATAAAAGAATCTCTTTTCTATATTCAAAACTAGTTCTTTTAGGCTCAATAAAACCTTGTGAAAGAATTTCATTAAAAGCGATTCTCTGAAAAATTAGGTGTAGGGTTAGCGAGAGATGAAACTTCGCTGAAATCTTGTTAAAACAAGTGAAGGATGCAAAGGCAGGTAGATCCCGCTACGCCGCCAATCCAAGGTGAAATCTTGCTTCAAAGGCTCTTGAATTCTCACAAGAAAGTTCTAGGGTTTAGAGGAGGGTTTGGTGGTGTTAGGGTTTGAGAGTTCGATAAAAGATGTGAAAATTCATGAAAATATGTATTTATATACAGGTAAACCGAAATAACCAGTCGGACCGAAATCCAAATAAGAACCGGAAATCTGTTTTGACTAGGAAAGTATCCCTTGGTAGTTTGATCATAACTTTCTCATACGAACTCCAAATGAGGTGATCTAAGATTTGTTGGAAAGCTGTTGAAGAGACCTACAACTTTGGTGTTTTAAGGTTTTCAGATTATAACTGTAGTAGTGTGTAAAACCTATAAACTCATAACTGGTCATTATTTCCAGATTTATACTCGTGCATGTTTAGTGCATGTTTTGACACGTTCTCTCACAAATGTGAACTTGTTTGTTCTCAAAGCACTTGATAACATACTCAAATGTCATTTAATGATATTTGTCACCATAAAATATATTTATCAATATATATCACAAAATATTCAAATTATCGGGTTTTACAATATATATGAGTAAAGCTCCTATAACTTAAGTGGAGTAAAACTCATATAAACTTAAGTGTATAGGAGATTTTGTCCGCCAAACATTTTATCCCTTCATTATGCTTTGAGATTTGTGCTACACATCAATGTTATCTTTGAGATTTGTGCCTTCATTTGTATCACATGCTAGAATAAATCTCAATGTAAAATCAAGGGATAAAAAGTTTGGTGGATAAATGGCTCCTATCCACTTAAATTTATAGGAGCTTTACTCATATATATATATATATATATATATATATATATATATATATATATATATATATATATATATATGGAAAAAGGAATATGAGGGCATGCTCATTTAGTAAAATGAGCTACCCACTAATGGGTATAGTCTTTAGGCCCACCTAGTTGTCACATCCATTGAGTGGGTATTGTGTAAGTGAGTGGGTAGCTCACTTTACTAAATGAGGTGCTAGCTCATATTCCTTAATCCCTATATATATATATATATATATATATATATATATATATATAGAGAGAGAGAGAGAGAGAGAGAGAGAGAGAAATGGAGTCTTGTACCAAGTTCCTTAAAGGAACTGTAGTGATGTGACAAATTTGGTCCACAAGTCTAATTTTTAAAAAATCTTTTCTCTCCTCTTTCTCTCCTCTCTATTCTCTCCCTCGGTGTGGGACCGGATTTGTCCACCTCACTACCAAGTTCCTTTAAGGAACTCTAATACCTTTCTCCATATTCTCATATATATATATATATATATATATGGGGAAAGTGTTCATAAGGTGGCACCTAATCTAAGGTAGCCTTCAAAACTACATTATATGCTATCAAATTACTCGAACCACTCGCTCATTTTGACTTATATATTTTGGATTGTATACAAACAAAAATTAGCCATATTGATTGTAATTACTCATGCATCAAGTGATTGTAAAATTAATAGTTTTACGACAATATAACTAAAGAGACAATGTAAAATGTGTTAGAAGTATTTAATTATCATGATTTTTGTTTTATAGATGTTTTGAGACATTTAGATCAATGAATGGAGCGGATCATCAATTGGAATAGTCTAATATATGAATCAAGAGGCGCTACCTTAGATTGAATCTAAGGTGCAAATTTATGAACACTTTTCCCTCTCTCTCTCTCTCTCTATATATATATATATATATATATATACATGGAACAACGTAATATTATGTACCTTGTAAACGGGACCAAATCCACCCTCCCCAAGTAAGTTTTCTGTTGAAAAGTTGTTTGTTGCGGTCATCAGAGTACCAAAGTCGATCAGAGGAAGCTCTACATCCTTCATTCCTCCATTACTTTCTCCCATATTGTGATCAGTTTTCGAGTAGTAAACTGGAACTACAAAAACAGTAACAGCATTTTAGCCAAAGTAAATGATAAGTATCGATGTAGTATTCAGATTGAAAAGCTATATCATTGAACCTGTTGTTCCTCTTCTCTTCTTCCTCTTCAATATGCAGTAACCGGTAAGAACCAAAAGTAGGAAACCCACCACAGTGCACACTGTTATAATGGCACTCTTGTTCTGCTTTTGTGAGAATTACTTTCTGTAAGGATTTACATCCAAAATTAGTTACTTTCTATGAAACAGAGGATTTTTTTCTCTCGAAATTTTGTTAAATTTGCAATTACTGTTCAAATATTCTCATTGGAAACATTTAGCAAACCAATTCAATGTTTGTTCATATCAATCTTTATGAGGCCAGAGTTTGTTGACGCAAATCTTTCTCAAGAAGGGTGTTTATGTGTAGGATTTCGGTGACATTAGGTAGGTTATACAAAACTCTAACAGCAAACAAGTTAAATAGTAACATGCTAGCTAACAATAAATCTATGGACAAATTAAGCTCAGCTGCAATGTAAAATTTCCAGAGTAATAGAAACTGTACCTATATCTTGAGCAGCCAGACGAACAAAGAAATCCTGCCCACCGATTCATACAACCTAAACAACCTAAGATCCATAATCTCAGTACTCCAAATAATACACCCACTCTCCATTTCTCTCATCCGCATTCAATACCCGTGCACGAAAGCAATTCCTCAAACACGCAGCGACACTGATCCAGACTCAAACTCCTATCCACCGTCAATTCATGTATCAGGCAACATCGCCTTCTTCACAACCAAAACCCATCTGTCTCATTCACACAATCCACCTATGTTTTCACGCACCCAGCAGACCAATCTCCGAGATTCCAGTTTGTGCTTGATTTGGGCTCAAACCCGCCAAGGCATGCGCAAATTGGGCTCGTTAGGGTCAAGTGCGGCTCCACATTTGCCATACTCACAAGCGCTATTTGGCATGGACCAGAATAAACCCAAGTTTGCCCGTCCAGACCCATCGCTGAACTCTGCCTGTGTTATTAGCCATCAGCCTAGTGAGTATGGACTTATTCGACATGTTGTAACTGTAGAATTCGTTACTGTTGTCGACAAATTTGAATGAGAATCCAGTTTTGTGTAGGTGCTCATTTCTGGTATCCTGAAATCGCGTCGGTCCAGGGACCCGCCACCGCTGACATAGCGAAAAAGACGGTGAGCTCCGGATCACCGGATGTTCATGCGATGACGCAGCGCCGCCGGAGACGGTCAGTTTCGATTTCCACGCGGTCAGATTACGGTTCAGACCCGCCCGAGGTCGCACTCGAGCTTCATGCCTGGAAGCAGTGTGTCCGCTGGATAATCGCTTTGCTTAAGGATTCTTCCAAGAATTACTTGTAACTACAAATTTCCGCGGTCGAGTAGTTTCGCTGACTGGATTGGTCACGACGGACGATGATGACGAAGCCCACCGACCAGAGTATTGTCGAATTTGAAGTGGTGACAGCAAGAGTTCCGTTGTTTGTGATGACTAAGCTCACATTTGAGATCAGGATCGGAGTCTGGGAC
The DNA here is from genome assembly GCA_012295165.1 of Asparagus setaceus. Taxonomy (NCBI): domain Eukaryota; kingdom Viridiplantae; phylum Streptophyta; class Magnoliopsida; order Asparagales; family Asparagaceae; genus Asparagus; species Asparagus setaceus. The sequence goes on along the minus strand of CM022709.1, from coordinate 30,144,845 downwards.
ACACCCAGACTATAGTTTTGACAGAGATATTGTTGTACCATATGCCAACGATTTGTTCACAGGCCAAGAAGCTTCCAAGGTTTGAAGACACAAGCAGATCGCCGCCATTTAGAGACGATGGAGTTATTGTGTCCCTTGCAAAGGCTTGAGCAAGGACAAGTAGGAAGAAGAGAAGACAAGCAGTTATTTTGCTCATGTTCAGTGTACAGATTTGTGCTTCCGTTGGTGATCTTGGATTGTTATAAGAGATTGTTTTGATTGAGACGGGATTTGAGATGGTCAAAAATTTTGTGCTGCTCTTGGACAAAAATTTCAACATCTTCCGAGAACAAAGAAGACGGGTGATATTATCTTTAATAAGATAATGTCGAGTAGACTATAAGTAAGAGGAAAGGAAGCTTCTATTGATTAGGATGTGAGTGCTAGACTTTAACGTTACTGAGTCTTTTGTTTTGACGATTTACAACAAAATTTTTCTGCCTGTGATGCAACCCCTTGCATCAAATGTCCAACTCTTAGGTCCTTGTTCACATGTACAGATGCGATTAATATGTGATTTTTGTTTGCTGTGGCTTAGTCAATATGCGTAATTCTCCAAGATGTTTCCAAAATGACGTGATGACTTGGAATGAAAAATGAAGCGTTTGGGTCGAGAGAAATTGGATGGAAGTAGAGAATAGTAGGGAAGTCACTGTCCCGTGGTTGTTTGGGGATTGGGAGGAAAGTGAAAAAGGGCAAGAAAATGGGAAGCAAGTAGAGAATATGAAGGAAAATCACCTTCTGTTTTGTTGTTTTGGGAGGAAAGTGAAAGGACAAGAAAATCAAAGTGAACGCTACACCTCTAAATCTCTGTTCTGTTGAGAAGTGTCTTATTAAATGCTTTTGAATATGCCCAAAACTTGTCGGGCCATTGGCGGTTCAACGGCTGTTGAAGATACCTGGTCAAGTGCATTCAACAGTCATTGGCCGCCGGCGGACAATAATTACCATGCCCAGCAGTTGATGGGCCGCCTACTGTCCTAGTGCTCCTTCAAATATCAGAGAATCAAGTCCCTGACTTGGGCCAACAGGCGCCAAAATGTTCAAGGGTCGACGTCTGATTTCCATCATTCCTCTCCTATAGTCACCAGATTCACATCCTATCCATTATTAAGATTAGGAAATGGAGAGTTGGCTTTTCTGTTATAACAATTTATCATTCTGTGGAAAATTATGACTTGCTCTGAGTGAGAAATAGAAATGATGCAATTTATAGATGGTATGATGGTTAATCATATTAGGAATAAATCACAACTGTCTAAATCATAACGGTCTCTCTCGACCCTGAAGTGGGAGAGGATCCAAATCCGACATTACTACCCAGTGTACATACATAGTATTTACCAACAATAACTAGCTACTTGTGTAGATAGTATTCGCTAGAGGATTACTCATAACATCAGATTGACCATGGAAAAAATTTGACGACCTAATTAAGAAGGCTATGAAGCTGGACACAGTTTTACACTAAGCATTCCTCTTCTAATAGTTTGATCCTCTTATCCTTCTCAACAACAATCTCCTTAGCTGGTTCTTCTGCAACACGCCAAACTTGAGTACAATCCCCTCAATCTGAGCCTCAATAGCTTCATTACTAAGCTTGAACGCACTCTCCACCACCCTCACAACTCGCCACAGGCTCACCACCACGAGCAACCCCAAGACCTTTTCCCTCTGCCACCACTTCCAACACCAGAGCCCCAGCCATCTCTATCCCATCGATAACGTGGCCTGGGCTGGTAAAGAGTGAGGTTCCAAGAGCTATAGCAAGTGCAGTTACTTTTGCAAATAAAACACTAAGTATGGCGATTCCCACGCTAATGGTACATCTTGCTTTGCTCTCTTTGTTGCTTGAGTCGCAGGAGAGTAATGTAGAGGAGATGTCGAGCACAGTGAGAATGAGATCGCTGGAGGATGAGAACCATTGTTTGAGATGGGTGGGAAAGGAATCAATAAGTTCGCCATGTAATTCTCCATGAAGATCTGGTTGAAGTGGCATTCTGGTAGTTATCGACATATTGTGGTCCTAGGAAGCATGAATACAGTAGCAAGAATCGTTTCTTTCTTTCCCAGTTGATGACAAAATTTTAAATGGAGGATTCGAGTGCTTCTATTGTAGTTGGAGGAGGAGAGGAGGCGGAGCCCTTGGAAGTTGAATTGGTTTTAGTTTTTGGGCAATAGTTGTAGTTGGGTTTAAGTAGTTGGAAGAGTGAAGCAATGTGCACGTTATGAGTGCTGTTGCCTTCTAAGTTATGTTGCGAAAATGAGCCATCATTTAAGTATCTTTTTCCTAGGTAGTTCAATGGATCCACGGCCTGCATCGAGATTCATGTGACTTGACCTTGTCATAAAATGTACACATATGTTTAGGTTTATTAATAAATTTCCAACAAATATGTTAATAGTATAAAATTAAAACCCTCAACCGTGTCACCACAGCTTTACATTTTTTATGTAATCTGAATCGATGCGTCTTGATACACATATGTTTCAATGTGTTATTGTGATCAAATCTCCTCATTCTCCTCTGTTGTGTTTTTCCTCATGTCTCTTTAATCCGATACACGTGTCTAATAAAAACAGCCATACAGAGTCTTACTGATATCTAGCACATAGCTACATACATAATTTGTTATCGGCCAGTTACAACAGTAATAGTTTCACCATCTACACTATACAGCTTTTTCTTAGTTGAACATGAACTCGATTCAGATGAGTCTCCTTTTGCACCAAAACCGGGTTTCTTCGGTTTAGGGAGTGAAGGATCAGAGCTATCGATCATAAAAGCCACAGATTGCATCGTCGGCCTAGCTTCTGGGCATTCTTGAACACATAAAAGTCCAATGTGAATACATTTCATTACTTCGCTTTGGGAAAAATAGGAGCTGTTAAGTGGATCGATCAATTCAAGACATCTCCCTTCATTCCATAACTTCCACGCCTGAAATATGTATACAGAATAAGTATCATAGTCAGATATAAGACAATTACAAAAAAAAAACATTATTAATGAGACCGCTAATTTTATAATAGAGTTTCGTTCTAAATTGCCCAAACATTTGCATAGACGTGATAGGGGTGGGCGTGGGTCGGGTTGCCAGTTCGCGGACCTACCCCGGTTCAAACATAGTCGCCAGCTCGACTCCTCGCTGGATGGGTCGAGTGGGCGGCCTACTTCTTTGATCCCGTGTCCGGGACTGACCCGCCTTGACTCACGACTCATGGGTCGGGCCTACCCATGGGTTTTTCGTCCAACTTTTTCCTATTTTTTTTACCTTTTAATTATATTAAACTTATATTTACAATTATAAAATTATTTCTAATTTATCTTTTAGTAATTTAAACTTGTACAAACTATTTTTAAACTTGTATTAAACTTTTAATCCTTCCAGGAGACAACAACGAGCTTAAAGATTGTCGCTTTGTTTCTTAATTGGTCAAAAGGCCCACGATAAAGACCAATAGCCTGCTTTGTTAGCAGCCTAGCCGCACCCAAAGGGCTAAAGGAACAACTAAACTAATAAAAAATATTATTGGTCGAGGCGGGCTGCCGGTCGAAGCGACAGGTCGGCGCTGGTCGCCTATTGTTGACCCTGTGTCTGGCTGGACTCACCACCCCGTGACTGGTATATCATGGGTAGCCGAAGTCGTGGACCCATGGCGGGTTGGGCTGGGTCAACCCGCGGGTCGACCCGGCCCACGCCCAACCCTACGTTTGCACTTCAAAATGCATAGATTTTAGAATTTGAAAGAAAGGGAATATGAGAGAAAATAGGTTTTGGATAAAGTGCAAACTTAATTTCTCCATTATTAGCTTATATTCTGCATGTAGACATATGCCCATACATCTGTACTTATGAAACTAAAGGTTTGATTAGTAATCGAATATGATAGACTCTTTTTCTTTTTTTTTTTTGGTGGAACTGAAGATCAAGTATATGAAGAGCATACACAGCAAATTTTCATACTTACATTTCCCAGGAGGTACAGATGAGGCTGAGAGAGGAAAACTCCCCTATTCTTTTGCCTGCTTATTAATTCAAGTACAAAACCCCGTAACTATATAATGCCAGATTTCATAGAGAAAATTCCATCCATTGCATACTCGCACATGTATCCACTGAATAACAATTTCACATTAAAAATTTGGCAACTGAAATAATCAAATTGATTATCTACTGTTTTGATACTTACTATGTACCAACTACTCTTCTTGTTTTAGTGATTATCTCATCACCTGCAGAAATCCTTGCCATTCCAAAGTCTGAAATTTTAGGATTCATGTCTTTATCAAGAAGAATGTTGCTTGCTTTGAGATCTCTGTGAATAACTCTAAGTCTTGAATCTTGATGCAGATAAAGAAGGCCTCGAGCAACTCCTCATGATAATATGAAAGCTTGTTTTCCAAACCAGCAATGTTCCTCTGCTTTTGTCTGGTACAATCCTAACTTGTCAGTAACTTACATTTAGTTAATTTTGAAATTTTCTAAAGTTCATCATTACAACAAACCTTTGCATAAAAACTGTTGGTTGATCCATTTTGTACAAACTACTCTCGGTGGTGCCTACCTTGAGTTTGAGTAAAGATGTTAAAGAGTATTATTAGTATCATGTTACTGATCAGCGATTTGTATTTTTAGCAAATGGTGTCTTGTGTAGTATCTTGTATATATGTTATTTTTATGTCCAAATAGAACTTACAATGTTCACCAAATAATTCAAATTACTGGTTAAAGATGCATAAAGCAAGAACATACCAAATAAGAAAGCATCCAGACTTCCATTAGCCATATACTCATATATCAACATTATTTCTTCCCTTGAATGCAATATCCCTGAAGCCTAACAAGGTTCCTGTGTTGGAGCTTGGCAATCAGCATAACCTCATTCTTAAACTCATCGATGCCCTGTACTGAATCTTTGGACAGCCTTTTCACAGCAATTTCTTGTCCCACTCTATTTTACCCTGGCAATTAACCGCACAATTGTACTTATCATGCTCTCAATATTCTTCTTTATTAGCAAACTGATTTTTCATATATATATATATATATATATATATATATATATATATATATATATATATATATATATATATATATTTCATGGAACAACATAATATTATGTACCTTGTAAACGGGACCAAATCCACCCTCCCCAAGTAAGTTTTCTGTTGAAAAGTTGTTTGTTGCGGTCATCAGCGCACTCAAAGTCGATCAGAGGAAGCTCTACATCCTTCATTCCTCCATTACTTTCTCCCATATTGTGATCAGTTTTAGAGTAGTAAACTGGAACTATAAAAACAGTAACAACATTTTAGCCAAGGTAAATGATAAGTATCGACGTAGTATTCAGATTGAAAAGCTATATCATTGAACCTGGTTTTCTTCTCTTCTTCCTCTTCAATATGCAGTAACCGGTAAGAACCAAAAGTAGGAAACCCACCACAGTGCACACTGTTATTGTTAATTGGTATAGGAGAGCTTTGTTATTCATAGATCTGATTTACATGTTCCTTAGCTTATATACACACACACACACACACACACACACACACACACACACACACACACACACACACACACACACACACACACACACACACACACACACACACACACACACACACACACACACACACACACACACACACACACACACACACACACACACACACACACACACACACACACACACACACACACACACACACACACACACACACACACACACACACACACACACACACACACACACACACACACACACACACACACACACACACACACACACACACACACACACACACACACACACACACACACACACACACACACACACACACACACACACACACACACACACACACACACACACACACACACACACACACACACACACACACACACACACACACACACACACACACACACACACACACACACACACACACACACACACACACACACACACACACACACACACACACACACACACACACACACACACACACACACACACACACACACACACACACACACACACACACACACACACACACACACACACACACACACACACACACACACACACACACACACACACACACACACACACACACACACACACACACACACACACACACACACACACACACACACACACACACACACACACACACACACACACACACACACACACACACACACACACACACACACACACACACACACACACACACACACACACACACACACACACACACACACACACACACACACACACACACACACACACACACACACACACACACACACACACACACACACACACACACACACACACACACACACACACACACACACACACACACACACACACACACACACACACACACACACACACACACACACACACACACACACACACACACACACACACACACACACACACACACACACACACACACACACACACACACACACACACACACACACACACACACACACACACACACACACACACACACACACACACACACACACACACACACACACACACACACACACACACACACACACACACACACACACACACACACACACACACACACACACACACACACACACACACACACACACACACACACACACACACACACACACACACACACACACACACACACACACACACACACACACACACACACACACACACACACACACACACACACACACACACACACACACACACACACACACACACACACACACACACACACACACACACACACACACACACACACACACACACACACACACACACACACACACACACACACACACACACACACACACACACACACACACACACACACACACACACACACACACACACACACACACACACACACACACACACACACACACACACACACACACACACACACACACACACACACACACACACACACACACACACACACACACACACACACACACACACACACACACACACACACACACACACACACACACACACACACACACACACACACACACACACACACACACACACACACACACACACACACACACACACACACACACACACACACACACACACACACACACACACACACACACACACACAGACACACACACACACACACACACACGAGAACTCGAACTAGAGCCGATAGTGAGTAGAAGTAGAGCAATAAACCGCTCAATATGCACACATAGACAATATCCGGACGTAGCGTAAAGATAAACCAAAGATCCAACAAGTTCTCGATATCGAAGTACCGAGATAAAGGAGTGCCATCATCATGTCGGCTTCAAATTCATCTCCATTGGGGTGGAAAGCGGAGTAGTAGTAATAGAAGAATCATTGAGGGTAGCACGCTTAAGAATGTCGCTATGTATTTCACGAGAAGATAACCACAGAGGAGGCGGCAACCTCAATGCCTAAGAAATATCGAAGATATCCAAGATCCTTCATCTCAAACCGACTCAAGGTACCGCTTCAATGAAGCAATGGCGTAAGAATCACTCCCGAATTATCATATCATCCACATAAAGTAAGAGAATAACCATACCGAGGTCGATGACCAATAGAATAGAGCATAGTCACTAGACTCTCCTGAAACCAATGGAGAGAGAAGATTGTAGAAAACGCCGCACTGCCGAGGAGCCTTTGAGATCATATATAGCCGACGGTTGACAAACATGTCCCGTAGAGCGTAAAGCCGTGAGGTGATCGCATGTAAACCGCTCGTGAGAAATCACCATTAAGAAAAGCATTCTTGACATCCATTTGGTATAATGACCAATGTTTAGAAGCAGCAACAGCAATGAGAGTGCGAATGGATCTCATCTTTACAACAGGAGCAAAAGTCTCTTCATAATCAATACCATTGTGACGCTCCAGGTTTCAACAAGGCTGCAGTCCAAGGTGAAACCCAGAATGTCAAACCTGCCATGCACCAACACCGTGCAACAACATGTTTCACCATCACAGTAATATCTCTCTAGTGAAGTCAAGTAACAGGTGAAAGTACAAGACATGCAAATAAATAATAAAATAGAACAATGAGATCGAGAATTTACGGAAGTAGTATAAAGATCATCAACATCAACAGGGCCCAACTGGAGATAAAATAGCATATATAGAATCTGTCTCAGTACAAGAATCAATAAGAGGTTCACTAAGGCACTCAGCCTTTACACAATAGGATCACAAATCTCTAGAGTCTAAAAACAATTAAAATAAACATCTACTGTGGAGCTCAGAAAAATAACTACTAATATAAATAACTAAAAGAGGTCTGTGATGCTATCCATCAACCTGCGACTCTCCGTTCACACGCCTATTGCAGAAGGAAACAACGGCGTCAAGCTATAGCGAGAATCATCTCCACCGCCTGTGGGAAGGGCTAGGAGAATATAAGAAAATACTGATTAATACATATAGATACAAAATCATTCATAAAGTACTAAAGGAAAATTGGCATGTAGAGACCCACAATACAAGAGTTAGTACATCGAGCGAAATAATCCAAATAAGGAAACCCTCATGTATATACCATGTCTTGAATTGTGAATCACTATATACCAATTCCATCCTACGAATGAAAAATATTACCGTAAGTAAAATACAATTATTCCAAACCTCAACTTTAGAGTCAAAGTCACATCTCGAACTACCCTCGGATAGTTGGCACAGATCACAAGGGAATATCGTCTAGCTCAGTCATCACCACAAATCATATCACATATATACTATGTATGCAATGCATCTAAACGTACCCAACACTCGGGTAATTTAACATGGAAGCAATAACACAAGTCTGTGACCACATATATATATATATATATATATATATATATATATATATATATATATATATATATATATATATATATATATATATATATATATATATATATATATATATATATATATATATATATATATATATATATATATATATATATATATATATATATATATATTCTCACAATATATCCCGACAAAGGAGCAAGGACTAATAGAATCGTCTATTTAACTTAAGTTATTAACATTCCACCATGCTATTTTTTACAAGAAATTCTACGGCTCGTCGCATCATCATGCGGATCGACATAGACGGCTCACTAGCCTCATCGCATTATCTTGCGGATCGACATAGACGGCTCACTAGCCTCATCGCATTACCTTGCGGATCGACGTGTATGGCTCACTGGCCTCATCGCATTATCTTGCGGATCGACATATATGGCTCACTAACCTAACTGTGTCCCAGATGTCACGTATACTTTATTAAGAACATGTACTTATGTGTTCGTGCACATATCTCGGTGTACAAATAATATCTCATGTCCACAACATCTCAGGTGTTTAATGGATTCTAGACATCATAATACAATTCAGGTTGGTCGAAGAAATTTCTCCAATCAAAAGTATACGACTCAAAACATACACATGCATAAATTCGCTGAAAAATCCTACGAAATCCCTCAAAATCGCCAAAGAAAAGAACAAGGCTTTGAGAGAAGGGAAAAAGGGCTACTAGGGTTTGGGACACAGGAGAAAAGAGGTATTTTTCATGTTTAAACATGTGTATATATGACAGCAAACCCGAAAAACTACAGCCCTAAACTTGAAACCTGAAACTGGAAAAAAAAACAATCTGACTAGAAACAAACTCTTCGGTATTTTAGCTATAACTTTTGTATCCGACCTCAGAATGAGATGATTAAAGATTTTCTGGAAAGCTGCTAAAGGTATCTACAACTTTGATCTTTTAAGTTTTTCCATATTCACAACGTATCAGTGTGAAAAAGATAGAATCTCTCCACTAGTCATAAATTTCCAGATTTATGCATCGAGCATGATTTGTGCACTTGCACTCATATATGCACATATATATGTTGTAAAATCATCAAAACTCAGATAAACAAGGTTGTTTAATTATTTTCAGATCACAAAACATCTCTATAACTCATTGTAAATCTTTTTAAACACAAAAGATCAAATCTTTACACATATAATATAAAAGAATCTCTTTTCTATATTCAAAACTAGTTCTTTTAGGCTCAATAAAACCTTGTGAAAGAATTTCATTAAAACGATTCTCTGAAAAATTAGGTGTAGGGTTAGCAGAGATGAAACTCACCAAATCTTGTTAAAACAAGTGAAGGATGCAAAGGCGAGGTAGATCCCTAAGCTGCGCGCCAATCCAAGGTGAAATCTTGCTTCAAAGGCTCTTGAATTCTCACAAGAAAGTTCTAGGGTTTAGAGGAGGGTTTGGTGGCTGTTAGGGTTTGAGAGTTCTGATAAAAGATGTGAAAATTCATGAAAATATGTATTTATATACAGGTAAACCGAAATAACCCAAATAAACCCGAAATCCAAATAAGAACCAGAAATCTGTTTTGACTAGGAAAGTATCCCCCTTCGGTAGTTTGATCATAACTTTCTCATACGAACTCCAAATGAGGTGATCTAAGATTTGTTGGAAAGCTGTTGAAGAGACCTACAACTTTGGTGTTTTAAGGTTTTCCAGATTATAACTGTAGTAGTGTGTAAAACCTATAAACTCATAACTGGTCATTATTTCCAGATTTATACTCGTGCATGTTTCGTGCATGTTTTGACACGTTTCTCTCACAAATGTGAACTTGTTTGTTCTCAAAGCACTTGATAACATACTCAAATGTCATTTAATGATATTTGTCACCATAAAATATATTTATCAATATATATCACAAAATATTCAAATTATCGGGTTTTACACAAAATCACCTGCTCATAGATTCAAAACTCTAATTCCAAACCCTAATTTCTCAATTCAATAAAGGAACACATAGATTCAAAATCCTAATTCCAAAATTTCTCAATTCAATAAAGAAATCAAAATCACCTGCTCATGGACGTTGCTCGGCGGAGCAACATTGTTTCCCGCCACTCGAACACATAGATTCAAAAGCCTAATTTTTTTTGGTTCCTCCAAGCAAATTTCCCAAAAAAAAAACCTGTTTTTTGCTCAGCCGCCCAGCCCAAACCCATTAAAAAAGCCAAACCCGAACCCGACCCGCTACACTCAAAAGTCCATACTCACGACCCCCCCCCCTGCTGCCGGCCCCCCCTCGTCTCGCGTATTCGGCCGAATCCCCCCACTTCCCAGATCCGAAAACGCCCACACCTGCGCAGCCACCATTCTCTCTCTCTCTCTCTCTCTCGACGAACCCGACCACCCCCTCCTCTCGACGAACCGGATCACCTTCTCAAACCCTAACCTTCTCTCGACGAACCCCGCAGCCACCGGGCCCACCACCTCCTCTCTTCGCACCGCCGCAACCACCTCAACGACTCAGCCTCCTCCTCCTCTTCTCTTCAAGGTAAAATTTTCAAATTTCACTTTTTTTTATTTTTAAACTTTTTTGAAAATTTATTCACTGTTTTTTATTTAGTTAACTAGTTAATCTTGTTCGATTCTAGTTTAATTTTGTATGAAGAGAAGACTAAGTAGTTAATCTTGTCCAATTTTAGTTTGGTTAATCAGTTAATCTTGTTCAATTTTATTCACTGTTTTTAATTTTAGTTTAATCTTGTCCAATTTTAGTTCAATTTTATTCACCGTTCAATGTAGTTAATTTTAGTTAATCTAGTTAATTAATAAATTGAGATTAAAATCTTGTTCAATTTTAGATATAGAAGAGAAGACTGAATAGATGTTAGTACTCAATAGATCAAGTTATGTGATTTATTTGAATCTTTTATTAGCTATTTAGGATTTATGCATGGTTGAATATGGATCTAAGATTGCTATTTAGTATTTTTTTGCAATTTTCTAGATATTTGATTCATGTTTTCGTTAATTATTATAATTATTTAATTTAAAAAATAGTCAAACGCCTAGGTGTCTAGGCGCTAGGCCCCGGCTCAAACGCCTAGTCCACTTAGCTCTTTCTGTAACATTGCTCTGCCCTAAGAGACGTCAAACTCAGCTCCCCTCTCTCTTCTGAACTTCTCTCACTAGGGCGTGGACCAGAAGGTAAGATCTCTCAAATTTGATGCATCTTGTCCTCTGAAGTTACTTCCTTTCTTGAAATTTGATCTTTTCTGCTCGTTAAAACTGTATATTTTCTGCATTTTCTCAACAGAATTCATAGATTTTGCATTCGCATGTCAGTAGATTACTTCATTTTTTGCGCAAAGTTAGTATTTTTATTATTTTTCACTGGAATTACGAATTACATGATCTGCTACGTACTTTGCGAATAAATCACATGTGCAATAATTTTCTAATTCATCACAACAACTCTGGGTTTTGAAATCGTATAAAACACAGGGAAAAATAGTAAAGTTACTTTCTCTGTTGATTTTGATTTAGTGCTGGATCTCTTGTACGCTTTGTCTGCAGAACTAACTACTAATTTTGCATTAGCAGGTCAACAGATTACTTTACTTCGGGAAAAAAGATTACTTTTTTTTTTGTTATTGTACTCTAGAATTACGAATTGCATGGTCATATAGGTTTAAGAAGTTCCTAATTCATCACAAGAAACCTCTGGGTTTTTGAAATAGTTAAAAAGCAGAAATTGTAGTACAAAGACGCTCTATACTCTCTATATAAAGGTCGTAACTGTAGGTGTAATTTTCAATCAATCCGCTAAATATTTAACCCTAGTTACTTTTCTTGCAAAAATATTTGCACAATTGTTTAGTTGCAAAACATGGGCTAAAATCAGGTTCCATATCCTCTTATAGCCCCTACAAGGTTTTCCTATAGCATGCTGATTTTTCTTACACTTTTGATAGATGTTCAGCAGCCTTGATGAACTTTAATTTTTGCCAATCTAACTTCCTAGACATGGATTCTTTTTTAGGTATACCAATTTTTAAAGATGCAAATGTAAGCAATTTTATTAATGTAAATTATTTTGTTGTGATCCCTAGTAAATAGGGTTGAAAGACTAGTAAAATGGGTCTCAAAACGAGCTATCAAATACCAAGTCTGATTGAGCTTTTCAAACACTTCGGCTATTTGTGTGGGCATAGATACCATTTATGTTAAATAAACCAGCATAATTCCATTTCTATTATGAAGCCAAAAAGATTTTTATTTGCGTGGTTTTCCATGTTTTTATATTTTGGTATTAAAAGGAACTGAGGAAGTAAGTGATTATTTATAGGATTAATGCCAACCTTATATTTGGTTACCGACACGAAACATGCTTCTAGTTTTACGCAAGCACGCGGAGCCAGATTTGTTGTAGTATTTCTTGACAGTAGAATTTATATGTTAATTTGATGAAATTAGGTTGTTTTTACTTTTTTTCCGTTGCGACCATGTCCGGATTTTACTTGTTTCTGCTGCAGCGGCTCATTATCACATTTTCTCAATGTCAGTGACGCAGTGACTAATACAATCCATCTGACATTACGGAGCAGTAGTTCTTCTAATAGCAAGACCTGATGTCACTCCCTTCAGATAACGCTATGGATCCAGTCAATTCTTTTCTTGGGAAGGAGTTACTTGAAGAAATTACACCTGTTGTAATGGTACTTACTACTTCTCTTGCCGAAGATGCTTGTCAAAAGAATGGTTTCAACTTCATAGAGATGCTCCATCCATTCTCTGTTTTCAACAGAATAGATGGTGAGGAATTTTTCTGTACACATTCTTCATCGTGTGTAGCTTTTTTTGCATGCATCTTGATCTCATTCTTTGGTGTGTTGTATGTCTAGTACCTGTTCGTACAGCTAGTGATCAACCTTATAGATTGCAAATGTTCAAACTGCGCCTGGTTTATTCTTCTGGCATGCACCAGCAGACGTATGAGGTAGTTTCTACTATGAGGATCTCATTTTCGTAGAATCTCTCTTTAATAAATCCTATATGAACTTTTATGCCATGCTTTGTGTCAAGCTGACATGCACCAGCTCTGACGTAATGCATGGATCTTATTGTTGGACAAATAAGCAATGATCTTTCATCAATTTTCTGATCTCTAAAAAACTTGAATGTATGGTGTGTACCTTATCTCATTTTTTCTTTACCCTAGTATTTGAAATAAGGCATGCTTATTGAGCTAATTAGGACTTCTCCTGCCAACAGGTCGGTAATATTGTTGTTATATTGTTAAGGAAATCTAATGGCACGATTGGCATCTACCTTCTTTTTTTCTTTTTTCTTTTTTATTGTTTTACACTTGAGAGAAATACAAAGTAAGCTGTTTTGTACTCACAATACACAATGTGCCTTTGAGGAAATAAAAAGCTTTTTTGATATGAGATTAAAGGATTGGTCAACAACTTATTCAGGGTTGATAGCAGGTTACATCAAGTAGTTAGTTTTTATAGAGATTCTTATTTTTGGGCCATGCCCCGTAGTCTGAGCCATAATCTTATTGATGGTAAAAAGGCATAAATGATGAAAATAATGAACAAAAGAGTTGTAATTGTGAATGAGGTATTTGTCAAGTTAAGTGAACGTTATCTTTACTTTATTTTCCACTTCCTTTTGAGAAAATACTCATGCATTTCAAAATAACTTTCGTAACATTTGTGAAGTTGGAAATGTTCCTGAGTCCCTGACCTAAGTGTACTTGTTTGTACTATGTCATCACTTCCCTCATTTAGTGGTTGAAATATGCTTAAGAATACTATTCACTGAACATTCTTAATCACTTGTTTATTGTATTGAGGGAGTTCAGATGTTAATATTCTCTCGAGAACATATTAGTATTTTTCAAACAATGCAGTTAATGCCTTTTCTACTTATGTACTCTTCATCTTCAACTCTTTAGTAGCATGATTATTTGTCTTTTGACTCCACATGCTTGTGCCTTTAATATGCCAAATTTTGCCTTTCTGTAATATTTCAAAAGATCTCTGTGTTACAGGGTGCCAAACATAAAGCTACTGTACTTGCATGCTTTGATTTTCTTTTAAGCATAACCATGTTGAGAAATGATTTGATAACATGACAGTTAACACTTTACTGCTTAGACAGCTTGAGAAAAGTGAAAAAAACCACTAAGCTATTTATTGAACCAGGATGCAGAGGAGAAGTTGAGGAAGGTGGTAGGTGATGCAAGTGAAATAGTATCAGATGTGCATTACGACCCACCAGAACTTGAAAGTATACTTACCCGTAAGATGATATCACTTTGCCAGCTTTTATTTTCAGAAAATCATTGTTCTTCCCATCAATTTCACGAGATACATACACGCATGTTTCTATCTTAGGATTAGCAAACATGATATGGAATTCTGAAGGGCTTTACTACGAACGATGCAGTTGCTATCTTGAAATTCTCTTGTATCAGTATGTTCTTATCAATTTTTCATGAATTATTTTTCTGTTTTTGATAATCCAAAATTTGACATTTTTTGTTACCCCAACTGGTTATGGATCTTATTTTCTCTAATTATGAGTGTTAACTGGACAATCCATTTTTGTAAGATGTAGTCATGATGAACATATGAGTGGCACTTTATTCAGCATCTTTGTCACCAAACTTTGCTAATGTAAAGAAAAAGAGGAAACTGGGTGGGAAAATTTATACAGTTATACATATCTGTATGTATAAAGCAATCCGCTTGGATTATAATCCACAAATGGGTTATATAATCTAAGTGAATTATAATCTAGAGTGTTTGATAAATTTAGTGGATTATAATCCATTTTTAATAGTAGAGTGTTTGGCAAATGGGTGGATTGTAACTCATCATTGTTTTAAAATGACCAAAATGGACATGGGGTTGGTGGTGAGTTATTAAATGAGGTATTGGATTTTGTAATATTATAAGGAGTATAATTGTCTTTCTACTTGGTCAAACCTCATGGCTTCTAATGCATCAAAAAATAAGCTAGGGTACCCTAGCTTATTTTTTTATGGATTATAAGCCAAAGTAAGCCATTTGCCAAACATCTCTAAGTGGCTTATAAGTCACTTTGACCATTTGCCAAATATGCTCATATATAATTCCAAATGTTCCGGGGGAACCTAGCATATAGATAGTACGTAAAAGTTGATTGTTAAAACTGAACCTACGATGATACTAACCTAATTAAGAATTATTGAAAATTTAAAACAATATATAATTATTTTTGATTTGATATCAAATATAGTTTAGTGGTTATATATATCCCTAACAATATAGCCCATTTAAAATGTGTACTCTAGCTAGTATATTCCCAGAAGATCAGGATATCCTGTCTTATCTTAACAATTCTTCATTTTGTGACTAGGATGCCCTTCGTTCTTTCTCCCTTTTACTAGTCTACTACGTTTCGTTTGGAACGCGGGAATGTAATGTTCATTTCCACTTCTCACTCATGCATACCGAACACAACATCTTTTTAGAAGCTAGAATGACCATTCCCACTTCTCATTCATTTCCACTTTATGTGGGAAAGACATTCCCAATGAGATGGTAGAATAAGCATTCCCACTTAAGTCCACTTAAGTGGGAATAAAAAATTGGAGGTTTTTGCCTATAACCCCAATGTTTTACCCTCGTTTATATTAAACCCACTTATTTCCAGCATGCCTCATCCCCCCAAAGTACTTTCCATATTTATCGTTAAGCCCAATGTATCTCATATGGGGTATTAATGATTGTGTTCATGACTTAGGACGCATGGTAGAAAAATTTATGAAACATTAGGATCGTCGAAGCCAAACAAATCAGAAAAACAGGGCTCTGATACCAATTAGCGTAGCGTGGAAGTGATAATCCTCAGAATCCACCATTGGGTGCTCTTTGAATTCACAAATAACTATCTTCGAATCCACGAAGAACTTTGAATCCATGAAGAAAAATAATATAAGAGGATTTATTGATAAAAAGTTGTCCACTCTTGAGGTTTACAATCCTTCTTAAATTGAAAAATAAAGCCTACTCCTAATAAAAATAGAAATCCTAAAAAAATAGAAATTCTTCAAAACTACCTAAAAGACTCCCTATAATAGAGGAAACAAATCAGTTTTCCTATCCTAAAAACACTTCAACTTTATTTTAAAAAATATCCTAAAGGCTGGTTATTTCAGAATCCTGCCAAATACGGTTTATACTTATCGGATTCTAGGAATCTGCCAAGCTGATTGACTTTGTCTCGTTGAGATAGACAATTTCATATATAATATGTCAAAATCCGCTTTCCGGATTAGGAGTGGTTGTTTCTTTGCGTGCAAGTCAACTACCAATTCGGATCAGTTTTGCTTCCAGTGATCCTACTATTTCATAAATTTTTCTATCATGCGTCCTACATCAAATTATCCTTAAAATTAAAAAACCAAAAACTACCCTTCTTCATTTTCTCTTCAGCTCCCCACCTGCTACCCTCCATCCTCCTGACCTGACAATGCCCATTTCTATCCAAAACCGACTGTAGCCCGTTCGACAAAATCCGCCAACTAAACAAGGCCGCTCACCAATAACTTCAAGTTCGAGCTGGGCGTTCATACTAGCAATTTAGGAACGATTTTGGGTGAAATCAATTGGCGATTTTGGAAGCACCATGAACTCAGCTAACAAAGATTGCAGAGCGAATTCTGCAGCTTTTAAAAGATCAATAGAAGTATATGTACATGAGGGAGAATTTAATAGGTCTTAATCTCCGATTTCTTTTGCAGAGAAAAAGAGTTTAGAGCAGAGGGGTGATTTTCTCAATCATAGGGGTATTTTAGAGTTTTAATATCTTTAAATACAAATAAAGACCATATATATCTTGTACTAGTTAATTTGGTTTAAAGCGAAATACAAATAGTTCTTTGGGTCTATGAGTATAGATAAAACATAGGTTTAAAAATAAATCATGGTAAAACTTTGGGTTAAAATAAAAACCACTAAAATTTTTGAAATAATATCTTGATTGCTTATTTATTACACATACCAAAAATTAAAAAAGATTGTCATTCCAACTTCATTCTCTGATAGCATCCGTACTTGACAATTGGAATGAGCATTCCATTCCCACATATATTCCATTTCATTCTCACTTGACTCCATTCCCGTGTGCCAAACGGGGCGCTAGTGCTCTACATCTTCTCTTCCTGCTTCCTTTCTCACTCTAAAAAAAAAAAGAAAAAAAGAAAAAAAAAAACTATCCACAGTTCTTGCATCAGAAGTATTGCAGGCTGCAGCCTGTTGTCATTTCTGGCCCTCGAGCTCCCATCAGGAAAAAGCAATTATTTTCCTTTCTCATCACCATTTCTCCCAAACCCAGATGTCCATAACTGCTAGAATAAAATTCTTAAACTGATGGGCCTCCGACTTCACACTAGTTGGTGGCTTCTTCTTCCAACCAAACTTCACTTGCTAATGATTGCATGATCTTCATGTATTCCCTTCAGTCACCAAAATCTGAACAAACGTGGCCTTATGGAATATGAAAGGAATGTTTGGAAAAGGTCTTATGAATGTGATGCATATATTGAGTATTGCATTATCTATTTTTAAATATGAATTCTAGATACCAATCTGCAGTTCAAACAAGACAAAAATTCAAGGTCTTAACATGTCAAACTTGAGAATCAAAGAGTTTGTTCTTTGAAATCAAAATCCTAGTTAAGACTTATCCTTAATTTGGAAAGAAAGTAGTAACTATGTGTCTGACTATTTGTTTTGTGGATCATACTCATGTATGGTTATGGAAATAATGGTGGTTATGATGGTGGCATTGCTGGGGGTGGGGATTGATGGTGTGGTGCTTGATTGCTGAGGATGATATAGAGGGAGGTGGTAGTGATGATTTTTGTGATAGTGATGGTGGAAAATAAGCTTTGGGATTCTGGGAAGATGGCCGTGTGAACTGATGGCTGCTCTGCTTGACTCGTCGGTGATGATGAAGGTGGTAAGGAGAACTTCATGTTTTAAAGACCGGAGAATCAGAAATTGTGGGTGGTTTTCTTGTATTAGCTGAAAGAGAGGGATTCAGAAAGCTGGTTCGTAGGGAGACAAGAGATGAAGAGTTGGGAGGTGGCTGTGGAAGACTGAGTAACCCTTGGCAGGAGGGAGGAACATACAGATAAATAAGTGATTAAGATGAGGACATTCCCTGACCTCTTCTAATTATGTGAAGAGGAGTACAGGAGGGTCATTTCTCTGGTTTAAACTATAATTGAATGTGGAGTTGAATGGGAAAAATACATGGAGGACCCCTTTCAAGTGGGAAACATACTGTTGGGGTTTATGTTAAAATACGGATGTTGAAGGGTTACTGTCCTAATGTGACATTTGGAGGGACCCTTTTCAAGTGGATAACGTATTTTAACTCCAGTTTTTTGCTTCCATCTAAATCTATTTATTTATTTAAGTGATTTCCATTTATAACCAATTCCAATGAAGTTACTTATAAATATTGAAAGATTAATTTATATATAAATTCCCAAGGATGGTAAAATTTTGAGATTCTTTTTAACATAATTCTCATTTTATAATATATAACCATGGCAAGTGAAAGAAAACTCATGCATCTATCTATAGTTTTACAATTCAATCAAATATTTTTAACAGTATCATGTTAGGTGGAATATAAGTTTTCTACTGTAAGCTAGTTTATTAATATACTCAAACTCTCAACGGAATTTAAAGAGTCAAGTGAAACTTTTCAATCTACTGATACAGAAGCTGCTGAAGAAAAAATCTTAAATCTTCGTTGACTTCTCTAGCCAGGTCAAATCTGTGTATTAATGCCAATGCTGAATGTTGAGGCATGCTTTTTCCACACTTGTTTCATTATCATGCTTTGAACCTGAAATTAGTAAATATTCGGTCTGTGGTTGTTATCTTACATCCAGTTGTTAGATCTTGTCCTGCATTCTTGTAGCACAT
The DNA here is from genome assembly GCA_012295165.1 of Asparagus setaceus. Classification (NCBI taxonomy): domain Eukaryota; kingdom Viridiplantae; phylum Streptophyta; class Magnoliopsida; order Asparagales; family Asparagaceae; genus Asparagus; species Asparagus setaceus. The sequence goes on along the minus strand of CM022709.1, from coordinate 30,124,952 downwards.
GTTTGTCCATTGCTTTTACTGATACATAAACCTGGCACATCTGTATATCACTTCAATGAGTTCCAGATGGTCTTTTTGTCATTTCTTCTTTTTTATCCATAGTTTTAAGTTTTTTATTCAATTGCAGTATCTGATCTAAATGAGCTAATGGAAGAGAATTCCTCCTGGTTTTCACTAATATTTAGTTAATGTCTATGCAGAATCTGAGTCTGAGTATTGCCCATCATGGATTCAATCTTTCAATAAAGAGCTGATCCGGACACTGTCCTTCTCGGAGCATGAAGCTTTTGACCATCCTGTGGCATGTAAGAGTTAGAAATTTTGCTTGAGGATGTCCTTTGGGTGTGGATTATTTCGTTTCTGGGAAAAAAGCTTATGTATTGAAAATTTAACACGAATTATTTGTTAAACTCATGAAGTTCTAAAAATTTGAATCCTCAAACATCATGATAAAACCTTTTTTCCCCAAATTCTATGCAATATAGCATACTTTAGATATTTTGGTAAAAATATAGTATACTTAGAAATTCTGTAATTGCTTGGAAAGTGTTATAAATTTTAAGATGCTCCATGCTTGGAAAGTGTTATAAATTTTAAGATGCTCCATGTATTTGGAAAAAATCTATATTTTGCTGGTAGGACCAGTTTATAGTTATTTACACATGTTTAATTGCGTGAAAAGTGGTAAAGTTGTCGCAGACATGGTCTATGTGTTGAATAATGCATAATACTTTGGGGTAGCAATCATCTTTACAGTTTTAGGTTTTCTATTCTAGTTTTGAAATTTAAAATATTTCACATTTGTGGCTGTTGAAGCATTTTGTCTTCCCTTTTTTATGTCATTCGTGACCATTTTATGTACTCTTTAACTGCATATAGAAGATTCGCTGAGGCATATTTCTTACATCAATTTCATTGTCGTGCATGCATGTAACAAACTGGAGTAAAGGCCTTTTGGTTGTGTCATCAAAGGAAGATCGACCTATCAACAAATTTATTGATCTTTTCAACACAGACCAGCTGCCTTCTCTTCTAAATGATGGTGTCATGGATCCAAAGATTTTGAAGCATTATCTTTTGCTGCATGATAATCAAGATGGAACCCTAGAGAAGTATGCTCATCCTCTATATACTACTAGTGTTTGTTGAGCTGCTTTTGTTCTGCCTTTGACTGAGTCTTTAAGCTGAGTATTAAAAATGATTCTGTTAGAAAATGTTTGTTGTTGGATTAATGATAATATATCGTAGTTTTAGAGATGGCTGGTGAGCATTTTTCAGGTAATAACTGGGATCAAGTAAATAGGATCATGATGTAAATGCAGTTTTATCAAACTTTTCCCCTCTATTTCTATCTACTTTTTCTTTGTTTTTTTCCCTGAATGCGAAGGAAATATAAAGGATGTTTCTATTTAAATTGCCGTGAAAATTATTCTAGGCACTTTACTTTTATGACGTTGCCTTTTATCTTTCTTGGTTTCTGTTTTTTGAAGGAGTCTTACTCATACAATTCTATTCTCATATGAGCATGGACTCATGGGAAACATATTAATTTATATGTTCTTGGACTTTCTATTGTATCCAATTGACTTTAAGTGAAGCAGCCTTGGGCAAATTTTAAGGCTGTGACACATATATCGTAGGTTTTTTAGCTAATGGTCTTTGTTTCATCTTTAATCTTTATATTTAATCTTTTAAGATAGAACTACAAAAGAACTTAACTCTTAGTTTTTGCATGTTCGTCCATAAATTAAAGAACAGACTAGTGCCACAGAACCAATCTCATACTTTACCATTAGTTGGTAGTTTTCTTAGCTGGAAGGTAGTTCTGTTTTTTCATAAGCATAATATAGGCATCAGATTTTTGTTACATGCCGTAAAGGAATTGTATTGACTGTAAAAGGTTTCATATATTTGGTTTAAGGAACTTATCATAATGCACTTCTTATTCTATATGGAAATTATATGAGTTCCGTTTCATCTTTTATTTGAAGGGCAACAAATATTTTAGCAGAGATGCGAAGTACTTTTGGCTTATATGGTTGTAAGTTGTTGTGCATTAATTCTGCTCAAGATGTGGGTGATGGGTTGGGAGAAAATCCTTGGATACATAATGTAAGTTGTCCTGACTTTCCAGAAGGAGTGGATTGGATCATATGAGTCGTTCACTGTGAATACTTTTATGACTTCTAAATTTGTGCTTTTATTCTAAACAGAAAACTAATTCATTACCTGGTCAAGATCTTGGTGGTTGTCTTAATGTTGACGATCTTAATGGGGTAAGCACTATGTTCATCTTTTCCCCTTTGTCATTTATGCTTCATTCATACGACCTCATCTTGCCATGTTTTCTGTGAAATAACTATCCTTTATGGTAGTTATTGCACCTATGAAGATATAAGTTATGATTGAACAATACAGGGTCCCTACTTTCCGTGCTGTCATCCAGTTGGACAGGAGTTTCTAGTGTATTTGTTGAGTTGGCATTGGCATTTTCTTTTGCTTGGCTGCACAATGTAGATTTGTATTGAGAATGAATTCTTATAGCAAAAAATGTTTGCTTGATTAGATAAAGGATTTTATGCAAGATCTTGCTTCAAAACATATCATTCCAAGCATGGAGCAAAAAATACGCATTCTCAATCAGCAGGTATGTGTTTTTCCTGTGATGACGATACCAGTTTTATATCAGCAATTTACCAATTGCTTTTTTGTAGGTTTCTGCAACTAGGAAGGGATTTAGAAATCAAATAAAAAATTTGTGGTGGAGAAAAGGGAAAGAAGATACACCAGAAGCTCCTAATGGTCCCACGTAATATTTCCCCCCACACATATTAAAGAAATATCTCTTACTCTTTTTATCTTATTGTTCTCTAATTTACTTTTCATCTCTTTTAACAGTTATACATTCAGCTCCATTGAGTCTCAGATCAGAGTGTTGGGTGACTATGCTTTCATGCTGCGTGATTATGAACTTGCCCTGTCAAATTACCGATTGCTCTCTACAGATTACAAGCTTGATAAATCCTGGAAGCGCTATGCGGGTGTACAGGTTGGTGATTACTTCTCTATCATGTTACTCTTTTACTGATGATCAACATGAAGAAATTGAAGCTGCTACGATAATATCTGACCCAGCCAATCTTTGCCAATTCTAGTTGGTGTTCTGAGGAGTTTAGTTTCACTTACAAATCAATATATCGTATACCCTTTGAGATGTGACTTCTATTAACTGCTTAATATTATTATGTCTTAGTGGTCATTGTAATATTTTGGTCCATCTTTATCATTATTCATGCGACATGCGTAACCTATAATTAATGACCACTGTTATACTATGCACTTTCGCCATTCTTGGTTATGCAACATAACGATCATAATGGAGCTCTGATATTTTGAATGTTTGAGGACATAAAAGTTTCATGTGTTTGTGTTCTTTAATCTTTACTGATTGTGTTGTTATAACTTACAAGAAATACATGAAATTACTTGAATAAGCTTGCATTATTTGTCTTACAGTTGAGGCTGGCTTTCCCAATAAAAAAGGCTCAAGGCATGATTTTTTCCGGGCTACCATATGTGGCATTATATCTTTAGACAGTGGGTCATGCCTCCAGAATGTATATGCTGGAGACACAAAGATAATGAAATGTCTATATGTTGTATTGGTGTTGTAAGAAATTTTAGCCTTTACCATGCTTTGACATTCATGATTCTTTCTGTTAGTCTTATTTATGTGGCCTTAGCTATCACATGTGTTTTTTTACATTTTTCTTAATTCCTTGTCCTGCATCTCTTTCCAGTTCCTCTGGTAACTTAGTGGTATAATCTTCTGTGATGGTGTTCCTTATAGTAGTTCAGAACTTTTAACTGTTTTTTTTCCCATATGTTAGTTCAAAACTTAACTATTTTACACGGAGTTCATGTTTTTCATGCAGGAAATGATGGGGCTTGCATTCTTTATGTTGGATCAATCAAGAAAGGAGGCTGAATCCTGCATGGAAACTGCTTTTACTACTTACATGGTACATTTGTACTTTATTTCATTAGAAGAAAATTTTTCTTTTTGCAAGTGGAAAATTTGCAGTAGTTCTCTAAACAGATTCAGGAAAATATTTTAGTAATCAATGTGCTTGTGGGAAAATAATCCGGGAGGGAAGGAGTGCAACTTTTAGGATTTATACTCTGGCAGCAAATGCAGAAGCCTTAGACTGTTGTCATTCACAGATTCATTATCTGTAGTCTGAAAAACTGCATACTAAGCTTTAAAGAAATTGTTCAATATGGAATATAAAGATTGGTCCTTATCTTACGATGTAGTTTCTTCTTGTGCTAGACTTGGTAGGTCCTTTCTTCATTGAAATTACCTTATTTTCCCATCAATGTTATGGTACATTTGAGATTTCTTCTAAAGAGAACTATAGATGTTTAGGAGGTACAAGATTGCAAATTAAGGAATTTCAAGATTTTGAATAGTACAAAAAAATAAACAAGACCTGGAAAACTTTTACTACTGTGCAAAATATTTAATTATATCATTTCTGTGTTTAGTTCCAGGGAATATAGTTGGGTCACATATTTCTGTCTTTTCCTAGGATTGGATTTTCTTATAAAGTGAATATAGATGTAATAGAAATTTAGAAGGGCGTGGGGGGTGGGGGGGGGGATCTGATGACTTCCTATGGAAGAAGAGTTGCTTCAGAGCGAACTGAAAGAAGCATACCAGGGGCATACTTAGCCCCAAAGAAATGGGAAAAAAATATAGCTATTACTACAAAGATGAAATCAGGTGTCATGTAAGGCCATCACTTGTGAAATCATGTTACTATCATGTGCCTAATGTGTTCCTCGTGAGATTCACACCTTGGGCTTGCAAGACCGAGCAACATTCCCTGGCCATGCAAAAGCACCGGTTATTGTTTTTGCATCGTTACCACCATAAAGTATGTTTCCCTAGAATTGGGCCTTCTAGACCCATATGCCGCATCATGGTTAGAAAGCTTCTAACCAATAATATCTGTATTGATAACCCCGAGTACCACAAGGCCTATGAAGTTTCGTAGCCTCTAGCTTCGGCACAGATGATATGTGAAAGAGGTGAGGAGAATATATATCCTTCACAAGCTCAAGACTAAAAACTTTCGTTAACCAATAGATTTCTCTCCTACACTTGTTGATAATAAGAACAACCTGTAACTTTCTGTGTATTTCTTATCCCGTTGCTTAACTTATATCTGCACGACCAACCAGGGACAAGCCCGGGGGAGCCAGCAGGGGCAGTAGCCCCCATAGGCTTTGTACTTTCCTAATTATAGCATGTAGTTGAGGATGACAGTTTTGACCCATACCTAATTGCCCACGTATACCCGCCCACTAAGAACCTACCCATTTAAATAATTGGCGGATATCATTCCTATAAGAGATAAATGGGTATTAAATGGTCGGGCTTGTGCCGGCCCATGACCCATCCACACGTAATCCAAATCAAAACCCAAAAATCACAATTTCTCTCTCACCTGATGCCTATTCTAGTCTAAGACCCATCATGCCCTAATTTCTTCTCTCCATAAAAACCTTGATCCACTCATCTCCTTCCACGTGTCCCGCCGGAGGTGGTGGTGGGGCTCTACCGTCCTGCCCCCATAATGGCAGTGCAGGCCGGGGCTGCTGGCATTGGCGGGAGGACTTGTCATCGGCCCCGTTCGAGATGTCGGTGGAGAGTGCGCAGACGCTTCTTAGGGTTTCTGAGGGCGCTTCGTTCGATGAGATTCTAAGAGCGAAGAATGCTATTGTTGCTTCTTGTGAGGAGGATCAAGAGCCTATTGCTCAGGTTTGGTTTTGGTTCTCTAGCGTTTTTGATGAAAATCTGACGGGTCTTCTTCACTTTGTGAATTGACAAGTTGTAGACTAGTTGAATTGGGAATTTGGCTTTTTTCTGTTCTAATGCAAAGGCATATTTACACTTTCATACCCCAAAATTTTCAAATTGAGATGAATTTGATAATTTGATCACCTAAATCCTGGCCTTTACCCCCAAAACATTGCAAAGGCCCCCCAAAACTATGCAACTAAAACTATGCAAAAAGCCCCCTAAAAATTTGCAAAAAGACCCTCAAAACTTTGCAAATAGCCCCTCAAAAGTTTGCAAAATGTCCCATGAAAATTTTGCATAAAGTCCCCCAAAAGTTAGCAAATAGCCCCTCAAATGTTAGCAAACAGCCCCTCAAAAGTTAGTAAATAGCCCCTAAAAGTTTGTTTGCAAATAGCCCAATGAAAGTTTTATTATATAGGCAAAAGTATTAGCTAAATAGGTTATGGGGCCACCCATTCAATAAATGGGTGGGAGAGGTGTGGCCCATTTAGCAAATGCTAAATGGGTTATAAATGGGATAATGGCCATAAATGTGCCCACCCATTTAACATCTCTACATGTATATATAGTAGTAAAAGTTAGCCCCCCGTCACCCAATCGTATATGTAAATTAGGGTGGTTCACCACAAGCTCTCACCTCTCTCTTCTCTTTCTAAATTTTGTGACTTGTTAAAAAATAGATTTTATTTTTCAAAACCGAAATAGGGAGAGAATTTTAGAGTTTTTCTCGGCTCCTGAACTCCGCCTTGGACCTCCTTAAACGCTGTTCTTGCCAAAAAAATCCTACTAGCTCTGATCGAAATATTTGGGTGCTTTTTTCAAATTTTTTTTAGAATTATCGTATTATTTGGTATTGTTTCTATATTGTTTCTCAATTAGATATTTACATTTTGTTTCTCAAAAGTTAAGACATTTACGACATTTACTTTGTGAAAGTTGTAATCTTTTAGTGCAATTAGGTATCTAGGTATTGTGAAAAGTGTATTGTTCCTATAATATTTCTCAATTAGGTATTTAGATTATGAGATTTTCCAATTAAATGCAATTTCAATTGGATTCAATTTTTCCGAAAACTATAGAAAATTTTCAACTTGATTTCTTTATTACAATCCCTTATGTTTTATACAACATTAATAAATCATATGATGTATAATCATAATAAAAGAGTGTCTTAATCTATGTTGCACGGATACGGATGCGGACACGGACACGGGTGCAAATATGGGACACAATTTGTAAAATGTAGGATATGGAGATACGACAATATATATACATGTTGAAATTAATAATTCATATGAGATCGATATTGTTTTTCATTCACATGTTATGAGAACTAAAATTCTATAACATTTTTATGTTTTATTTATTCAATAGATTATAAATTGAAAAGTTGCTCGTTTTTTTAAACTAGATACCCAAATTACCCCTTAAAAACATAATTATAGACATGACAGGGTATGGGGTGAATCAAACCCGAGTATGAGTCTAATGAGTTGCATAAATTTGAGGTGAAGTGTAAGATATACATCAAAAAAGTGTATCACGAGTGTTTTAAAGTAAAACGTGTATTATGTAATCAAGAACATGTCTGAATAAATGTATGTATGTATTCAAGAAGTGTTCAAGGAGTGTCGGGCATGGATACAGGAAGTGTCTGACACAAATACGGGAACCCAGATGAAGTGTCTAGGTAACCTAGGTCTTAATAAATTAATGAATTTATGCAATACTAGCATTGAAATAGAAATTCATCTTTTAACCTGAAAAAATTCAGAGAATGATATAAAGTGCAAATACATCATGGTTAAACCACCCAATGTTTAAAATGTCGATAAGACATAACGTAATGCTCTACCTCCTGTTAAGGGTTAAAGAAAAAAACACAAAAAAGTAACCTATAACGTAGGTTATTTGATTTAGTAATTATTTACATATTTTATAACTAGAAAACATTCATAACAATTTTAATAATTAGAATCATAATTAGAATCATCAAAATTTTCAAACATAACATCACACATTCACAAATATCAAATTATCTGTCACTATTGCTTAACAAACACTAGTCAAATACGCTTAACCATTCCAAAAGCATCAAATACATCAAGTTTGAAACAAAATCATATAAGTCTAAACAAATCAATTGGCAAATAGTAACTATCAATTCAATGTCTAACAAATCATTTATCCAATTTACAGTTCACAAAATATTTTCAGTCCGCAAAATCAGTCCTCAATTGTTAACACTAATAGCCCTAAAAGTAATGATAAAATAACTGAATTTTAAAAGAAAAATACACTGTTACTAATCTCAGCCAGCAGTGTAGGACCTCACTGGCATCGTCAAGAAGGGCTTGGAGTTCGATTAGGGTTTTGGTCTTCATCTTCTACTTCGTCATACGCAGCAGAGACAAAGTCGCAGCGAAGAAATTGAGGGGGCGTCGAGTGATCTCAGCTAAGAAATCGGAGGGGGCGTCGAGATAAATTAGGGCAGCGAAGGAAGTAGGGGGAGGTAGAGATCGTATGACTCATATCCTATCTGAAGGGATAGAGTTTTAATGGGGGTGAACGATTGGATTTTATCCAACCTAAAATCCAACTGCTCAGATCATAAGTCCATTTAACGCAACATTACGTAGTGTTATGTAACGCGTTACATAACGTGAGTTTTTTTTTCTCTCAAAAAAACGCAATGTTAAGAACATGGGCGTTTTCTGACTGCGTTCAGTAACGATTAGGGGCTGTTATGTTACATAACGCGTTATAACGCGTTATGATTTATGTTTTTTTTCAACATTACACCCAAGACATGCATTTTTCAAAAGGAAAACCAGTAATATTGAACCAATGCCATAACTTTTAGTAAAAATCATCAATCTTTGTCGGTAGAAGAACCTCCTCCAAAAGCTTCAAAAATAGAGACTATAAAGTCTGTTGAATTTGATATTTCTACTCTAGAACGAGATCCAAGATTGCGCCATCTAATTTGATTAACGTGATTAACTTTATTTACTCATTCGTTAAATTTAGCCCCCCCCCAAGCTAAACAATCATGGACTCGTCCCTGCGCTCAACCCTAACGAACATTCTTTAAATTCATATCAATATGGAAATCCAACTACTGATTGTTAGCTGCCTAACACCCCTCCATCTTTATCTTGGCTTGAGACAGAGAGTGATAGGATAAAAATTAAAACATAGTATTTGGTGAGGGTTGAGGGTTTTACATTCTAACAAGTGGTGTGTGCATAAAAGAATGAAATACCTATGCAACCATGGTCTAATGTCTGAATTTCGGACAACTGCTGTGTCCGACAATCCATGTCCATCTCGGAGAAACATTTGTGCCCAGAACTTGTGTCTGTGTTTGCTGATTAAGTTTTTCTTTTTCGAGTTATATTCTAGTTTTGTCTTCATACCAGGTCCTAGAACAGAGGAAAGATATCTTAAAAACATTAAAAGATTTTTTTGTAGTAAAACTTTTATTACTGTAAGATTTATCTGATAGTTCACATCTCCATTTAGCTGATGTTGGACTCTTTTCAGAGACTTGGATCTCTTGGTCAGAGAAATGCAACAAGGTGTGGGCTCTGGTGGGCAGGTATGCTCAAGTCCAGGGGGCAATATAAGGATGCAGCAGGAATATATTTCCGGATGGCTAGTGAGGTACTTCAAGAATCAAGAGAAGAAGGCTATTTTTAGTTCTATCTACTTCTGACAGGATTTGTTTTTCTTAGGAACCTTCTTTGCATGCAGCTGTAATGCTTGAACAGGCATCATACTGCTACTTGTTTTCTAGACCACCTATGCTACGCAAGTATGGATTTCATCTTGTTTTGTCTGGTAACCGGTACTATATATCAGATCAGGTATATCCATATTTTAGTTTAACTTTTGCTGGGTTAGTCTACTTGGTAGTTGATAAGTGAGACCTTGTGTATTGTTCATGCTGGCATGCAACTTATCCAATGCAGAAACCACATGCAATTCGTATGTATAGAAATGCACTCTCTGTGTATGAGGGACATGCTTGGAAATATATCTGTGATCATGTTCATTTCAATGTTGGAAGGTACTAATAAACTTCTTGTTTCTGTTACATGCTTGTCATGTCGTAATGTGTCTGAGGAATTTACATTCTTTAATTCATGATTCAGGTGGTATGCTTTTCTTGGAATTTCTGATATTGCTATCAAGCACATGTTGGAAGTTCTGGCATGCAGCCATCAGTCTTTGGCGACACAAGATTTATTCCTTGGGGAATTTTTTCAAACTGTTGAGGTAGGGTAACATTTTCTTGATTTACTCTCTTCATTTGACCAGTTTTAAGTAATAGTAACATAATTGCTGATGTATATTAGCATACGGGGAAAACCTTTGAAGTTAACAAGCTCCAATTGCCCGTAATTGACATGTCCTCTTACAAAGTTATTTATGAAGATCACCGGACTTATGCGTCATCTGGAGATGTAAGTTGATTCTCTTTGTTATTGATACTTCTATACATGTGTGTGTGTGTATAGGTGTATGTTATATTATATTCAAGTATAGGTGTATATGTATATGTGGGTGGCGGAGTAGTGGTTATGAGTTGCCAGGTCATTTTGATAAATTAGCTACCAAGAGATGGAGGGTGATGAGACCTGCACATCGAATGTGACTCGTAGGGTGGGCCTCACCTCTAATCCCTGTCTTGGTAGCTCATTAGTTAAATGGGCTGCCACCCTGTACCCCATTTTCACTATATATGTGTTTTTGTTTAAGTGTCTGTGTGTATAGTGTCTACATGTGACTCTCAGGGGAATAACATGCTACCAAGGTTTTACATGCGAGTTTATCATATTGGTCATTTGCTCTAGAAACAGCCATACTCTATTTCAGCATAATAAGTGATGGAAAGGGAAATAAAACTCTCAGCATAACTGCACATTGCTCCCCTCAATATTACAATCCCATCTCGCTGCCACGATCTTCAGCCTAAATTTAATTTTCTTAAAATTTGTGAATGGTAATTGTTAAATTGTCATTCAGTAACTTGTATACGATTTTTTTCATCATCCAACCAGGCTAATGTGAAAGAAAGCTTGTGGCAGTCTTTGGAGGAGGACATGGTTCCATCTGCATATACTATCAGATCTAATTGGCTAGAATCACAGCCAAAATTTTCCCCTTTGAAGAAGTATAATGAGTCTCATGTTAGCGTGGTAGGAGGTATGTTTTAAATTCTCACTCTAGAATTTTTTTAAATTATAAAAGCATGCACCTCACTTATTTCACATTTATATGGACTGGCGTATAGACACAACAAATTGTGAAAATGCAATATATGGATGCAAAATGGATATGTCATTAAGAAAATTATTTGTAGATTTATATATAACATGAAATTGTAAGGCCGTAACAATTCAAAAAACACAATTAGTCCTGTGATATAAAATAGTCCCAAGTTACATAAATTGAAACCAACATAATTGTTATGGATATGCATCTATAAATAAAATGAAATCATGAACCTTGAATTTATGTAAGCATTAGGTTTTAATTTATTAATATCAAAATTGTCTCGGTATGTCTGACTCTAAATGTATATGGAATACGTTAAAAGATTTTAGCATGCAGAATAGGAGAATCTAGCAACCATCTGCCAATATCCAAGCATCAGGTATGACTTGGATATAGGTACTTCTCGTTGGTTGAAGTATCCGACAACATACCTTGACTTGCAGAAATAGAAAAATACCTTTGCATATCTAGAACCACTGTCACTGCACCTTAGTTACTTTGTAGTTTGTAGGCATGTGTCATTGAGTTTGAGTCTGCTTACTAGTGAAGAATACTTCTTTAGCTTGCTGGTTCCGTGGATGCTTTCTCTTGAATTAGCACAAACTAGTATTTAGGCCCATGCAAAGCACGGGTCTCATACTATTCAGGCCCTAATTTTGACAGAATAGCATTTAGACTTGTGCAAAGCACGGCCGAAGCTTAAAAGAGCTATGAAAGGGTACAATAACAATGAGGTTATATCTTCTTTTGATATTTTACATTATAATTGCATATAAGTTGCATATAAGTTTATAGACCTAAACAACTTGAATTTCACATGAAGCATAAATCAAGGATGAAATAACAATAATCATGAACAAAATTATAATTGAGGAAATTAATTATTAACTCAAAACAATACAATATTTATGTTTGATAAATTGTTTGTAAATTGAATAAATAATGATCTTATGGGATCATGACCAAGTCTTAGCTTCAAATCAAACTCTTCATTTGCCTCCTTTTTATGTTCTCTATCTTGGATGCGCCTGCTATCATTATTATCATCTCCATGCAAGCCTAATCCAAGGTTCAATTCAGCTATTAACTTGAGAGAAATATAAAATGCAAGAGATACAAAGCCATAAAAACTAAATGTTGTGAAGTATAGCAAAATTAAGAATGCAGAAGATATAGATGAAATAATAGTGGCCAAAAACTCTAGCATGGAGAACCTGCAACTTGAATTTCAAAGGTAAAGAAGGATGTTGTCACAACTACTGAATCAAATAGAAATAGAAGACATAAAACTACTTCCAATCAAAACTCAATCTAGATTTCTTCATCACTTTGACACTTAAAACAAAAACTAAAGCAAACCCATAAAATACAAACAATTAGATTTTTGAGAAAACAGATATTTCACTACTTGCCAAAACCATAAAATTTTAACATACCTAACAATAAAATTATCAAGTTGACTAAGAAAACATTCATGAAATGTTGACACCTTAAGATTGTGAAGTGAGAAAAGTTCAAAAATTATTTAGTTGACTTATAAAATAATATTGAGAGTATAACCTCATGTAATTTTCATCAAGTTCACTAAGAAAATGTTTATAGGAGACATAGATTAAAGATACCAAGTGAGATAGATCAATAATCTCTACTAACAGAATTCATAGAAGGCATAGATTAAGGATATCAAGTGAGATAGATCAATAATCTCTACTAACAGACTCCTAATTGAACATACTTGCTCAAACTACTATATACTTTAAGATAAGTAAAATACTCAACCATTTTTCTTCAAGAGCATGCATTTGGACTTCATCCGAAGAGCAAAAGTCTATCCTGGTCAATTTGAATATAACATGACCTTCTTTACCATGGATTCTATATATTGAAATTTATCATCCCTTGATGCCCATGAGAGCTGAGAGGAAGTCATCAATGACCAAAAGTTCTTACACATTTTATTATTTTATTAAATAAGAGAATTACCTCAACAAATCCTCTTTTGAATACAACAATCCAATAGGTAAAAATAATGAATACTAATTGTTTTGCAAATAGAAAGAGCATTAGGAAATTGGTCAAGATAACTATTATATTCATAAGTATCCCAAATACATATTTATATCCCTTCTAATCTTTCTAGTTCATAGCATATGAGGCTGCTTGCATTTAGGAAATTGAATCACATACTCAACTAAATAATCGATAATAAGAAATGTTAAACTTCTAAAATTTTATAAATTTATGTTCCGAATATTGAGTCACATATTCAACTAATTGATCGAGAATAAGAAATGAGTCTGCATCAGATCTAGTTGAAGGTACCTTTGTCGACATTTTCAATGCCTATGTCGCTTTCAAGGTCTGAGTGCAAATCCATGATTAGTGATGTAGACTCGAGCGCAACTTAGAAGCGAGACCTCCTCGATCTCCGCCCTCGCTTACTCTTCATTTCTTGTAGATGACTCAAATCATAGCTCCTAAAGTCAATACATAACAAGACTGTGACATAACAAAAATGTTGATTATTTTTAGGAATTTTACTAATATTCATCTAAACATTAATTTGTTATGAACTACCATCTGTCAACAAACAATGCATTAAGCCCAAAATTGCTCCATTCACAATGTTTGGCTTGATGAGTAAAAATCCTAGAAGTTATGGCGCGGGCATGCACACTGCTTGATGGATAATATTATAAACACAGATACAGTAGAACTTGCTTACAGGTACGTACCTTCAAGATGGTTGTTTCAAGTACCTTTAACAATCTAAAACTCTCTTTTACAATATGTTTTAATGGTACATGATTATGCCCCAGCTACTATATAGAATATTCTACTATGATAATGAAATAATTTTTGTAGCCAATTATTTTAAGAAAAAACATATTAGATACATGACATTCTTTATCGCACGGGCATGAGCACTGCTTGATGGATAGTTTTGTAACCACGGATACAATAGAACTCGCTTACATGTATGTTCCTTCAAGATGGATGTTTCAAGTACCTTTAACAATTTGAAACTTTCTCTTTCACACTATGTTTCGATGGGTACATGATCAGATCCAGTTGTTATATAGAATATTCTACTATAATGATGAATTAATGGTGGTAGCCAATTATTTGAGGTAAACATATCAGATACCTGACATTCTTTGGTAATATGTTTTTCCAAGAACTTTCTCTAAATTAAGCTCTATAGACGAATAATGACAATTACATATAAGTTATAAATAAACCACTAATAGCATTTCTTTTGAATATAACATAAATACATAGCACATAATTTGTGCAGATAGAAGTAAGCAATAGCTGAACGTTATAGTATCAACAGAATATGCATAATAAATTTGATATTAAAAGTACTTATAAAAAACTCCTCAAACAAATTCATCACATGCCACCTATAATTTTTCATCTACCAAAATTAAAAGAAAATGTAAAATCCAAGTAAACACAACATTTACTTTTCACTTGATTAAAGATACGGTATATGGTATCTCTATAAATTAAACATACATTTATAATTACATCATAAAAATAGAGATTACCTCTATGAGCTCTCCAAATAAAATAGAGATTTCAACTCCGATGATTTTTAAACACAATTTCTCACACAAACATTTTCCTTCAATGTATCCAAATCAATGTTCCATAAACGAAAGAACTCTATATTTTATAAATAATTTCCTTCATGACTTCTCACACAAACATATTCTTTAACATGAACGCTTTGGCTTGAATTATAACCCCATGGATTAAATAGTGATCAATATAAGCAAATTAAAATAGAAACAAAATAATTAAATTCTGAGAACTAATCTTACATTAAAAGCAGAATGAAATTTCTTCAATATAATAGAAACCATAGACTCCTCTGCATTGCGGTTAGCGATCATCGCTAAACCTAAAGAAAAAAAATTAATTTTTACTTAAAGGAGAAATGTAAACAAAATATGCACAACACTAACTATAGGGCAACATTGTAAAAAGGTTGGATTCGAACATGGAGAGAGTGTACCTGCATCATCTTAAAATGATATCAAAAAAAAAAAAAAAACCAAAGAAGTAATAGATTTGAGAACAAATTTTTGGGTAAAAGCCACAAATTGCCCTAATTGTAAATTGATTAACTTCCTATTAAATCTTTCTCATATCGAAAATTAGACAACAATGAGATTGTAAAAGTAAAATTAGACAACCAAAGAGAATAATAAAAGTATAATTAGAAAAGGACCGCAGTTCAAAATAAAGATGTAGCTTTACCACAAATCAACAACAATTTGAATGAACTAATTAGTTGTACCCTTAACATTAGAGAGATGCAACAACAATTTGAATGAACTAATTAGTTGTACCCTTAACATTAGAGAGATGCAACAACGAAGTTGAGGAGCCCGCTGACGATGTTAGAGAGAGCAAAGCAAAATACCTAAAATAACATCAGAATTATGTATCAAATAGCACCTCAACCAAGCAAAATACCTGTATGCACCCAAAATAATACAATGTGATAAAAAAATTAGAGCTACACATAATTAAACAAATCTCAACCTTCAACCATGCATCTGTTCACTTAGCAACTATTCCCCATCATCCAAAACCCACCAGAACTCACAGATATCCTACTTCCATGCTTTCTTCAAGTCAATGCTTGAATTGATGTGATGAAAAAAAAGAATTATTACTTTCTTATTCATTATCGGAAGTTAAAAGGTCAGAGATATAATAATTAACTAAAACATTACCCCCATATAATGATATTGTGATTAAAAAAACCGATAATGATTAACAAATGAATCTGCAAAATAGATCTATGATTACCTGATTCTCGGTACCATAGGCGAGCAGAACTGTAGAGAAATTTCACCATCCGAGCTATATATGTGCAGTTGAAATGAAATAAAATCAATACAAAAGAAAAAAATCTAACACTAGAAGGGAAAAAAACATCACAAAAGATCATACCTGAGCAAAACTTCTTTAGATCCGTATCCAAATATTCAAACACGAAATATAGCGACCTCCCATTCTTATCCACATGCTCCACATTCAACAATCTACAATAAAACCCCCAATCAAGCAACCATTCAAAGAGCCCCAAACCCAAATAATCAACCTAGGGTTTCAAATTAAAGATACCTAATTTTAAGGCTTGGGCTAACAATGAGATTATAAATGTAAGATTAGACAACCGAGAAATCATACATAACTGAAATTAAATATTATTGGATTTTTGGGGGAGAGAGAGGTTTACCTAAATATTGGGGTTTTAGCCATCATCGTCGTCATTGTCACAAGACAACGGGCTGAGGACGAAGGTGATGGAGGGATTGCGCAGCCTGGGTGAGAGCGAGAGCAGAGGAGGGAAGCGTGTCATTGTCATCAGCTTCGGACAAAACCTTAGAAAGGATTGAATGAAAACCTTTGAATAACCAAAACCTAGAGTGGATTGAAGAAAAAACTCAGATTTGAACGAAAACACTTACCAATATTCGAAATCAGCGTTGATTTTAGAATCTTTGTGACGGCGGTCGGGGCAAAAGTGGGATCGGAGATGGAAGAAAAAAGGTGAGATTTTAAGAGAGAAGTAGAAAGAGAGAAGTGGAGCACAACTGTCCACATAGTTAAGGATAAAATATTAATTTTCTTTTGCAATTTGAATTTCAAAACTCAGATAGAACATGAAAACCGAATAAAATTTTCAAAAAAAGGCTGAAATACAGGTAAAATGCAGAAAACTTTCTGTAGCACGAATAGTGTTTTTAAGGTTATGCTTTTAGATATAAAGTAGTATATGACATATAATATGCATGTTTTACAAAACGAATTTCAACTAAGGCACATGTATGAATCCATCATATCCTTATTGTGATAGGTTTAACTACTTGTTATCTAGTCTGTGAAAGCTATCATTGTGTTAGCATCCCATATTTGTCATGATGTTCTAGACCTTATGCCTCTTAATAATACTAGACGGCTCAGAACTAGAGCAAACTTGTTCAAGCTATGTGAATATCTTCCTGAGTAATTCATTAAAGGGTGTTATTCGTTCCGAATTGTTGAGTACGACTAGGAGAACTGTTCATGGATCCGACATTCTTGGATTGAGATTAGGAATAGAATTATTTAATTTAGAGCCTTGGATTCTTGGATTGGATTTTTAATTTTTGAGTAGAATTCTTGAACTTTTGGCTTGGATTATTTGATTGAAGGTAAAATTCTTGGACTAAAATTTATGGACTATTTTAATTCTCGACTAAATTTTTGAGTAGAATTATTGAACTTAAAGTTTATGGACTATTTTAATCAAGTTTTTAACACTATATTAATATGTTAGATAATTATTATTATCAAATATAATTATAATTCATTTCAAGAGACACCCTCATTTTGATAAGGAATAGCACAACAAAAGAAATATTATAGAAACTAGAATTTTGACTTGTGCAAATACATCCGAGAAGAAAAAATATAGGAGTTAAAACTTTTAATTTGAGGTGACATGTTCAAAATCTCATTAAAATTGTGAGTTTATATTCATAATTTATATGTAGTAATTTATTGATTTAGTAGTTATAAGAAAGAGAAATGATATTCGCTTGTCTTAACAAAATATTTGTAAAAGCTACTGTTTGAAATTACTTTTATAATTTCCAACATATTACATAATTACTATATTTTTATAATTTTTATTAAGATATATTTAATTCCTTCAAATCCATTGTTTTTAATTACTTTCAATATTATAATAAATATTTATATGAGATATATTTGTATAATATATATCACGTAATGACATTTATTATTGTATTTAAATTAAAATTATATAAAAGAATTATATTTAATTACTATAATAGAATAGATGTTCTATTAAAATCCAAGATGAGACCAAGAAACCCACAAAATTTTCCTTAAGACTTTTTAGTTCTCAATTCAATAGGAAAATATGTAGTTGGATTGGCATATGGATTTTAGAACTCTAATCTAATTACAATCCAAAATAAGCAATAACATCTTAAATTTAAATCCAACTCCTAGTCATAAATGAGCGACACCTTAAATTTAAATCCGAATCAAGTCCTATACGAATAACACCTTAAATTTAAATCCAAAGTTTAGTCCTAAACGATAACACCTTAAATTTAAATCCAAATCCTAGTCCTAAACAAAAAACACCGTAAATCAAAATCCGACAAAAAGTCCCAATCCAAACTAACAATCCCGAATGAATAACCTCTCAACCCCACCAAAAAGAAACAAAGTTTGATTTTTCAACCTTGTTCAAAGTGTCTAGAGTAGTCACCCTCATTTCCCACGTAAAGAAAAAGGATGAAAACTTTTTGTGTTTATGGAAGTTTATTGTTACAAGATATTGTCTCCGCTAAGGCTCTAACATTATCTTATTACTAGAATTTTTTAATGTCTAACCATTATCCACATGGAAAGAAAATACTGAATAAGTGGGACTAGCTGTAAACAGGTTGAATTGAGTTCGGGTGTATGTAAGATCTGAATCCAACAAGAAATTGTCCCATTGGAAACTCAATTCGTTAGTTCCTATGGTTCCAATTTGATCTGAATCCAAAAAGACAAATCATGTTCAAATTCTGACTCTTGTTTAGACTATTTTAGTCCAATATTTATTTTAAAGCTAAACAGTGATTTCTCATAGTCAATTTTATTGATTATGATGTCCAAAAATACAACTTGAATAATATGTTAATCCTAGAAGAGAATAGCTATCCAAACATCTAAATCAGTTGTATTTTATATTGGTTTCGTTAACTTTCAAGTGTTTGCAGATCCAACAAGATTATGATCCAAATATGTTTCGCATCTGTTTCAAGTTCAGAATCTAAGACCTAAATCATATTTCATGATTCGAGATGAGATTGGAATATTATGATTCTTCATCAAAATGACTTCATGAGAAACTGTGTTTCTATGCTTTGCTGTGTTTTAATTGCTCTCTGAAATGAACATTTTAAGTTTTTATCCTAAATTTCATTTACTTGCTCCTCTTCATTGCACAACAGCATATGATTAACAGCTGGTTAAACCAATGTGTCAATTGGATTTGAAACATATTCTATGGTTTTCTTTGTGGGTCAGAACTCTATCTTTTCACATCTGGCGATGGTCTTTTTTTTAGGTTTGAGTTCGTAATATATGGAAGATTGCTTTGCCTAGAGCTAGATGTGTGTTTTCTGTGCAGAACTTTCTATATGAACAGCGGTTTTTTACCAATTCAACAATTTACTTGAAAAGAATGTCACTATTCATTGTTACTTGGCAGTTCTTGACATTTTAATTTCAGATACACCTTATTGTAAGCTTCTTCATGCATACACAAGTTAGGTTGTGCCCAAGTCCTATCTTCTTGCAAATATGTATGAGGTCATACTTTCGCAGTCCATGTATCTATCATTGATCTTCCTTAGCTAGGAATTAGTCTTCATCTCTTGTCGTGAAAAGATACTTCGGTGAAGAGACTAAGAACACCTTATTAGGTGATATATGTGAAATTTAAAGCTAACCAATTTCTAAATTAAGATGGTCATGTGCGAAGAGTCTAAGAACATTTTCTTGATCAAGTAGCATAATGATTTATCTTCATTGTGCAACAGTATAGTAGTGCCAGATTGGTTCAGGATGTTGTGGATGTTGCTTCCAGAAATCAATGTTTTGAGAACCAGGCATTTCAAGGCGCATATGGAGTATAGTCTAAATTACATAGTCCGTGTGCACGCGTATCCAAGCGTACGGGTGGGCGAGTGTGTCCATGGGTGCGTGGATGCGTTTGTGTGTGAGGTGGCGGCTCACTTAGCAAAGTGAGCTACCAAGAGATAGAAGTAGTGAGTCCCACACCTCTTGTGTGAGTAGTAGGGTGGGGCTCACCACATATCTATCTCTTGGTAGCTCATTTAGCAAAATAAGCCGTGATCTAATACCCAACTTTGCTTATTATGTACATACGTTTGTGTGCATGTTCGTATATATATTGTTTTATATCTCATCTTCTAGTGGAAACTGCATATATATTATGTTTATGTGATAGTTGTAAGTTATAACACAAGCAGACATTACTTTACATATAAAATTTGAAAAAGAAGATGAACCAAGTTAGTTAACATTGCAAAGTTGAAACCAACAATCTGAAGTAGCGGAAGAGATATTTTAAATAATAGAATTAAAAGTTTAGCATGTACTAATATAAGAAAAAAGCACTTCCTGAATAATTATTTAATTATTCAAACTGACAAACTATCTAAGTTAGTTTTATAACTTTTACCCAATAGATGGTTAAAAATAGCTAATCGGTTGGCTTGGGAAATTAAATATCTTGATACTCAATCAGGACGATACGGTAGGCTGCCCTACATTGGCAATTTGGCTGATGACTAGAGTAGAGGTAGTGGGACGTGGCAGTGAATGCTGATCTCAGCACTACCTGCTTCCCTTCTCTCCTTCATCTTCCCTTTGAAGTTACAAATAGCATGAAATTGCCTAAGCAGCCTGAGCCCCGTTTAGGTCTCTAGCGATCTTAAGTTAATGGTACATTCACAGTTTAATATCATTAATGCCCACCTCCAAGGAGCTTTATATATAACCTAGTCTTGAGGAGAGGGGATAACCCTTATTCCCACACCTCCTTCATAAATTGCAGTGGTTTTTATAGGCTTATAGCAAGACTTTGGCTTCACAGTCCCGGTTGCCCATGCTACTGGGTATGTGAACTGGTTTTGGATAATATATGTAGAATCTGATGATTCTCATTGGTTTCATCAGTGACATCTATGCCTTTTGTTTTCTTGCAGAAGCAATAAAACTTGATGTTGAGATAAAGAACCCCCTTCACTTGTCAATTTCTGTTTCTGGCATTTCACTCATATGTGATCTATGTGCTAGTTCAGAAGCGCCAGAACTTGGTATGATGTTCAGTTCTATTCGTATTTGCATGTGATACCAAGTAAGCTTACTTGGTCAATTATTCAAGCTTTCATGTCTGCTAACTATTCGGTCTAACTATTAATACAGATATAAGTTTACCGGCTACAAGTTTTCAGGAGGGAGAACTCAAGGAGCCTCCTAGTTGCAGGTATTTGATATCTATTACTTTATTTATTTATTTATTATTATTATTTGTTGTTGAAAATACTCCTACATATGTTCTTGCAGAGATTTGAATAATGGTAATGCTTCTATGATATTGCCGGAGTTTGATTTAATACTTGGAGGAGGTGAGACTAAGAGGGTAAGTTTTGCAATTAATGAAAAAAATTCCTTTGATGCTTTGTCTTTTCTTGCAGTTTTCAATTGTTTGTCTCATGAAATTTGATCCCTATGTTTGGTGAATTTGATCAAAAGGGAAAAAAAAGGGAAGCTTCTTTAGCAGTAATGGTTTTCATTTTCAGGATTAACAAGTTACTGCATTGATTTTGAAGCATCATGTTTGGATACGTTAACAGGTTGCTAGACTATAAAAATTGCCAAACAGCAATGATTTCTCGTCTTGTCTGTTGGAGCAGATTGACCAGAAGAAACAAAGCTGAGTTCTGCTAACGATTACACATTGATGTAATAAAAGTATTCTCCAAATATAAATATTAAAAAATGACCAGCATAGTAACACTAGGACATACAGAATGTCTTTAATAATAGTGACTTACATTTACATGCAAGATTAAACTGATTATTCATTCAAGTCATGTTTTATGCCTGCAAAATACGAAAACTTGGATCTGGATATTTGGAAAGATATGCACTTGTTATGGACAACTGATTGGATTTTGGATTACGTTAAAAACTGAAGTTATAGCCTGCAGTTCATACATAGAGCTTATGCATTTAACCTCCTTCAGACCAAGCTGTTGAACTGATTTTTTGCAAATGACCATGCCTCATGAGGGGCATCTTTATGAGTACAACACCTACCAATTTGTGAGGATTAGGTTTCCAAGCACTTTGGTGAATAGCGTGCTACAGGACCAAGCTGACAAAAGTATTTTATAGGTCAACAAACTTCGGGTATTTTTCGTCTTCTTGACCAGATTACATAGGGCTGGCAAATGGGCTGTGCCGGCACGATCATATTAGGCGTTTGCACACTGCTTCCTAATGATTTTCTCTTCTGGTTTGTTGATGACTTGATGTATAGTTGGTGCTTGTGCGGGCTCTAAGATTATTTTGCTAACTTTAATGGTAGTTGTAATTTGAAGTCAAAATGATTGTTTAAAGCAAGATTAGATAAAATTTCCAACGCTGTTACATATCAGATGTGTAGAATCTTATTTTGAGAGTGCTTATTTATAGCAACCCTATTAATCGGTCTCATCTGATACAAACTGGTAACACTCTGAAACTGTACAATAATGATTTAATTAATTTAAACTCAAATTTGCATAAAAATAGAGTTACAATCTAGAGTTCTCTAAATGCCTAGAATGGTAGCTCATTAAGAAAGTGGTACATGACACAACAACAGCAAAGCCTTTTTATCCAAAAAGTTTTCGGGTCGACTACATTATTTTTCTTCCATTCAATTATTTTAAAAGCTACCTCCTGCTAAGTAGCTAACCACTATTATATCATTCTTGATTGCGTCCAAGTTTTCCTAGACCTACCTCTTGTCCTTTTTGCTCCAGCAGTTGTCATTATATCTCTTCTGAACTCGAATAGGTGCATTTAGTTGCCTCCATTGCATATGGGAAAACTATCTCAATCGATTTTCTTATTTTATCCTCAATAGGAGCAATGTCTCCTCCTAATGCACTCATTTCTTATCATGTCTCTTAGTATATATCTGCATGTGCGGCTCCATAGTAACATTCTCATTTCTGCTATACTCAATTTCCCCATATGTTGTTACTTAATTGCCCAACATTTTTTTTAATTGGAGGAATAATTGCCCGGCATTATGATCCATAATATTATGCTGGTTTAATAGCCATCCTATAGCCATTATGCATTGTTGTTGTTATAGCTTCACTATATGTTTTTTCGCTTCAATTTCATGGGTATTCTATGATCACATAATACTCTGGAAGCACTCCACTTTAACCATCTTTACCTGATTCAGTGAACCTCATCATTTTCATTGTCACCATCTTGATGAATAACTGTTCTTAAATAGCGGAAGTGATTAGTCCAAGGTATTTCTTGACCGTCAATATATGCTACATACTGATTCTTTTCACATGTTTACTTAAGTTACATATCTATGTATTCTATTTTTGTTTCTATATTCGAAAGATTCTCTCCTCCTTCCTATAGTAAAATTTACTCCTTCCCTAGTTTTGTCAACTAATAATAGAATGATATATGCTGAGAACTGTGATTAACAAAAGATAATATCAGCAAAAGATAACAACTATGAGAATTTTGTACTAAATAACAAAATACTGAATTAGCATAGTTATCTGCCAAACTTCAATGTCATATGAACTCACACAATTACCTAATGCTTCTATATTATAAAGGTATCTTGAAATTAGTTCCAGGTGTAATACTTGTCAATCAGGCAATTACAATGCAAGTTCAATAACACAATAAGTGAACGCGAACAATCAGTTCATATTGCATAAGCATTGTGTAGCTAATGATTAGGTTGATCCTGCATCTTTTTTCTCCAGTGCTCATCAGTTGATTTTGAGCACAACCTGATCTTTACATGGATATGTGATAAACTTTCCTCTTACGAATGCTGGTTTAAGCAATATCCTATCAACTGTAATTATTTTTTCCCCCTTTTTTGTTGTTATTAAGGTACAACTCTCTGTTACTCCCAAAGTGGAAGGTTTGTTAAAGATATTGGGAATTAGGTGGAAATTATCAGGACTTGTTGGCGGGTATCAGTACTTTGAGTTCGACACAAAGCGGCAACAAAAAAGGGGCAAGCAAGGCCTCAAGCATTCTTCAAGGGATGACCTAAATTTTATAGTCATCAAGGTTCTTTCTTCTGTCTCATTCTTTCATTTTCTGTTGTCAAACAAGAACTAAATTGTCACTTATTTATGTTCAGGGCCTACCAAAACTTGAGGGATGTATCCGAAACCTACCCAAAAAAGCATTTGCTGATGACTTACGGCTCCTTATTCTGGAACTGAGAAATCAATCAGAACATTCCTTGAAGGTACAATTAATTCAAAATTGAGCAATAACTGAATCATTGACCAGAGATCCAGTATAAGCAGTGTAAATAAATTTTTCTTTAAGAAATGACGTCATATATAAAGGCCTCTTACCATGTGACTTGAAGCTAATGGGACTTCACATATGTTGCACGTCCCAGGCTGACTTGCACCTTTCTGGAACTTGCAGAACATAAAAATGAAGATCAGCCATCCAAGATTCTTGATTCCTGGGAGTGTGGAGGACCTAAACAAGGATTTTCCTAGTTGCTATGAGGCCCATATAAGTTCTGAAAGAAAGAATATTCAACCAAATGGCATGGAGAAGTCGGAGAATCTTTTGTTCTCCTTTCCCAGCGTAAGTCGATAAATTTGCACGTGATATCTCTGTTGCAATATATACATACCTATGAGCTCATGTAATCATCCACAAGTTTTATTTGATTTATTTTATTTTATTAATCTTTTCAGGATACTACTATTGATAGGGGAACAACATTTGCTTGGCCTCTTTGGCTTCATACGGCACTCTGTGGCACTATCTCCTTATATATATCTATATATTATGAGATGGAAAGCTGTTCGAGTGACATGATTTACCGTGTGCTGCGTATGCATTATGATGTTGAGGTGAGACAATGCTCTGAATCAATCTTACTTATGTGTGAATGTTGTGTCCATTGGTTGTGCAACCCCAGTGTACTTTACTGAGACAATTCACGGGCATGTGAACAGGGACATAGATGACAGGGACTTAGGCAGGTGCCTGAACAACCTCAGTAGTGTCAACAACAAAATTAATAACCACCATCACCACAACAATAATGAAATGATGATGATGATTATTCTATATTATTACTTGACTGTTTATGGAATTTCTTTCAATATGAATATTATAAGGAGAAACATTTCAGTTTATAGACATGATTCGTATCTATCTGTGGCTAATCTTAAGAACAACAAAAATAACGACAGTGCCATATAAAAAATGATGACAGTGACAAGTTATTGCCTGTTTGTTACCGGAATTGGAGAAAAATATTTCATTTGTTTCTTAAACAAGATGAATATTTCACTTATGTTTGCATTTCACTTGCCTCTGTTCCCAGCAGACCTTAACAAGAACAACAGACATATTAGTAATGATGGTGAGGATCTTACATATCAATTACATGATTATAAAAAACTATTTTCTTGCAAAAAACCTGAGAATATACCAGTGCCATTTTGCATTCCACTTGTCTCTACATCAAGCTGACCTCATGAGTTATGACCTGGTACCTAACTTCAACCATAATTACAGGCATAAATCTTAAGCCATAATTACTTGCATATTTTATTCCTCGCTAAGATTATAGCTGAGTGATTTTATGATTAATTCTCCATATCTTTTTTCTCCTCAAGATTAAGTACGTAGAACCATATTTATAGGAGTGAAACAAAATAATAGCAACATATAAAATCCTAGCTAACAGCTAAAATTCAAATAATAAATTCTAACAAAATAACAAATTCAATCCTAATTAAATAACAAATTTAATATCCTAACTAAAATTAAAAGCCTAACAAATTTCCTAATCTCAAGTGCAATATTTTGATAATGTCTTGTCGTGCATCAAAGATCTTTATCAGAACCAAGGACTTTGAAACAAGTTTCTTTTAGTCATGAGAATCAGCCCTCTGTTATGTACACTGTCCCTGTAAAAAGTCTCAAAATGTCCAGTTAGCTAAAAAGACCAGTGATTGCTTCACTTTAGCCAAGAAGATATAGTGAAATGCCCCGAAAAATTTTAAAAACGTGTAGTCTTTGATCCACTTAATCCGCTTTTTTGTTGGCTTTAATGGGATAAGAAGGTCCAAGTGTGGCCCTTGATGCACTTATTTTGCGTGACTCAACTTGATTAAAACAAATTTTGGTTTCTCAAGGTGTATTCATTGATTTACTACCTTTACGGTTTTAGTGATAATGGAAAACTATGTTGATTAGAAGGATCTTCTGACAACAAAAGTATCATGAGTCTTTAAAAGCTTATTTCTTAAATATTTAGTAATTTTCATGTAAAATTCTCTCCTGTCTGGTTACCAATTTCTTGATTTTTTATATTATATTATTTCTTGATTCTTATATTGATATTCATTTTTAGTTTTAGTCTTTAAAAATTGTAAAATGATTTATTGTGTCTCAATAATAAAGTGTGCCCTAGTTGGATATAAAGTGACAGCTCTACAAGTGTGAATAGTATTAAACATATTATATCTCCAGTTAATAGGTAGTCTCGGTTTTATTCTTTCTTCAAATAAGAACATATTTTCTTGTGAACTCTATTGGAATTCCAGTTGTCCCCAGATCTGCTCAATATGTAGATGGTGTCATTTACTGCTGCACACGTTTGATGATGGAATAATGTTATTTTGCAGGTCTTGCCATCCTTAGATGTATCATTCGTGATCACTCCTTGTCCGTTGAGGTTACAAGATTTTATTGTTCGCATGGATATTGTGAACAGGACAAGTTCAGAGAGTTTCAGTCTTCAGCAGTTGTCTTGTGTTGGTGACCAATGGGAGATTACATCCTTACCTACGTATGATGTTATCTGCCCTTCACAAGTATTAGTTGCTGGTCAGGCATTATCGTGCTTTTTCAAGCTTAAGGTTTGTGTACATTTTTGTATTACAGACTGATATAATTCTTGCATTTTCAAGCTTAAGGTTTGTGTAGATTTATTGTATTACTAACTGATATAATGCTTGCATGAAAACATAAACAAACACGTGAATTTCTTGACTCAGTATATGTTGTATTATCTACTACCTTATTGGTTCTTTTGATCACTATGTCATAACTTCTTGCATTTGTTAGAATATAGTTCTGATTTTCTTCTATCTGTTCACACTTTTTTTGGGTGTCTCTTTCAATTGAAAGCTTGACAAATTTATTTGTTTCAGGACTGTAGGACAATTTCTGATGGTGAAGGGGAGCTCACTGTTCAAGCAAGTGATCTATTGCTATGTTCTCAGGGAAGCAGTGAGACAATAGTTGATATTTCTAACTCACCTTTGGCTAAATTTCATCAGCGAGAAAGACATAACCAGGGCAATTCAGTTGAGGTCAATAAGATCTTCCTTTCATTTTATTGATTATTTTCATTATTTCATGATTATGGCATTTTTCTTCTATAAAATAATTTCCCATTTTCATTTGTTGATTCTCATGGAATTTAACTCATTACTCCTAGCTAGTCTCACTCCTTTCATTTTATTGGGCTAAATTACCAAATTGGCCTAAAAATTGACACACGGTTTCCAATAAGGCCTAAAAATTGACTCAGACGACAATAAGGTCTAAAAAGTGACTCAATTAACCGTTTAAGCCTACTCCGGCGACCGGAATCTTGGTTTGACCGTGAAAAGTATAAAATTTTTGCATATTTACCCCTCATATCTCTCACACTTACATTTTAGTCCTCTAAAATTTAAATCCTCTTTCTCCCCCCCCCCCTCCATCTCTCTCTCTTTCCCCCCATCCCCTCCACCATCTCACTCTCTCCCTCCCCCTCCCCCCCTCCATCTCTCTCTTTCTCCCTCCCCCATTGTCTCCTTCCCAAAACACACACACACTCTCTCTCTCTCTCTCTCTCTCTCTCTCTCTCTCTCTCTCTCTCTCTCTCTCTCTCTCTCTCTCTCTCTTTCCCCATCCCTCCTCCAAAACAGTGGGGAGGGAGGGGAGAGAGAGAGAGAGAGAGAGAGAGAGAGAGAGAGAGAGAGAGAGAGAGAGAGAGAGAGAGAGATGGAGGAGGGATGGAAACAATGGGGAGAGAGAGAGAGAGAGAGAGAGAGAGAGAGAGATGGAGGAGGGATGGAGAGAGAGAGAGAGAGAGAGAGAGAGAGAGAGAGAGAGAGAGAGAGAGAGAGAGAGAGAGAGAGAGAGAGAGAGAGAGAGAGAGAGAGAGAGAGAGAGATGGAGGAGGGAGGGAGGGGAGAGAGAAAGAGGATTTAAATTTTAGAGGACTAAAATGTAAGTGTGAGAGATATGAGGGGTAAATATGCAAAATTTTATACTTTTCATGTTAAATCAAGATTCGATTAGAATGGAAACTAAGCGGTTAAGTGAGTCACTTTTAGGCCTTATTGTCGCTGAGTCAATTTTAGGCATTATTGGAAACCGTGTGTCAATTTTAGGCATTATTGGAAACCGTGTGTCAATTTTAGGCATTATTGGAAACCGTGTGTCAATTTTTAGGTCAATTTGGTAATTTACCGTTGATATTTCTAACTCACCTTTGGCTAAATTTCATCAGAGAAAGACATAACCAGGGCAATTCAGTTGAGGTCAATAAGATCTTCCTTTCATTTTATTGGGCTAAATTACCAAATTGGCCTAAAAATTGACACACGGTTTCCAATAAGGCCTAAAAATTGACTCAGACGACAATAAGGTCTAAAAAGTGACTCAATTAACCGTTTAAGCCTACTCCGGCGACCGGAATCTTGGTTTGACCGTGAAAAGTATAAAATTTTTGCATATTTACCCCTCATATCTCTCACACTTACATTTTAGTCCTCTAAAATTTAAATCCTCTTTCTCCCCCTCCATCTCTCTCTTTTTCCCCCCATCCCCTCCACCATCTCTCTCTCCCCCTCCCCCCCCCCTCCATCTCTCTCTTTCTCCCTCCCCCATTGTCTCCTTCCCAAAACACACACACACTCTCTCTCTCTCTCTCTCCCCCCCCCCCTATCCCCTCCTCCATCTCTCTTTTTCTCCCTCCATCTCCCCCTCCAATTGTCTCCATCCCCTCCTCCAAAACAGTGGGGGAGGGAGGGGGGAGAGAGAGAGTCTTCGGAAGGAGACAATGGGGAGAGAGAGAGAGAGAGAGAGAGAGAGATGGAGGAGGGGATGGAAACAATGGGGAGAGAGAGAGAGATGGAGGAGGGAGGGAGAGAGAGAGAGATGGAGGAGGGATGGGGAAAGAGAGAGAGAGAGAGAGATGGAGGAGGGATGGAAACAATGGGGAGAGAGAGAGAGAGATGGAGAGGGGAGGGGAGGGAGGGAGAGAGAGAGAGAGATGGAGGAGGGAGGGAGAGAGAGAGAGATGGAGGAGGGAGGGAGGGGGAGAGAGAAAGAGGATTTAAATTTTAGAGGACTAAAATGTAAGTGTGAGAGATATGAGGGGTAAATATGCAAAAATTTTATACTTTTCATGTTAAATCAAGATTCGTCGGAGATGTTAAGTGAGTCACTTTTTAGGCCTTATTGTCGCCTGAGTCAATTTTTAGGCATTATTGGAAACCGTGTGTCAATTTTTAGGTCAATTTGGTAATTTACCCGTTGATATTTCTAACTCACCTTTGGCTAAATTTCATCAGCGAGAAAGACATAACCAGGGCAATTCAGTTGAGGTCAATAAGATCTTCCTTTCATTTTATTGATTATTTTCATTATTTCATGATTATAGCATTTTTCTTCTATAAAATAATTTCCCATTTTCATCTGTTGATTCTCATGGAATTTAACTCATTACTCCTAGCTAGTCTCACTCTTTCTTATGTTGATTCTCTGGATTGCCTGCCTCTTTGTTTTATTTTCTTCTTTCTTCTTTGTTTCTCTTTTACTCTTGTCTCATAAACAGAAGCTTGGAAATTATTGTTTCTGCGTACTATCTTATATTATTTGTATCTCAGGGAAGTCGAGGCAGTGTTGACTTCATCCTGATCTCAAAGGTGCAAGGAGATTATTTTAACCCTGATCTAGGGCCCCCCTCGAAGCTTTTATGTGGTCACATTTGCCATTGCAGGCAAGACTCAGAAGCTATATAAGCACTGTTGTGATGATAACTTATTAAAACTGGTTAATTGTAGCTACATCCCTGATACTGTAAGGGTATAGCCATTTATACACCATAGTAGTTCATTAGGTCCCCTGAAATCCAGATGACATTATTTCACAAGTTAGGTTGAGATGTTTTGTGACCAAGTACCTTTTAACTCAGTTAACTGAAAAAATTTCTAAATTTTCCTCTAAATTGAGAGCAAAAACAGTAACAACGCCTGAGGTTCAGTGGGTGCAACTGGTACTAAAATAGTTATAAGTGGCTATACCACTATTGTAAAGGGGTATATGTGCAATTAACCCTATTATAAAACTAAAGTTTTTATGAGTATTATGTTTCATTTTTTCCCCTTGCATTTTCAGTATCAGCAGCAAGAGCCCTATATTATGGCTTGTGGATGGACCTCGGACAATAAGTCATGATTTTTCAAGCTCTTTTTGTGAGGTTACTCTTGGTATGAAGATCCGCAATCGCTCCAAAGCTTTTGTATCTGTTAAAATCACTACATTTGATGGCATTCCAAGTGATATATTTCAAGTATTGGACTCGACAGAAAATCAAGGAGGATGGCAAGATGTTCCATTAGTAAATGAACTAAAGTCAATTTCCCAGGTACAAGGGCTTCAACCCATTAAACCAAAATCGCAGAGCATTTGTCCCTTTGTTTGGTGTGCATCAAGCTCAACGCAGTTGAAGCTTGAACCAGAGAGCTCAAAAGAAGTTCCTCTCCGGATCTGTGTTTTTTCACCAGGAACCTTCGATTTATCAAATTACGAGATGCATTGGAAACTTCATCAAATTGATGGAGATCTTACGGACGATGTAAAGAGAACTTCGTCAGGGATGAGCAGAGGTCATCCTTTCTATCTTACTGCGCTTCAATCTGCTCTTGTGGCCTTAGAGTGAAGCATATGGTGATTTCTTTGTAAATTTATGTTTTGAAGGGTGAAGAAAAATTTTCAATGCAGATTTCAGCTTTTGCTTTTTGTTGTATTCTATTCTCTTCTTATTAAGAGTGTAAGTCAAAGGTTTAGGTGCATTATATTCATATGTATTCAATCGGATAGGTGTATCTTTTAAATATATGTCATTTTGATGTGATAAGTAGGGTGAGTTTTATCATGTGATTATTTCTTGGTAGCTCATTTAATAAAATGAGTCACCTCATATATATATATATATATATATATATATATATATATATATATATATATATAAAAGAGAGAGAGAGGGGAGAGAGAGAGAGTAATGGGTATGCTTAGGGCGTGGTTGGTTCATTTCCTAAAAATTATGGAAATGAATTCCCTCTCAAAAAACCAAATCTCATAAATTTTCAGGGTATTTTGAGAAACCAAAATTTGTGTTTGGTTCGTAATGATATAGTAAAGAATAGGAAAGCATATCCAAATTTTTGTTTGTTTCATTTGCAAAAAATAGGAAATATCTCATTATAGAAAGCTTTTTTTTGAGTTTTTTTCCCATTTCCCATCCAAAACTAAGGATTTGGGTAATTCAAAATTTTGTGTACTTTTCTTGTTTTATGGAAAACGTTTCTCAAATTCCTTTTTGAACCAAACGAAATTATTGGAATCCTATAATGCCATTTTTCCTACTTTTTGTTCTAATTCCTAAAAAGCCACATTGTTTCCAATAATTTAGGGTGAGCCAAACACGCCCTTAGTATTAAGCACAAATTTGATATTTGGTAGTGAGGTGACTCATTTTCATTCACTTATTTAAATGAGAGGATCACATTTACATGGGTGCACATGGGTTGAATAATTGAATGAGTGGATGAGAAATGGTTACTTCAATACTAAGCACCAAATTTAGTATTTGGTACCAAACATACCTATTATTTTCATATATATATATATATATATATATATATATATATATATATATATATATATATATATATATATATATATATATATATATATGGATAAACTTGGTATCAAGTACAAGTTTTTGTATTTGGTAGTGAGGTGGCTCATTCCTCTCCACTCATTCAAATGGGAGACCACATTCACATGGGTTGAATAATTGAATGAGTGGATGAGAAATGGTTACTTCAATACTAAGCACCAAATTTAGTATTTGGTACCAAACATACCTATTATTTTCATATATATATATATATATATATATATATATATATATATATATATATATATATATATATATATATATATATATATATATATATATATATATATATATATATATATATATATATATATATAATATGGATAAACTTGGTATCAAGTACAAGTTTTTGTATTTGGTAGTGAGGTGGCTCATTCCTCTCCACTCATTCAAATGGGAGACCACATTCACATGGGTTGAAGAGTAGATGAGAATGATACATCACTACCAAGCACCTAAATTTGTGCTTGGTACCAAGTTCCTACATTTTCATATATATATATATATATATATATATATATATATATATATATATATATATATATATATATATATATATATATATATATATATATGAGATTAATACCTTGTTAAGCTTGGTTGTTTAGCAGAATGAACATGATGTAAAGGCATAAGTTGAATAAAAGTGTATTTTGAAGAGGAAACTTACTGTTTGTTTTATTGCTTAATGTTGGAATTTTAGTTGTTCATTATAAGAACCATGGAAGTTTAAGTAGAATCCATGAGTTCTTCTGGAGTGTTATTGCGGGTATGAGATTCAAGTGGACACATGGAACGAAACCTGAAATTCCTCTTCGGATAACAAATTAAGTAAAGTTTCTTCTCGTGAATTATGTGAAGTTTCTAGTATTAGCTGAGAGTTCTGCATAACCCTTATTTATATATAAAGAGAAATTTAAATAAAAAGAAAGAAACTCCTGGTTTACGTTTAAAATCTCCCATTTTAATAAATTATCACTTGTCTTTTTATCTCATCTAAAATGACATGTACTTAATATCTAGTTCTATCAGAACTTGACATATAAACAAGAAATTTATTAGAAAATTTTAATAACATGACAGAAAAAGAAAAGTAAAAGGAAATACTAGAAGGAAAACATTTGTCAAAGTTTTTCTTTTTATGGGCATCATTTTTGTTGGTCACCCGACTGAGGACGTTATGGTTGAATGTGGATGAATTGATGATGAGGGTAGCAGGTGGGTGAGAGAAAAAAAAATTTTCACCGCCATGAATTTTGTTTATTCCTGAAGTTTAAGGTGTCTCACACAAATCCCTAAATCTTTTCGACAGATTTCTTGTCTTAACTGTCTAGTAACTAAAATGTCGCCAAATGAAAAAAAAAACCTAAATTTGGGAGAAGAGGTTTAATTGACAAATGACTTAATTGGAGTTTGTAAGGGATTCACTAGGAATAACTTTCAATTTGATTCAGTTCAAATCCGATCACAGTCAACATGCAAATTGAAGGTAAAACTTCACGGATGCTTCCTGTGCTTACCTCAAGACAATAAAGAAGAATCTCATATATCATATTATACTAGGTGGAATGCACATACATTGCACGTGATCAAATATCTTAATTGTGTACTTTAGGTTTATTTATTTATTATAACATGGTTGAGAAAAAGTTTATGATTACCATAATATATTAAATTTTTTAGATATTTCCATCGTAAAACCTTGTTGGTTTTAGCATTTTGCCTTTAGAGGAATAGTGTAGTTTAAAGTCTTAAAATATTAATGATTTAAGAGCAATTTCAATTTGAATGACTAATTTCAAAATATTAATGATGTAGGAGACCAATATTTAAAAACACTTATTATTAATGAAAAAATAAATTCTTGAATTCATCTCACAAAAAAAAAAGGTTTTATCTAGTGCTAACGAATTTTATTTAGTTATAAACAAAATCACTTCAACCTATCGTTTACGGCCGACTACCGAGTATTATAGTAATTCAAAAGCTTTTTCTAGAATTCTCGAGTCAAAATGTGTAAATTCATGAAAGAAAACACAAATTATGTGATCAATTCCAAAATCTAATATTGTAATCTTTCGCATCTTCCCAACTACACTTTATCTAAAATTTCCAAAATAATTGCTCTCTAGTATTAGAAAATTAAAATATAATCCGAGAATGATTTATACATATTATGCACTCATATGGATTGTATTTTAACAAAAAAATTTAGATTTATACAATTCAAACAACATCTAAAAATTTAAATTAAGGAGTTAGAAGAATCCAATACCCACAACAGTACCCATATCCAAGCTATATGGTACCCTCTTATAAAATCGATGTCACATGTGTCTTAAGTCGTTCTTTGGTTAAGGGTTAATTTTATAAAGCTCCCCCTCAACTATTGCGTGTGTGGCGCAGAGGGGAAGGGGTTTAAATCAAAATTTTAAAGTTAAGATAGATTATTTGTACCCCAAACTTGGAGGATATTTCTCAATTTAAATAGTTGAGGGGATTTTTCTAACACCCTTTTCTCACTTAACCCCTCAAAACTAACACCGTTAAATCTAATCTATTATGTGGCAAATATCCCTCAACCATAAAAGAATTATCTTGGTTTCTTCTACATGAAAGAAAAAGAAGAGATATAGAGGGAGAAAGCATCGTAAATTGGTTAGGGTCCTTTTATTATCGGTTGAGGGTTTCTTTTTAACTAACTGAGTTTTTTTTAAGAGAGTATTTCATCCAAATCACATATTGAAGTAATGACATTAATGAAGTTTGTTGGGAGAAGTGTAAAAGGTTAGGGGAGTTTGTTGAGGGGGTTTTTCTAACACCCTTTTCTCACTTAACCCAGCAAAACTAACACCGTTGAATCTAATCTATTATGTTGCAAATATCTCTCAACCATAAAAGAATTATCTTGGTTTTTTCTAGATAAAAGAAAAAGAAGAGATATAAAGAGAGAAAGCATCATAAATTGGTTGGGGTCCTTTTATTATCGGTTGAGGGTTTCGGTTGAGGGTTTCTTTTTAATTAAAATGAGTTTTTTTTTTCAAGAGGGTATTTCATCCAAATCACATATTGAAGCAACGACATTAATGGAATTTGGTGAGAGAAGTGTAAAAGGTCAGAGAAGTTTTTATGGGACACACCAAAAGTTGAGGAGGTTTTCTAAAATTGTTGTTATACCAAATCTGAGAGGTATTATCTACAACACCCCCATAGTTAGGGGATTTTTCTCAAATTAAATGAGTTGAGTGTGTATTCTGAGACAACCCTCATACTTGATGGGTTTTCCAAAATTAACTATTCTTTAAATATGGCTTGCTTACATATTTGTCTCTCAAATCTTTAATAATTTAATATTAGTCCTTAAAATTATGAGCAATTTCAAAATTTTTAGGGACTAATATAAAATTATTAAAGATTTTAAATCAAGGGACTAATATGTAAATAACCTTTAAATATTTATTCTTATCCCTCCTTCGCATATAATGAGAAATTGGTGGTACTCTTAAAGGCACCAAACAACACCACCAAAGCATAAGATAATGGCACATGTCATATGTTATTTTAATATTAAATTAGAATTCTTACATGATGGGTGTTTTCTATCCATAATTAGCATCCTCATCAAATTAAATCTATCCAAAATTAGAAAATTCTAATTATAATCAAATATTTGGTAATCTTCTTTAAACCGTAATTATCCATAACTAAAAATTAAATAATCATATTTTGAATTCTCTTTAATTGTTCATAACAAAAAAATCTGATAATCACATTTTTAATTCTCTTCTCTTTATATATAAAGGAGTGATTAATTGTTTACTATTATTGTTACATTTCAAAAATTGTCACACGGATCTCCTTAATTTTTAAAAGATGAATTTCATTAAACCTTCAATAAGCCTGCAAATTTTATGAAACCCCTGATAAGTTTTGGAGTTTTATAATATCACCAAAACATTTTGATTTTTTGCACTTAAACCCCATAAGGGCATCAGCCCATAATTTTACACTGATGAACATTATCCCTCAAGGCTAATATATACCTCAAATCATTCCTATGTGCAGATTAACCTATAAATTACAAAAAAAAATACTAACAAAATACAAGAATGACAAATAGCCTTTCGATAAATATGAAGCTATAAACATCCCATTGAAAACTCGAAAACCATAAAACTCCTTTAAATTCTAAAAATTACGGAGAACCCTCAAAAAATCCAAAAATTACTAACCATCCCTTTAAATTCTAAAAATTATATACAACCTCCTTAAAACTCCAAAACTATAAACAGATCTCTTAAAAATATGAAAATAACAACAACCCCTCAAAAATTAAAACTACAAAATGCCTCTAAAAATCTAAAATTGCAAGAAGAGCCTTAAAATTCAAAAAATTAAAAGAACTAACAGAAAATTTTGAATATACAAATATTTTCTCCCAAAAATAAAAATTACAAATAACCCCTTTTAAAATCTAAAATTTAGAAACAACCTCCTGAAAATTCTAAAAATTATATAGAACCCTAAAATAATAAACAACCATTATTAAGGTTTTCTACCAAAAGTTATTAGGGTTAAGTGAGAAACTTAAAATTCCATATCCTTATTATGTATTTCCACTACAAGAAGGAAAAAAGCTCGATTCAAGTTATTTACTTTTGAAGAAGGAGCAACGGTCCAAAGGAAAAAAATCAGTGCAATATAAATTTTTAATGGAAGTAATTTTAATTTTTAGAAGCAAAACCATTACAAAAAAAAAAGAAATTCATAAAGAACAAACAAATTAGATATATAAATAAAAAAACCAAATCAAACCGTGCGAGCATGGGCATAGCGCTCGTAGATTACTTATAGTTCTATAAGATGTCCTTAGCTATACAAATTTGACAAGTGGTATATAATTAATTAATTAATTATTGATGATAATTAATTTAGTTTAGTTAGGATTAGAATGTAATATTTGAAAAAGAATAGGGATCATATTGTCTATAGAAAGTTTTTCCACAACTCCCACTTTAAAGGGAGTGTGATATGATTATAATAATTTTTCTTTTTCTTTTATTTTCTAAGGAACATGGTTTTTCGACAGCCTCACTGCGTCCTAACTTTTTTGTACATGCACATGTGTTGGGTCTTTGAATTACAATTAACACAGATTACAATTCAAAGAAAATTACAAGAAACAAGGAAAATTTATATTAACTGGGTTCTTTTCTGTGTGCCGATAGAGAGTCGTTCTTGTACTCCATTGACGGTCCGACGAAAGCGTTGAGTCTTCTGATAGTTGACAGTTGCCGAAGCTCTTTTGAAGATGCCGAGTGCGGATACCAAGTGTGTAAAATTGTCAAGTGCCAGGTGCCCAAAAATGAGCAATCTCCTCTCCTCTTATAGGCTAAGAGAAAGAAAGTTAGTGGCCATTAAATATGGATTAAGTGGCCATTAACTTATGAGATAATGAGGATAACATTTTCCATAAAAATAGCTTTTAAAACGGTTTATGGCAAGGTTCGCCTATAACGGACGAAGGCGAAGCTCACTGAGCAGTTTTGGGTGAAGCTCGTTCTAGCAAACTTCGACAAAATGTGGGCAACCCACCTCCCTTGGAGTGTGGATGACATGGCCCACATGGGTTTTATAAGTGAAGTTCGCGTGAAGCTTAGGCAAACTTCGCTATTTTTTGGGTAGGCTTTGTCATGGGCTTGTGCTTGGGCCCACATAAAGTGTTTAGCCCATGGGCGTTCACTTCTTAGACTTAGGCTGAACATTGATCCAGGGTAGAGTATATTTTAACCATCTACAATACCTCCCAAAGTTTTCGAGATCTTACTTTTGGCTTGTAAAAGGATCGAAATATTTTGGGTAATAACCAAAGGTGTACTGTTGAACATAGCTTGAGTCGTCTTGCTTGGGTTGAAACTTGTCTTCACTTGACTATTTTGGTTGCCAGAGATGTACTATTGAACGTAGCTTCCTTTGTCATTATTTCGTTTTGATCGGATGCTCAGTGACATTTGCCTTCATCCAATTTAGTGTTTGGAATGAAGTTTGCTTGCCTTAACTTAAGACAAAGCTTAAGGGAATAGCTTCTAGTAAACGATGTTCGCTTAACTATGAGTTTGGCAAAATTCACCCAATTTTAAGTGTTTGGGCAAAGTTCGATGATTGGCGAGGGTCGCCGAGACTGTTGCCTCTTTTAACCTCTTTGTTTAGTCCAATCACTTCCTGTAAAAAGTGATTTTTGTTATATAAAGTTGGATTCAAAAGGCTTATAAATAGCCCATTCCATTCTCATCCTCTCCCATCTCATTTTCTCCATATCTAAGTCTTCTCCAACCTAATCGGAGATGTTCTTTGATAGAGGAGCTGAAATCAATCGGTTCTAACAGGAGTTAGCCCAAGTAAAAGGCAATTCTACGGAGGAAATCCGTGTTCTTTGCTAGTTGGTGGATTTACTTCAGGCCGAAAAGACTATGCTTGAGCAAACTCTCGAGAACAAGTTAGAAGCGTGCTGTGAGGTGATCCGTGATAGGAACGCATGGAGCTTCGAGTGTAATGCTCTGCATAGAACCATTCGGAGGCTGAGATGGCATTTGAAGAAAGATCCATGGAGTTCCACAAGCGAAGACTCCGAAAGTGATTAGGTCTAGCAAGTGTGGACCTAGAACGTTAGACGTCATTCGGTTTTTCAAACTTGACATCAAATTTTTCTTGTGTGACTGGGATTTGTTCCTCAATCTTCATTTGGTTTGGGGAACAGGAGCTCACCTATTTAGTGTGGCTCCTTTATGTTCCTCAGCTGTCACACAGTTTAGAAGAATAGGAGATATTCTTGCTTTGTGTTTCTCTTTGACTGTTGTTGAGGTTGAAGAAATGAATGCTCACTATCCTTGTAGTTTCAAGAGTCTGAAATTTATTTGTATGCAACCTTTATGATCAATAAAAGAATTACAATTTCTATCATCTTCCATATGTTTAATCTGTGCATGATGTGCTTCTTTCACTTGAACGAAGCTTAGGCTTCATGTGTTGGCGAGAGTCGTTGAATGAGATTCGCCAAGTGAAGTCTTTATGTAATTTGTATGAAGTTTGCCAAATTTTTAGGCTTAGGCAAAGTTCGCTAAGTCGGTTAGTGAAGTTCATTAGGCGTTCGGGCGAAGTTCGCTAGACTAGTCAGCAAAACTTAATCAAATGATTTGAAATTTTAAATCTCCGATTTTTGTGCCTAAATTTTAGGCGGAGATTATTCTATCCGTCACATCTGCTACCCACCCCCTGCTCTTTGCTTGAACTAGGGTTTGCGTTTGACGCTATAGCAGAATTAGCGTCGCTAGCAGAGGGTTGGTTGATTTGAGAGGAAGCTCGTGGGGCATGCATCCGAAGAAGGGAGTAATCAAAGGGGATTGCCGCCCCTTGTCTCGACCTAGTGTGGCGATAAACACCATCAGTGTTTGAAAGTATACTTCCAATACCAGGAGAATATCTGGGATCGGAAGGACTATCGACATCTTCTTCATCATCTCCTGAGATCACACTAGTCATATTGACCGTGAACTCCTAGAGATTAATTTTCCCCTTTCGGGTACGCCATCACCTCTTTCGATTAAAGACTGATTCCTTTGCAGGAACATATTTGTGCTGGCAATTCGTTTGAACTGCCATGATGATTTCCTTTAGGATCACACAATGTTAACATTGGCACGCCCTTTTAAGAGAAAGGAACTCTCTTAAATCGGGAGTTCCAACTTGGCTTAGGCAGTTGCTCTTTTTGGTAGCAACATCGCCCCCTTGGATTGTAACAAGCGAACGCCGCCTGTGACGACGTTGCTTCGATCTATGACTAACGTGGTCAGTCGAATCCTCATCATCAGTCGAAGATTGTGATTTAGATGAAGAATCACTGTAGCTGATGATTTTAGATAGAGGATTACCCCTATTCTTTGCTCCTTTCAAAGAATCATAGCGAGTATCACGGGATGCTTCGAACCCCTAAGGGGGTTGTAGACTGATGTCCAAAATCAGAAGGTGTATGAATGCCTTGACTCTCAGCTGATGCGAGAGTCGATGCTTCTCCGCTCTGGGCGAAGTTCATCTAGCTTCTAGAGAAGCCAAGACTGTTGTCGGCGAGAGTCGCCTTCTTGGGAGCGAGGGTTGAATTTAATCCTTGTAAGTGTCGGAATGCCCGACGTGTATATTTTGTGAACAAAGTTTAAAGTGGTGCTAGTATCCATCAGAGGAGAAATAATATTTGGGTAGGCTAATCTCTTCTTGACCAAGCCGTATCACCAATCTCAAGGAGAGTAGAGCAATCCCTAAATATTTACTACTTAGATACATATTAGTAGCACTTTATTTGTAAAAAAATTGTTGTGGGGTGCATGCTTCTAGAAATTTATTTCTTCATGTTAATTATTCTTATTAAAAGAAACCCCTGATTAGTAGAAAGCAAAAATATTAAATAGACATAAAAACTCGAATGCAGAGAGATATAGATTTTATTATCTTCTAATGTATTACAAAATTTAAGAGAAAGGAGATGGGATCTTGGGTCTCCAGACAATGTTCTGGAGCCCTCCTCCCTTTCAAAATAAAAATGCAGAGGACCTTGGCGTTGTTGTTTCAGACTCCAAGTTCTTCTTTCTTTTCAATCTCTCAGCCTTTTTTCTCTCTCTCTCTCTCTCTTTGTTGCCGTTCTTTTTTATCGTTCTTGTCTCTGTCCCGTTGAATGGCAAATGAGGTCTCTATTTATAGGAAGGGAAGGGGAAGTTATCGCCAGGTGTTGGAAAGGGATTGGTGGGGCAGTTATTATAACTTCCTTATCGAAACTTTCTTATCAAGATTGTTGCGTTCGTTTATCATAACGAATATTTTCTTTACTTTTCACTTCTCATCTGCCTATCAGCTTATCTTTTGTATTTCTTATAATAAGTGTTGTGTGGAGCCCACATACCTTCAAGCTGAAGGTTTGTATAAGGGTGAGTATTCTTGAGTTAGATTTTCATTGCCAAGCCTTACGATTACATGACACCACCAATGTATTGAAGGTGATATGCACCCTCAAGTTTAATAATTTGGTTAGTATGAAGGAGTGAAGCATGTGTCTTTGTGTTGAATTAATAGAGGGTGCATATACTCTCAAATTTACATGAGGTGTTGTTATCCTCACTTTGGTTTTCATTTATATGAGGTGCTATCCCTCATATTGGTTTTGATTTATATGAGGTACTATCATCCTTACAATACGTTCTATTGATAAAGCTTGTTGAGCTCATCAAAATTGTATGATAACTATAAGGGGAAAGTGTGCCTCTCTGAATTAATTAATATGGAGGGCATACCTTCATTCATTAGTTTTAATTTATATGAGTTACTATCTCTCACATTGGTTTTGATTTATATGAGGTGCTATCCCTCATATTAGTTTTGATTTATATGAGGTACTATCATCCTCACAATAGGTTTCATTGATAAGGCTTGTTGAGCTCATCAAATTTGACAATTATAAGGGGAAGACGTGCCTCTCTAAATTCATTAATATGGAGGGCCTACCTTCATTGGTTTTGATTTGTATGAGGTACTATCCCTCACATTGATTTTGATTTATATGAGGGACTTTCATCCTCATAATAAGTTTCATTGATAAGGCTTGTTGAGCTCATCAAATTTGATAATTATAAGAGGAAGACGTGCCTCTCTGAATTCATTAATATGGAGGGCCTACCTTCATTGGTTTTGATTTGTATGAGGTACTATCCCTCACATTGGTTTTGATTTATATGAGAGACTATCATCCTCACAATAAGTTTTATTGATAAGGTTTAATAAGCTCATCAAATTTAATAACTACAAAGGAAAGGCGTACCTCTTTGAATTGATTAATATAAAGAGCCTATATTCAAGCTAACTTGTATATGAGCTGTAGGTATCCTCAGTTGATTTCACTTTCAAACTTATCAAAAGGTATTAAACCCTTTAATTAATTAGGCTTATGGCTTGTTAAGACATAAAATTTTTGTGCGTCTACAATCTTGTTTTTGCAGTGCGGCGAATCCTACGGCAACTTTTGGTGGTGGTCGTGGATGATTTGTTGGAGGAAATGAATTCCTCGAGCTTCGCTTAGTCAAATTTAATGACCAGCGATTCAGCAAAAGACCCTAAGGCCTTAGTGTCGAACTGCGACACAATCTTCTCGTCAGTTGAGAAGGAAGTCCCCAGCAGAGTCACCATCCTATTTTGGGTCTTTGAATTATAATTAACACAGATTACAGTTCAAAGAAATTACAGGAAATAAGAAAAAATTATATTAACTGGGTTCTTTTCTGTGTGCCGATAGAGTATCGTTCTTGTACTCCATTGACAGCCCGACGAAAGCATTGAGTCTTCTGCTAGTTAACAGTTGTCGAAGCTCTTTTGAAGATGCTGAGTACGGATACCAAGTATGTAAAATTACCAAGTGCCAGGTGCCCAAAAACGAACAGTCTCCTCTCCTCTTATAGGCTAAGAGAAAGAGAGTTAGTGGCCATTAAATGTGGATTAAGTGGCCATTAACTTAGGAGATAATGGGAAAAACTGTTTCCATAAAAATAGCTCTTGAAACGGTCAATGGCAAAGTTCGCCTATAACGGTCAAAGGCGAAACTCCTGAGCAGCTTTGGGCAAAGATCGCTGAGCAGCTTTGGGGGAAGCTCGTTCTAGCGAACTTCGCCAAAATGTGGGCAACCCACCTCCCTTGGGGTGTGGATGAGATGGCCCACGTAGGTCTTTTAAGTGAAGTTCGCGTGAGGCTTGGGCGAACTTCACTATTTTTTAGGTAGGTTTTGTCATGGGCTTGTGGTTGGGCGCACATGAAGTATTTAGCCCATGGGCGTTCACTCCTTAGATTTAGACTGAGCATTGATCGAGAGTAGAGTATATTTTAACCATCTACAGCACACATCCTTCGTGGACTCCATAGAATCATTTGAGCTCCATTAATTTCAGACAATAATATTTTTTTTATAATATTGATGAATTAGACTGTAGTACTCTGAATGTGTGCTATTTCAGCAACATAACGATTGAAAATTTTAAAGAGACGCCAAACTCCCGTTTACTGAAATTTTATGTAATATTTCCTTTAATTCGTTTAGTTTATTTTATCACTTGTAAGTTTTAAATCTCTGCTTGTTCACTGACCAAGGTTACAAAAAAAGCTCTCCATAATATTAAAGAGTACAGAAGGGGATGAAAAGAATACATCAAAATGTCAGGGACTTAAAAATAAAATTTTCAAGAAGCAAAGATCTTACCTGCGATTCTATCATGAGCAACTCCATTGCATGGTGGTCCCCTACACTCTATGCTGACCATCCCAGCGAAAAGATCAAGCGGAGCGTTAGATCCGCTGTCGCCCCAGTCCAGCAAACAGCGGACCGCGGTTATTGTTTCTCCCCCATTTTCATTTCCCCTCCTTTCTTCGTCGAGAGAGAGGACCAAAAAAAGGAGGGGAAAAAAGGAAGAAAAATTCGAAAGTTCTCTCTATCTGAGTCAATCCCTCAAATTTCCATCGATTTCCTCCGATCCGACACGTCAGCATCGGGTCGGAGCGGCGGTGACCGTCTCCTTATGTCGACGGTGGAGCGCCGGAACAAGCTGAAGCAACCCTAGGTCTTCCTCCGATCTCTTCATCCATGGACGTCGACTCCTCGATGTCTACCGAATCCGATCCCGCTCCTGCCTCCGCCGCCGCCGCCGACAACAACAACCACCACGGCGATCCCGCCTCGGAGACCTCGCCGCCGGTGCAGGACAGCCCGCAGGCGCAGCCGGCCGGCGCCGCCTCTGGGCCGCGGCCGGCGCCGACGTACTCGGTGGTAAACGCGGTGATCGAGAAGAAGGAGGACGGCCCGGGGTCGAGGTGCGGGCACACGCTGACGGCGGTCGCTGCCGTAGGAGAGGAGGGGACGCCGGGGTACGTCGGGCCCCGGCTTGTGCTCTTCGGTGGGGCCACTGCTCTTGAGGGGAATAATGCGGCCGCTGCCCCGCCTTCGCCGGCTGGGAGTGCTGGCATCCGTGAGTTTATTTCAAACCCTAATGCTTTTGATGAAACCCTAGATATTTGAATTGAAGCAAGAAAGTTGGAAACTTTGCAGGTCTAGCAGGAGCTACGGCTGATGTTCATTGTTATGATGTGCTATCGAACAAGTGGTCGAGGTAAGCTCTTTAATCTTACTACTAGCGGCAACAACAACGAAGCCTCTGGCCCAAATTTTTTAGTGTCAGCTACAGTAATGTTATCCTTCCATTCAATTTAATTATAAGGGTCAATCTCCTCCATTAAGTTAAAATATATAATTGCTTCAAACCAAGTTCTTTAAAGCCTTCCTCTAGTCCTCTTTGCCCTGTTAACTATAATCTTATTACCTTTTATTAACTGGTGATAGAATGCACTGGTAGCAAGTAAAGATTTTGTTCTTGCATGATGATTTCAGGCTCACTCCTCTTGGAGAGCCTCCTTCACCGAGAGCTGCTCATGTTGCTACAGCGGTGGGAACAATGGTAGTAATTCAG
Organism: Asparagus setaceus; assembly: GCA_012295165.1. Classification (NCBI taxonomy): domain Eukaryota; kingdom Viridiplantae; phylum Streptophyta; class Magnoliopsida; order Asparagales; family Asparagaceae; genus Asparagus; species Asparagus setaceus. Next base: position 30,080,362 of record CM022709.1, on the reverse strand, counting down.
GTACTTTACGGAATTATTAGTTGGCCTTCTAGTAATGTGTTCGATTATATAGAATACCTAGTCCTATAGGTTCTTTCTGAAAGACCATGATGGCATTGCATAATTGTTGCTCTTTACCTCTGTGCAATTTAGGGTGGAATCGGACCTGCTGGATTGTCTGCGGAGGACCTCCATGTTCTAGACTTAACACAGCAGAAACCGCGATGGCACAGGTTTTGATTACATCTTTGTGATTTTGTGAGTTCTAAGTATGTTAAAGTTTTCACCTATTAATGCTGAGTTACTGAATTCATGACTGAAGGGTGGTTGTTCAAGGACCTGGTCCTGGACCTCGATATGGTCATGTGATGGCTTTAGTGGGTCAGAGATTTCTATTAACGATTGGTGGAAATGATGGTACAGTTACTGTGTCTCCACAAATGAATGTGCATCACCACATACATAACAATCATTACTTGCATGTTAGCTTTCCTTGATATGTTTTTAATAATGTAAGATTGAATTTTACTTTTAGGGAAGCGACCTTTAGCTGATGTCTGGGCTCTAGATACTGCTGCGAAGCCATATGAGTGGAGAAAGTTGGAACCTGAAGGTGAAGGGCCTCCTCCATGCATGTGAGTGTTCTTGGCTAGTTTCGTACTCTGTCCATTAACATGTGTGTCCAACAATGCCAGTTAGTTGCCTAACCTATGTTGTTTAGTCTTTTATGGAGTTACCATTATTTCTTTGTCAACCTGTCCTGTAGATAATTATGTTGTCTGATTGATAAAAATTTATTATATTCTCTCTCTCGATAAGATTTTTTTTATTATATATTTTTTGTTTACGTGACTCGTGAGTGAGATAGCCTGTAACAATACGAGGATTCTTATCTGAGGGTCTTATGATATCATCTCATAGTTTGAACCTAAGCTTCCATCCGAAACATGGCCACTTTACACAAAGGTCAAGCTTGGGTATTGCATGCCAATATCTGATGTTCCACCAGACATGGACCATGTTAAAGGCCTTGGATAGAAAGATAACCTGCTTCAAAAAGTAGAAGAAACGCACACATGCATACACCCCAAAACACACACACATTATATTTTACTCGCCACCCTTGCCTTGAATAGAAAGATAACCTGGTTCAAAAAGAAGAAGAAACGCATACACGTGCATGCACCCCCCCCTTCTTTCTTCCCAACACACACACACATTATATTTAACTTGTCACCCTTCACTCCACCTGGCCTTTGACTTTTCACCCTTCACTTCACCTGCCCTTTGACTTTTCACCCTTCACTGTACCTGGCCCTCTGATCTTGCTAGTTGATCAGCCCGATGCTCAATTTATAGGTTTCAGATGAACAATGTGAAACGCAATATTATCACTCCTCTTACATGCGTGCCAGTATTTGTATTTTCATATGGCATTAAGGTTGGAGGTGTTAATTAATTATGCTAACTTAATAAATCAATCTAATCTGTCAACAGACAATATACTGTCCCTCCAAACTTACCACCCAGCGTAACATCCAAAATGGTAAGCCATGGTCAATTTCCATAATCCCGAGTCGTAATTCATATCCTGGACCACTGATTTTTCCGATATCATGTCTATCAGTGAGGTTAATTCTATGAATGCTGTCAAGATCAGAAAGTTATAGTGATCTGGTTACAATAACTTGGATCCTGAATCATAAGACCCTTCTTTATTTCTTTCAAATAATGGGAATAATCTTTCGAACAAGCCTGCATGTCCACATTGCTTATACTCTAAAATTTTCATAGCTGATACAAAAACTTCCAATCTTCCAATAAGTTACAATCATGCAAGTTCCATATATTAATATGTGTCATTTTATCAACTTGACAAATTTGGTCTTAAGTTTCGATGTCTAGCGTTGTTTACAGATAAGTTAAAAAAAAAATAAAAAGACTCCATCAAGTTTGGTCATGTGAAACTGTCATCATACGAGACCATGAGAAAGCAGTCAGAAGCAAAATTCCATAGGATAATATTGGAGGTTTTTTCATTTGATCCAAAGACATGGGCAGTTCTTATTGATAAGACCTTTAGTACAAGGGGGTTTGTTCACATTACCTTTTGTAGATGATAGAAATGGAATCAGATACCATTAATTAGTCAAGGCTTGTCCAGTTAGCGTGAACTTCAATTCCTAGACTTGGTCCAAACCCATCACTTTGGTTAGTGACTCTTGGATATATGTGGCTTCCAGGTTTGGGTAAATTTGAATTTACCACTTTCTGGTTTGAAAAATGGCAAAAAGGAATTTGCTGGAGTTGCCAAGAGTGGTAGCTTCACCTTGGGTATTAGCAATAACCAGATTTATAGCTACGTAGTGTACAACTCACAAATTTCAAAGATGATTTTAGCAGTTTTATCGTCTCAGGCATGCCCTATCAAAGGATGTCAATCAAGTTTGTATTTCTATGAATTTCAAATGTACATAAAAAGTTCTAATTTCATGTGAGCAAATGGATCGTGGACAGAACAAAGGCTAAAAGGGTGAAGAACCACTAAACATTGCACAAGGCAATTTATAGTCATTACTTTATTCAGGTTCTGCAGTTAATTGATACTTTTCAAGATTCCTCGCAAAATTTAACTTCAATTCGCCTCTTCAATTTTATGAGAATTTAATGAGAGTTCTGACGAGAAAACTTTTAAGTTAATCACAGTTACCAACATTACAGATCCTAACTTCAGAGTTGTACAATACATACATTAGAAGGTTGAATGGAACAGTTCAAAAGAAAGTATGGGTTGTTCTGTTCATCTATTCAGTTTAGAACTCTACTACTATTAGTCTACTTCTCTTTCCATGTGCTTACACAACCCAAATGAATGGAGTGTGAACTTAAAGAAATTTCTTTGTAAAGAGATCATATCTTAACCACCTTGATGCCCAAGCTGGAAAATTAAGTTATGCTCTTCACCAGCAAAGGCAGTAGTTCCATTCCATCTCATTTTCTTCCACATGATTCCACTTAATTGGATCATAATATCTACGTTCAAGCGGGGTCCAGTTTAATATCCTATTTGGATTGATAAGTCTTTGTATGACCTGGATTGTGAATCAAAAAGATTTTGGTAACACTAAATTTAGTATGAAACATCAGCATTCATCTTTTTCATTCAGAAAACAAATATGCACCTTATGAACGGAGGATGAATGTACTTCTTGTTAATGGGTTTTGTTAATATGGGATTTCCAATCTTTTTTGTTAGGGGGAAAGTACAGTGATTACTTAATTTAATTAGATTTATCACTATGTTGTTTTTTTTTGTTTAAATGAGCTTTTAATTTCTTAAATAGGAACCAAACTTGGGCTTTATAGTTATTTAACCTCGAAGCTACTATTCTTTATCGATCCTTAATTGTGTATGTTTAGATCTTAATGTATTTTCTAAATACACATGTGTAATATGTGAATAATTGTCAAAATGGCCTAACAGAGGTCACAATTGTACCTCCAATATGGAACCTCTCCCAACTAAGCATACCCCTCTTTATATTGATTTTCATCCAAGGTCGCATACTCCATTTTGCGCCACAAGTGTACCACAACTCTGATAATAGTGGGCTTTTCTTTTTAAACATTGTTTTTGAGGGTCTCATTCATTTCTTTCTTTGTTTTTTTTTCCCTTTGTATATAGTTTACCATAAACATAAGCCAATATTAAACTTCTTGTTCTTAAACAGGTATGCAACAGCAAGTGCACGTTCTGATGGTCTTCTTTTGCTTTGTGGAGGGAGAGATGCAAACAGCGTGGTACGTGCAAGTTGTTGTTTGAGTACTAATAATCTTAAACATGATGTGCTTTCTATTTCTAGAGAGGAAAAGATATGCCGCATCTTTCATAATGATTAGACAGCATGCTACACCAGACCATTGGTCATACTCAGATGAAATGCATGGTTACTTCCAATATAATGTTGTAATACTTGGGTTACAGAATCTTCTTTGGTATATAGTTCTTTAATGTACACAAATTTGTACTTCAGCTATTATACATACTTGTTTTGTAGGTAAAGTACTCATGTTCTTTGAATAAATGCATATACTATGTTGCAAATTTGGAGGTGTGTTCATAATTAGTAATTTTGTACAGTTGTGTATATGAAATAGAATTTATATCTAGTTGCATCATAATGTATGTTTCTTACATTTATAGGAAATTAATGCACAATATCTTAACTAGAAAACACAGATAGTTCCAGTACATCCTATTTGACATATCACCCCATCATTACTACACCACCTACTTTCCTATCAAAAAGAGCTAAGGTTTATCATAATGAATATGGGTCAGTTGGTCATGGAACATGAGTCTTAGTTGTCAAGTCTCTGCTATATGACTAGATTTTTTATAAGTGACTGTTTGATGTCAGCTTTCTTCTTCAGCCTGCCTTTTTGGTAGAGGAAATTACCAGCATAGAATGTTGCCTTTAAAGCTAGAGGGCAATTATAGGTTCCTAGTATATAGTTAAATTATAATTCGATAGTCAAATGATAAGAAACACAAAATAAATAAGACATCAGTCAACTGAAACTGGAAGGAAAAAAAAAAGCTGGAAAAGAAACCGGTTTGTAGAAGGAAGAGAAATGTGTTAGAAAAAGAACCAAGGCAAAATGAAAGGACAAGAAAAGGAAATTAAAAAGAAAAATTACTTGATCGAGGTCTAACAAATTAAGAAATTTTTATAATAAATATTTTAATTTGCATTGGTCAAAGAAATGTTATTGAAGTTGGGGGTTCAAGGATCTTATGTAATTGGCCTTTTACAATTCTTTGCTATAAGGAACTCCAGATACTGGAAGATGGTATTCTACTATGATCGTTTTTGGTTTTACACTGTATAGTGCTAACAGGACACTCCGCTTTTGCAAATCGCCATGTTGGAAATGCTGACACAATGACGCTTGGACACCCGTGCAGCATAACTCAGATGTGTCTCATGTTAGGTATCACTTTACATAGAAAAAATGGAAAAAGATTAGAAAGCATATGGACGTTAAATCATCCAGACCGATTTCTTGCTTTTCTTTAACTATGCCATATAATAGGTAACAACTAGTGTTCCTCTTCATGTAGACAACTCGTGTATAAACTGTCCTCTCTTGTCATGTAAAATTTGCTGTACCAGACACCTTAGGGCCCTCGAGTGTAGTTCCAAGACAAGACATGAAAAAGGTATTTGATGATGCAGTTCTTAAGAGGCATTTGAAATGTGTATTATTTATTTAACTATCTGTATGCATGTGTGAATATACTATTGTCAACTCTATACTCTAAATTAAAATTGGGTTTTTTCCCTCCGGGGAACCACCCCTAACTACCATTCGTCAACATATAATCACCCATGTACATTTCGATTCAATTTCTCTGTTAACATTGATGAAATACCTATTATACCACTGAGTTGATAATTGTTGGTGCGCGAGAATAGGGTTTTTTTAGATTTTGTAGTTTTTTTGGCCTTTGTTAAGTCTTCAGTGAAGGACTATGGTGAAAGCTTGCTTTTTTTTAACCATAGTAATGTAATTGGTCTTAAGTTATGTGAGCAATTATTGTAGTTTCCTTACATCGATGAATTTTTTGCATCATTTCAGATTTACTTGTGATTGAATACTTGCTTTTGAGTTGCCAAAATATTGGAGTAACCATATCTGTAAAAATTTTCAGCCAACATTGGAGTAACCACAAGATCAAAGATTACACTATTACAAGACCATAAATCCACCTCAATATAGTGATTGTTACTACATTATCTAAAAAAAAAGACTAAATGTTCCAAATAAGTTACAGCCAAGGGATTCGCGATATCATAATTAAATAACCAAAAAAATTGTTCCCTGATCAACACAATCGAGTGTAAAACTTTAAATCACAAAAGATTGTATGCTTTCACATTGGCCCACAGCACGCATATCACACTTGCAAGGGAAAAACTGTCTAACTATACTTTTTGGATGAAAATATGGATAGAATAGTACATGGGTTGTTATATGTTAACAAAATGATAAATAGGGGCGGTTTTCTGAAACTCGGGTAATTAAGGGTGATAATGTGAAATAGGGCTTAAGTTTGGGGTTGGTTGCTGAAAGAAAAATCTTTAAATTAGCTAATTTTTCAAGCTAATTTAGACAAGCTATACAACAGTACCTGCAATGCAGATTATCGAAATTAGTTACCTGAACTACATATACATATTATACAGATGTATACGTTTCCTTGCTTCTTATCAACTTTATGAAATGTACATGATCTATGGTATCTTGTCTTAGGGGCTGTTTGGTTGGATGGAAATGGAGTTGTCAATGTAAATAGAGCGACTGGATTTGTAATTACGTTGTTTGGCTTACAACTTTATAGTTAGGAAAGGTAAATAGACTTGCATTTTGTAGAAACAACTTGCAACAAATACTATGGCCAATTTGGTGGGAGGAAAAGATGCAGGCTTCAGAAAAGATAGTTAAAAATGAAAATAATTCCACCTCATCAAAAAAATCTTTTTAAATCCAAATAGGAAAACCATCTATACCCAAGTTTCCTTATATGACTAAAATTTTGAGCTTTTTCCTATTTGTTTTTGAACCAAACACTAAACTTGGATTTGGAAATACATTCCTACTATATAATTGTAGATATCCAAACATCAAATTTGAAGTTAATTTCCTGCAACAAATGTTGCATGCAACATTTTTTTGTAATTTATTTTTGCAGCAAACAAAATAGCCCCTTAAATAAGTTGTTGAGCTAATGTCTTAGGCAATGGTGTTGTATGCAGTCAAATTTTCACCTCTATAATATTTTCATGAAGATAGTCCCCTTTAATTTTAATAAAATTTATTTTACTGATTCACATGATATTTTCTGTTTTTTATGTAGCCGCTGGCAAGTGCCTATGGTCTTGCGAAACACAGGGATGGTCGTTGGGAGTGGGCTATTGCTCCTGGTGTCTCTCCATCTCCTAGATACCAACATGCTGCTGTGAGACAAATACTGAACTTCTTTCTTTTTTTCCTGCTTACTTGAGTGCATGATATTCAGATAATTAGTTGCTTCAGGTTTTTGTAAATGCACGCCTTCATGTATCTGGAGGGGCTCTTGGTGGTGGCCGCATGGTAGAAGATTCATCGAGCATTGCAGGTTGCATTTATGTTCTGATGCTTCTCCATTTATGTTCTGATGCCTATGTTTTCTTAGGGATCATAAGCTTTCACATAATGATTGATTATTAGGAAGAGGATATTTGATTTTACCTGCTATCTGACATAGTGTGGGCCATAATTACTGTTAAAATTGAAATTCAGTTTAACTGGGAGTCTGAGATATCAATCATGTATTTTCTGGCTCTTAAGAGCGGTCTAGCAACATGGAAATTTCAAATGGATAGTGAGAAGTTTTTTTCTCTGACCTATTAGAAACTATTTGGAACCTTTTCTACCTGCCTTATGATGGAATGCAGGATCATCTGCACATTGCTTTCTAAAAAAGCATCTATAAGAAAAATATTGGCTTGAGATAGCGACACACTTCCCGCCCCGAGGAGTTGTGTTGCTTCATCAGTTTCACTCTTTTTGTCAAACTTAAGAAAATTGATAGAAATAGTTAATATGCGTGAAATAGTACAATATCAGATTGAGTGCCAATTCATGTATATTCAAGAAGAATAACTTTCCTTTTAAAATTTCCTTGTTAGTACTGGATACTGCTGCTGGAGTTTGGTGTGATACAAAATCAGTGGTTACTAGTCCCAGGACAGGAAGATACAGTGCTGATGCAGCTGGTGGCGATGCTTCTGTCGAACTGACACGACGGTGTAGACATGCAGCAGCTGCAGTTGGTGACTTGATTTTCATTTATGGAGGGCTACGTGGTGGTAAGAGTCGAATCTTATTTCTCTACTAATTCTACGGATATGTATGTAGATCTATATGTAGTAAAAATGAACTCTCTGAATCAAATATTTTCAGACTTACCTGTGTTTGAAGTTTCAAAGTGATCGTGCTACCACTCTTTTTTCTTTTTTTCATGTTTTTTATTTTCAAGTACTGATTTAATATCTGATGGATAACATGTTTACTACTTTCTTTGCGTTCACCCTTCAATCCAGGCCTGATCTGGCATCCGTAACCTTGTAGGACCGCTGACATCAGCTTTGCACATCTTAATGTGAAGCAAGGTTACAGAAAGCGCTAAGCGGCTTAAGGGTTGGATCCGACGCCTAAAGCCTAGGCGCCTAGGCAGGAACGAGGCGGGGCCTAGGCGTTTTTCCTATATTTTATTTTTTAATTACAATAATTGATAGTAAATGCCAATATTATAGAAAGATTAGGCGGATAGGTGGATTTCTTTCTTCTTTTAAGTGGTGGTGGAGGAGGTTTTGCTGAAGGTCAGAGGAGGTAAAGGATATGTTCATAGTTGGAGGCTGGAGGAGTTTGAAGGAGGTTGGAGGCTACAACGGATGTAATCATGATCAAGGCCTAAAGGGTGCAATCCACGTAAGCAAACCATGCTCCTCTAGGCACCTCCAAAACCTAGGTGAGCAGCCTAGGTGCCGCCTAGGAGCTAAGCGCTAGGTGGACGGCCTAGGTACCGCCTAAGCGGAAAAGGCGGAGACTTTTTAAAACATTGATGTGAAGTTGGGAACACTCACATTTCTCCTTATTGAGCTGGCTAGATGTTCTGACGTAATTTCGTGAACCTGGGAACATAAACTAGTAAAGTTGTATTATGATTTCTGTCGAGTGTTGGGTGCTGTAAGATGTCTCTTTAATCTGTTATCATCTGCAGCTGCTGCAGGCCCGGTATCTGAGCAGCAACCTTTTCATCACTGATACTTATTTCATATGCACTTTGAAATTTGAATATAGCCCCATGCAATGTGACAATTTCTTCAGAATTCTTTCACTTTTCAGGGTGAATCTGTGTGGAGTGAATTTTTTTTCTTTTCAGTTCTTGTTTGTTTGGAGGGGAGATGTAAGGGTGTAAAAGAGGGGATATCCTGATATTCGAATCCTAATCCTCAAATATTTTCCACTCTGTGAATCCTATTTGATATCTAACATATATCTAACAGATACATAAACATTAGTATTTGTATCCGAATTCAGATAGTATGTGGATCTGCCAGAATATCCCAGAATATCCATTGCTTAAAATGAATTTTAAAAAAATACTAGGAAGTTCTACATAAGCTCATCAGAATTGATACTTATAGTGCGAGTCAGAGTATGCTAAATAATTGATTTACTACAAGAAGTTAAATTTTAATTATGTAATTGTTTTTTATTCTATAGTAGTGATATACACAACCATTGTATATTAGATTTATATTGGGGTGGGGGTTATTAAATGAAGTGGACCACAATATGAGCATTTCTCTCCTTCTAAGCAGAGATTAAAAGGAGCGTATACTAAACAGCAGAAGTATTGATGATTGCTATCTGTATTTGCTTAAAACAGTGTGGAAATGAAGCATATTTAGATATTCCAAATATTCTTTTTGTGTATGTGTGGTGTATTTTTTTTTTTGGTTGGGGGGGGGGGGTGGTTGCAGGGCAGAAGGTGTTTCATATAGTTTATGGGGACACATGTTTAATTTGTGTCGTGCAATAGATGCAATAAAGTTCTGCTAGATAGATTCTAAGCAGTGGAAGTTAAAGATGGTGTCAGCCAGTACCGCAGAATTATGTGATAGTGCATGCTATTCAAATCTATGCGTTTTAAGTATAAAATAGAACTTTAGAATTGTCAAGCATTTTTGGAGGCATAATTGTGTAACCTCTTGATGTTTTTTAAAAATATTAGCAAAGTTTGCATTTCCATGGACCTTACACACTCAAATGCAGCATACCTGAAGTCTTTAAGAATAGATAGGGTACTGCTTTTCACATCCTTATCATATTCTTGTTTTAGATGTGGATTTTCAATTTAAAGTGTTGCACAGATTACCTAATACCAATTGGTCAGAGAAACTAGTAAAGTCCATGATGGAACATCTAATCAAAGAATGCTAACAAAATGAGGTTAGCTTATGAGGTGCAACACTTTCTTTATCTTTTTGTAGGTTACTAGGTTGTAACATCAAATCTCCTAGACCGGGGGCTTTTTGAATTAAAAATGCATAACCACACTAATGCAGGCTATTAGTCAAAGATGAGTCAACAATGCATGCAGACTACTGCTTGGTTGTGGAGGCTTTTTCGTGATCCACACGTGCTATAACTGCGCCAATTAACAAAAAAATTCCAATTGAGGTGTTCTCTCAAGGGAGTTTCGTTCCCAAGCTCTATCTACAGCCCCCTCCCTTTAATCAATTAATCATCCATCATGATGCCTATGGGACTTTCTCAATGAAGAATGCTCTGCATGAACTAGTATAGATATAAGGTCCAAGATCAGATGGTCCAATTTGACCTGTATATCCAGTGGTCCAACTGTCTGTCTGGTGTTCTTAAAAGATACATTCATCTTCGATGAATTGGTTTTAGGTTAGAGGGCCTAAATATTTTAAGTTTCTCTTCATGTGCATTTAAATATGATAATGGTGACTGTGAGTTATCAGATGTTGAACTTGAATTTTAGTTGCTACTTGCATGCTGATTCTATCACAGACATCTCTTCTGATACTTATTTAATCAGGCGAATATGAAGGACATATTCGCAATCCAATAGTTTTTATTTATCTCTATGATTTCCTTTACAGGTGTGCTTCTCGGCGATCTACTTGTTGCTGAGGATCTGGCTGCTGCTGAAACAACAAGTGCGGCAAACCACGCTGCTGCTGCTGCAGCAGCATCCAACATGCAACCTGGAAAGTCACCTGGACGATACACCAAAACTGATGAACGAACTAGGCAAGGAGCTGAAGCAGTTCCTGATGGTTCAGTTGTGCTTCCTGATGGTTCAGTTGTGCTTGGAACTCCAGTTGCTCCTCCTGTCAATGGGGATATGTATACTGATATAAGTAGTGAAAATGCTATGATTCAGGGGCCAAGGTAGTATTCCATTTTCATGATTATTATGATGTTCAAGATGTCAATTTTTTTTTAAAAAAAATTTTGGCCTTTGATTTGAGAATAAAATTCCGATTTGGTTGCCAGTTCTTGTTTGCCTAATTACTTGCTAGGTGATAGTTATTGAAATATGTACGAACATGGAACTTAGGATGCATCTTGATGCAGGAGATTGAGTAAAGGTGTTGAGTACCTGGTAGAAGCTTCAGCAGCAGAAGCTGAGGCAATAAGTGCTGCTTTAGCTGCTGCTAAGGCCCGACAAGAGAATGGTGAATCTGGACAATTGCCCGATCGAGATGGCAGTGCAGAGGCTAGTCCTAGTGGGAAACAGACCCCACCACTAACTAAAGTGCCAGAGTCTTCATTGTCGAATAGTATCATGCCACCTGGGGTCCGGCTACATCATAGAGCGGTCAGTGGACTGGTTTTACACCTTGTTTTAGATCCTGTTTTATAATGAAGAGGATTTGAGTTTATCCTTTTATCGTTGTTAGTTTACATACCAGTTCTCATCTTTAACATGGCTTACGCAAATATTTAATGGACCACCAATGGTTTATGCAGATAGTTGTGGCTGCAGAAACAGGGGGTGCTTTGGGAGGTATGGTCCGGCAACTCTCCATTGATCAGTTTGAGAACGAAGGCAGGAGAGTGAGTTATGGTACTCCTGAGAGCGCAACTGCAGCTAGGAAATTATTGGATAGGCAAATGTCCATCAATAGTGTGCCTAAAAAGGTTGGTTATATATTCTCTATTTTTAGGAACTGAGATTTTGAAGGTCACACTTATGTGGAAGGATAAACTTTTATGTTGTTCTTTAGGAATTTAATTTTTCTTCCTTTAGTCAGAGGTACACACACTGACATTAATGGGTCCTCTCTATTCAGATTCAGAACAGATGCTTTGTTTGACCTGAATTCCACCGAGAATCCTACAAATAGAAAGTTTTGGCTCAGCACTTCTTTTCTTTTCTTTTTTTAAATTAACTTAACTAAGGGTAATCTGATCGTATGAAAAAGGCAATCATTTTAACAGAAAATCGAATTTTATTCCCTTAAAGTTAGGCTGAGGGCTAAAAATGAATGGTCATTTCAACTTTTTTAAGGAGGGTTAAATAGCAATTACTATGATTTGGAGGATATATATGGAAAAGCCCCCTTTATTTTAGTCGAGACTTCCAGTATTAATCAAACTTCAGGTTTAAAATGTTATATGAAAAATACACACTCGACTGATTATGTCCTTTTCTGAATCAATTGTATTCTATGAGTTGCTATATTGAAATACTGTCATTGCTTCCTGGGAGAGCGAGAAGGATGATTTGGCGTTGTCTTTATTTGAGAAGGGAGTGATGCATATTTGAGGAACGATCTGCCTTTGTGTCAATATTAAGGAATGCATAAATTAACTTAAGTTTAGAATCACTTTCTATCATTTAGTAACAAATACTATATGCTAGAAGTCAACTATAGATTATACTGCTATCTTAAAGAGATGGAAGTTACCTTCTTGCATATAATATCTGTTATGGTCAACAATTTATTTTTTGTTTGTTGAAATTTAAACTATTTGACTTTCAGATAGCGACTAGCAACGTTTTAAATATTGGTTATCGGAAATATATCGGACGGCCAAAATTCATATCGGATCCCAGTTATCGGGATATATCGGGGATAAGTAGTAAAAATCGGAGTGTTATATCGGATGGTGAGCATATATAATATAATGTCTTAAAAAGTAATCTAAGCACATTTAATGAAATATAAACATACTAATATGTAAATAACACATGTTAGGATCACTTACTAATTGTTTTTGTCAAGGTTTTAAATGTCGGATGTCGGGTTCATGTCGGATAGCTGAAATTCATGTCGGATAACGGAAATCGGGGATATGTCGGGGGACATGTACTAAATATCGGATTGTCATATCGGATGGATTTCTACTCAATTTTGGTCATCAAGATGGAATGCACTTGTCTTGTTATAGCTTATCCTACTTGAGTTGAGTATTCATCATCAAGACACGAGTTGTTTTCCATTTCTTGAAGGAAACAAGAAAATATTATGCCAACAAATAAACAAAATACATTGTCAAACTAAAACTTTGAAGTGCCTTGCATAAAATTAACATAAAGTAAAGTGCCTTGCATAAAATTGACATAAAGTGTTAGACTTTGGATTGATTTTAAGCTACGGTTCAAACTTATTGTTTACATCACGTTTATGAATTCACAATTTCAATTTGTAGAGACGAAGATAACGAGAGGAGATCCGCGGTGGAAAAGAGAGCAACATTTTTTCTTTACCCTAATCTATATTATATGCTATCGGTTACTATGGGAACAAAAGGCTAAAAAGAATTAATCGGGTTTGGGTTTTGAGTACTAAACCCAAACCCCAATACTATCAACTCAAAAAACAAAAAGAAAAAATAAAAAATAAAAAATAACAAAACAAAAATAATTTCGATTTTTCAAGTCTAAAATCAGCCGATATGTCATAATATCCCAGACATGTCAGACATGAACCCCAAAACGATATCCGACTTGAAATGGCCATATCAGGTAGCTCTAGCCTCTAATCCGACATGTCGGCCGACATGTCCGACATGTCGGCCGACATTTAAAACCATGGTTTTTGTTTAGTGAAAGCGAAATAGAATAGGATAGTATTGTTTTTGTTTAGTGTATGCGGGTCGAATATGGAAAAAAGAGAGTTTTTTTTGTCTCCAAACCCGAACCAGTTCACTTAGAATGTAAATTATAGAAAATCGGGTGATTTTCAGCCCACGAGAAATTAGCCGCTTTATCGGATTTACACCGATATATCGGGAAAAATCGGCCCAAAACTATATGCGATATATGTTTGTAAAAATCGTATCGGCCATAGCCTAAACCCTATATATCGGGGATAAATCGATAAAATCGGCCTATTTTTAAAACATTGGCGACTAGAGCAGTTGGTGGGACATGAGCTCTTTATATTTATGGGTTTTAGATTAGGTGAGAATTAGGTTTGATTCTATTGGATTCAACTGACAAACAAAGCTGAAATATTCACATAGTGTTTCACCCGTATCTAGCATGGAAAATTTCATGGCTGACTTGGTACTGATAAGCGCTTGTTAATCAGGTAAACTACAGTGGCTGCAATCATTAAGTGCTAACCTGAAGCTCACTTTTTTTCTGATAATATCAATGAAAAATGAAGAGAAATGATACTTGTTTGATTAAAAGAAGATGGCTGTTATATTTTTATTACCTTAAGGTGTATATATTTTTTCTTTTGTAAATTTGGTCTGGTCATCTCATACTTCCGGTATTCAATGTCCATTAGGTTATTGCACATCTTTTAAAGCCTCGTGGTTGGAAGCCCCCTGTTCGCAGACAATTCTTCTTGGATTGCAACGAATTAGCAGATCTGTGTGACAGTGCCGAAAGAATATTTTCAACTGAGCCAAGTGTCCTGCAAATCAGGGCTCCTGTTAAAATATTTGGTGATTTACACGGTCAATTTGGGGATCTCATGCGTTTATTTGATGAGTACGGTGCTCCTTCAACAGCTGGGGACATAGCGTAAGTATTATAAGGAATATGACTCAAAGGTCTAAATTTATTTATTCCTCATATGCTTGGAAAGTATGAATACTGCTCATACTGTGCCCTGTCAGAATGACTATTGAAAATTTATAGCTCTAATCTTAGTTTGGAATCTTTGGATTTATTTACAATATCTACTATCCTCTTCTATGGAGGTTTTTATTGTTGGTTTATTATGGTGAGTGTACATGTGTCTTTGGCACAAAAAAATGGTCTGCACATGTATTATAGCTTTAAGTATCTTTTGTGTGTATTTGAATTTCTTGTTGCATATTTGAAAAAGCAAAGTAATTGCACAGTTTACTCTGGAGCACCTGTAATTCATTTTTTGTAGGCATTTTGATTGACGCTAATGGTTTTGCAAGATCTTTTTTCTACATTGATTGGTACAATTGTAAAAATTGGAACCAGAAATAACTTTTGTAGGAGGGAAGTTATTTATTATTATTATTTCATGCAATTCTTAGTTTTAACAATTGTCAGAAACCTCAGCTTTGAAGTCTTATTCAACTCCTACTTCATGTGTGGAAAGTAGGATTTTCATGCTAAATGCATTGAAAACATCATGAACAAAATATCAGTGGCTCGATATATAACCCTTAAAAAGTTGTTGATGATTCTTGTATCTTGATTAACGTATCTTGCTTATTTGTACTTTGCTAATCCTATTCTGAATTGCTTCTGTATTTCAGTTATATCGACTATCTCTTTTTAGGCGATTACGTTGATCGGGGTCAGCACAGTCTGGAAACCATATCTCTTCTCCTTGCACTGAAGGTACTATTTATGCATGCATACTTCTTCACAAAATATCGATAAATTTCTCACCTTGTCAGGCAATGTGCTAATGAACTAACTACTTTTGTTTCTGTTTATCAGGTTGAGTATCCTCATAATGTACATCTAATTCGTGGAAACCACGAGGCAGCAGATATCAATGCCTTATTCGGCTTCCGGATTGAATGCATAGAGCGAATGGTAGATAACTAGCCCATATTGGTTATGTTCCTTTTCCATTCACTGCAACTTGTTAATATTCTGCATTCATGAACAGGGAGAGCGAGATGGAATCTGGGCTTGGCATCGTATAAATCGACTATTTAATTGGCTTCCTTTGGCCGCACTAATTGAAAGGAAAATCATTTGCATGCATGGAGGTATTGGTCGGTCTATAAATCATATAGAGCAAATTGAGAACCTACAACGCCCAATTACGATGGAAGCAGGCTCAGTTGTTCTTATGGATCTATTATGGTGAGTACATTCAATTCCTATAGCACTTCCTGGCAATTCTGTACTTCTGTCTGATTAATTAGTCACAGTATCCTTTTGTTATTCTTCTTTGTGCAGGTCTGATCCAACAGAGAATGACAGTGTTGAAGGTTTAAGACCAAATGCGAGAGGACCAGGCCTGGTTACCTTCGGGGTCAGTCCTTTTTTTTAACCCATTTTCCATCTTCTCCCTTCTCTTCTATGTTGTGCTATTTGTGTGTATGTTTATTTATTTATTTATTATTATTTCCTCTTATCAGACTTTTCATGTATATTCAATAGAATGGATATGTTTATTAAATTGTAGAAAACCACAAGGGAAGCTTAGAACAATGTGGAGGACATTCACCAATTTAGTTTGGGTGAGATATAGGCCCGATTGTGTTTTAACAATTAAGTGAAGGAGTGAGATCAGTGTACAGTCTATAATGCCAAAACTTCCATTTTCTGTCTTATGAATGATACAATGTATTCATTTTATAAAGAAGCTGATTAATACTCTAGGAGTTATGCTGCAATCAAAATGATTATTGTGGCACTTTAATCCACTATCACATACTTGTGTTGAGGAGAAAATTGATGATGCGTAGAGGAATAGTATATTCCATTTATGGGCCAGTTAAAGGGTCTGAATGGAAATTTTCATTGTTGCTTGATTTTATCTTACATGCTTGATCAAAGGCTTGAAATAACTTTGCACAGAGAGGTTACAAACATGTGAGATAAAGGGCTGGACTGCGAATTCTGGTCACTGGTTGCAATGGGATAAGGGACTGAGGTATCAAATTGCATCAGGTGACATTGTTCATGGTAAACGTGGACGGATGCTTATAGAATCTATAAGAGATTAGGATTAACATGACAAATGTGGAATGTGCAAACTGCAACTTCATCATAATCAGAGGAAGGATGGCAGTCTCTGTTGTTCATTATTAGAAGGTGACATTGTTCATAGAATTAAAACAAACAGAAATCCAGGACTTACATTGCTGAAATCTGAAGTACTTCCACAGCTTGTAAGGATCTACAATCTTAGAATATGCATGATGTTTACGAGATGTGGACCGTCGATAGATGTTTATTGTAGCTTGCCCAAAGATTCGTAGGTAAAAGCATTTATTAAATGTTCTTTTACAAGGATGACTAATAGCTTGCTTCATGTGGTTGTTAAATCCATCAGAATGAAAAACATCTTCTGGTTTGAGGAATCATTTCTTGTGTAGTGTGTACTCATCTGACAACTTTTTAGTAATCTATCTTGTACAATTGAAGTCTTTTAACAGACAAGAAGTTGTTTGTGATCAAGACCATCTATATATTGAGATTGTCTGATCAACTTACAGTGACTTTGAGCTATGCACTTGTCTACTTTCATATTTCCTTCCCTGCTCCTGCTATTTCTGCATTTCCTGAGCTATTAATGGTGCCTATGGCAACTGTTCAATATCTCATACAATATTATCATTTTTTATTTGAACATCAGTGGATGGCTTCCTCAGTTTGTTTGTTGTAATGCAGCCTGACCGAGTCATGGAGTTCTGCAATAACAATGACCTCCAGTTGATAGTACGTGCGCATGAATGTGTGATGGATGGGTTTGAACGGTTTGCTCAAGGACATCTAATAACTCTCTTCTCTGCAACTAATTATTGCGGTAGGCTTATCTTACTTTTTGACATAGGTGATGATCTTTCAGTTCTTTTTCATTTAATCATCTAACTTATTCTGTGGCTTTGCATATAGGTACTGCAAATAATGCAGGTGCTATTTTAGTTTTGGGAAGAGACCTTGTTGTTGTGCCAAAACTAATTCATCCTTTACCACCAGCCATTAGTTCACCTGAAACATCACCTGAGCGTCACATGGATGACACATGGATGCAGGTGATTCTCTTGCTTCCTTAGAAAATTTTGGGTTTTTTTGTATATATAACACTTAAATCATGTGTACTAACTACCTGCCAAATCTCAATAATTGCAAAACGCCCCCCAAATTGTTAACTTCCCCAAATCAGCAGAGCATCGACTTTGTTGGGATGGGTAGTAAAATTTGACTATTATGTAAATATTTTAAAATTGCAGTTACAAATTAGCCTATCACAGTTGATGATTTGTTGATTTCGGGGTATCTTTTCCCAAAGTTGATGATGTGGGGGTAGTGTTGCAAATATTTAGATTTGGGGGTAGATACAAAAATGCACATGATTTGAGGGGTTTATATAAAAACAAACCCAAAGTTTTTAAGTCAAAGCATATATGCTCAACTTATTAGAGAACAACTTTCTTATGGTAATTTCCTTTTCTGTCAGGAGCTGAATGCCAACAGACCGCCAACCCCAACAAGAGGACGGCCTCAAGTAGCAAATGATCGTGGTTCTCTAGCCTGGATATAGCAACCTTTTCCTATTTGGATGATTATCATGTTGATTTATATATCACATGATTTGAGGCTCCAGCTGGCTGTTTCTTGATGCCATTTCTCTTGAAAGCGCCTAAAGGGTTATTATACTCAACGATGGGCGGAGATAATCGTGACCCTAAGGTTTCAAGGCCCCAGAAAGAATCATGATGAAGATATATTTATTTCAGGCTGGAACTCTTCCCATCGCAAGAAGCAGCTCGGGGTGGCCCTGGTGGGAGTTCGGTTTTTTTTTTAATTTAAATGCAATTGTAGAATAGAATGCAGTCTGTGAAATTACCTGATTAGTTCCCTTAGAAGTTGGCCTGTGTATAATGGTGTCTTCTGCAGTTACCCATTTGTGGGTTTCTCCTTTTAGGTATTCTTTTCTTTAGGGTTTCAGCTTTTCCCCCCTTTTTGGAGAGTGGTTACTTTGCATGTTTCTCCTCTGATGAGAGGATATGGTGTCTGAGTTTTACGACCTATATGATGTCCTGTATCATATATATTCTTACCTGCAGCACATTTTTCTTGTAATTTTATGTGGTGCAGTCATGTATAATGTAAGTTTTGAGTGTAGAAGGAAAACAACTCAGGGTTGGTTCAATGTTGATTTGGGGATATGGAGATACTGGGTTGTGCTCAATTGCTCGATGGTTGATCTTGTAGTTTTTGCTGTTACATGATTGAGCTTGGTCTTCTTTTTTCTTTTTCTTTTTATCCTTATATTTCATGTATTATTTTTCTTGTGGCGGAAGTCTTTGGATCATTTCGTTGCAGATATTTGAGCACAGTTGGAATTTGCATATAGCGGTTTTTTTGGGCAATCCCCAACTTTAAAAGGCTAACATTTGCTGAGCTCACATAGTAATACTTTGCGGTTGTAGGACAGACGCATTTTACTCTATTCAGCAGCTGCATACAAGAAGCATAAGAGATTTTCTCGCATAATGCCCCTTGCATTTTGTTAAGTTTGTAACAAATTGGATGCAGTATTTGCTGCATAGATCCCTTAAATTGCTAATTCTACTCTTAAATAGATAACTAATTTCAAAATAACTCAAGAACCAGAAAAGCTAGTAGTAATTGCAATGATTTGAGGGACTAATTCCAAAATTGCTTAAGAATTGAGGGGCCTATAGCAATTTCAATAATTTGAAGGACTAATTCAAAATATGAAAGATGTACGGTATAATATCCCGAAAAAGTTTGTTTGATTATTTGATGGCTTATTTTCACTTTAGTACCCAAATAGCTCAATGAATGAGGAATAAGACTTGTTTCCGCAAAGGAACATAGAGAAGTTGTTCAGGTTGGAAGACAATGAATTAAACCAGCTTTATCCAGTCCTAAATGCACTTGGTTGGTTTTATTAATTTATAAGTAAGAGTGTATCTAGCTTTTTCCCCCTCCCCTCATGCTAGATATGACACAGTTTACACATTAAAAGAGCATTAATTTTAGAAAATCCCCTTGCCTTTGGGCTTAAAAACCCCATTGCCCTTGCCCTTGGACATAATCCTTCTAAAGTTCTTTTAGCACACCCCGACCCCAGCAAGACCACCAAACCTAATATGTCAACGATCCAAGTTACGTTACCAAAGAACGTGAAAAATACCCTCAGCCATAAAAATCACCCTTTTATATTTTTAAATTTCCATTAATTTGGATGACTTAATTTTCACTTTGATGCCCAAGTTTGCAATTTTTACTTTAATGACTAAAAGTATTTTTCCAACACTTTGATACTCTAAAGCTTTGATCCCCTCTCCCTTTGATACCCCTAAAGTATGTTTTTTAACATTGTATATCCCGAAGTTTCAATTAGAGGGAATAAATTGAAACAAGTTATGAGAAATTGGGAAAACTAATGGTCTACAACAATAGGATTTCCTTGGTAATCCCTCCAATTGCTGCTTCTACTCTTGAATGGAGGGACTAACTTCAAAATAAGTGAAGAATCGGGGGACCTAATAGCAATTTGATAATTAAAGAACTAATTTCAGAATAACTAAGAACTGAGGGACTTAATAGCAATTTCCAAGATTTGAGGGATGAATTTTAAAATAGGCTAAATAGCACTTAAATACCTTATAGTTTCACTCATTTAGCATTTATATACCCTTAGTTGTATTTAGTAGCATTTATATACCCTTAGTTGGTCAAAATTTGCAAGTTAATGCCTGTATT
Organism: Asparagus setaceus; assembly: GCA_012295165.1. Taxonomy (NCBI): domain Eukaryota; kingdom Viridiplantae; phylum Streptophyta; class Magnoliopsida; order Asparagales; family Asparagaceae; genus Asparagus; species Asparagus setaceus. The sequence goes on along the minus strand of CM022709.1, from coordinate 30,059,868 downwards.
TTACAAGCGTAAAATTTTCATCCAAAATTTTCATATAATTTTCATATATTAATGTTAGAGCTTTTAACCATTTATATTGATTAAATTACTATTAAACCTACCCAAATTCTAATTTAAATGTATGATAATTGTATTTCAAAAATAGAATTTAGAAAGATTTAACAATATATTCAACAAACTTATTAGAGAGAAAGTTATAAGATTAGCATATAAATATTATATGGGAACTTTTGAATAAAAATTTTTACGTTTGCAAAATATAGGGTATTAACGTGCCAATTTTGACCAACTCAGGGTATATAAATACTACGAAATACAACTGAGGGTATATAAGTGCTAAGAGAGTGAAACTATAAGGTATTTAAATGCCATTTAGCCTTTAAAATATGAAAGATTTAAGGGACTAATATCTAGAAAATCTAATTTAGACTCTTAGGACCAGTCACGTGAATTAGGGTTGGGCCCACCAGTTCTTTGTGCAAAATTATGAGAGCCTTTACACGAATGAGTGGCATATGTAATTATAGGACCCACCAGTTATGGGTGAAGCAAGCGGCTCTGGCGAAACGAAGCAGGCATCACCCACTAACCCTCAAGGGCTTTTTATATACTTATAGATATATAAATTGTATGGTTATTTACATTTTCTAATTATATATATATATATATATATATATATATATATATATATATATATATATATATATATATATATATATATATATATATATATATATATATATATATATATATATATATATATATATATATAATTATTTTTTGGATACGAGGGAAATCTGTACAAGGCACGAGGATTCTCAGGGTGAAGCCCAAGTTCGATCTTCAACTCCTACCAAGTAAACCCCGATTGTGTGGGTTTCACCTCTCATTTCCACACTCCAGGTTAGGCATATGAGATTAAACCAAGACCTTGGGGGTGTTATAGTACTACCACTGCGTTTCTAGGCCACCTATCCTATCTGAGGTGGGTTATAATTATAATGCTGCTAACCAAATAATTGAAATATAAATTTAACTGAGTATTTACTTTAGGATAGGCTATTTTTTTTTTTTTGGATACGAGGTAAACGCCACAGATCTACAATCATGTGCGTTTGTTTAGTCTTGTGGATTCCCATCGGGAGAGACTTCCATCAGAATTCCTCAAGCTTTAAAATTTACTAACTATAGTCCTTTAACTTCCTCCTTTTTGGAAAAGGATAAAAGAGGAGGGATTAAGGAGAAGAGAAAACCTAGTTATTCCATTTGTTAGCTCATACAATTAAATTAGTTATTCTGAAGAGTAAACCTAGTATTCCATTTGTTAGCTCATACAATTAAATTAGTTATTCTGCAACTTCTTCCTCTTTGGATGGGTGGATAAATTCTTTTTGGGGTGAGCTTAGTAGACATTTATATTTTTCAGATTTGAGCTCTAATTACATACTGACCTACATTAATAACTAGCAAGAGTAATGTTGAATCTTGTACATTGTTGATATTATCCGACACAAGCATATGTGATTATTCCTCACGAATTGTTATCGATGTCTTCATCTTTTCTTTGAACATGCTTGAGTTGATTGTACCAAAGTATAAGATCTATAGTACAATGAGTGTTACTCAGTGTGTCATCCAATTAAAAGCTCACTTGCTTGAACTCTATTGCTTTAGTGTTTGGACAGAGGTTGTAACATTTTGAATCCGACTTTGATTTCTGAGAAGGGGTGCCACCGGATGAATACGGCTTGGATATGATACTTACCATATCCGTATCCACCAGTCATGGATATGGATACATATATGTATGTGTCTCGGTAAGGAAAACTCATATCGATATTCAATAAAATCGGATATGGTTTCGGATATATATGCGGATATACATGCGATTACAAAACGGATATAAGAAACTATATAATACTAAAAAAAAATATAGTTCATACGAGCAAAGTTGACTCGCGCATTGACGCGACATTAGTGCGGAAAAGCCAAAAATAATAACGATTTAAGGATTTGGTTAAAAATCACATTGTATTTCTGACCACTTAGAACAAAATATATACAACAAGTTACAACAAAAATATAGCAACTTACACCGTATATCAAACTATAAATTCAAAGTGGATCTAAAGTTAATTCGATGGAGTATTTAGTGTCTAAGAGTAATTTTAGAAGCGGATGAGTCTAAAATAAATAGGGGCATTTTGGGTTTATAGGTAGGAACCCATTTGCAATTTGCAATGTTGCAACATTAGTATGAAAATGGACAAAAATAATAATAGTTTACATATTTGGTTTTAAAATATATTTTACCTAATTTCTTAGAACAAAATTAGAAAATAATAATAATAATATATAGCAAATTATATTGTATATCAAATTACTAAAATACAAAGTGGTTTAAAACTAATTCAATGGAGTATTTGGATTTTGGAGTGATTTTAAAATCCCTTTTCCTTTTTCTTTTTTAATGGTTTTGGTGGGGGTGGGGGTTGATGCGCTTAAAATAAATGAGATTAAGACCCTAGTTTAAAGGAAAAATTCATCTGTACTTCCAATGCAACAACATTCATGTGAAAAGACAAAAATATAGCCACTTTGTATTTCGGGTCCAAGAGTAATTTTAAAAGTGTGTGAGTTTAAAAGTAAATGGGGATAAAATTTGAATTTATAGGTGAAAAAACATAGTAGAACTTTTGAAATTGGTGAATTTAAAAATAAATGGATAATTGTTGGGTTTAAAGGCAAGAAAATAACTTTGAATGTGGGTAGGTTAAAAAATAAATGGAGGGAAGCTTTGGGCTTGAAGCCAAAAACCTATATATATATATATATATATATATATATATATATATATATATATATATATATATAAAGAGCTAATAGGTGTACTGCAGCTATGAACAATATATAGCTACAGTACAAGTTCCAATTATTTTAGTATGATAATGGATAATGGAATGGAGGTGGGAAGTGAAAATGGAAAAATAATGGTTTAAATATTTGGTTTAAAACTACATAGCGTACCTAATCACTTTAAAAATATTGGAAGTTGCACCAAAAATATTAACTTACACCATATATCAAACTACTAAATTACAAAGTGAGGTTAAATAAATTGATGAAGTATTTTGCATCTAAGAGTGATTTAGAAGAAGGTGAGTTTAAAGCTAAATGAAGGAAAACTTTGCTTTACATGCAAATAATCCTTTTTGAAACTTGGTTAGTTTAAAGTAAATGGGAGGGGGAGGGATTGGGGTTGGGGAATTTTTAAGTTCCTAGGCTAAAAAACCTATCTATAGTTCACAATGTCAGCGGTATTAGTGTGGAAAAAAGGAAAATAAAATAACGGTTTAAACATTTAAAAAAAATACGTCATATACCTTACCTCTTAAATAAAAAAATATAGCAATTGTAGAGTGTTTTGAGTCTAAAATGATTTGAAGTTGGTAGGTTTAAAAATAAACAAGGGTAAAATTTTGGATTTATAAGAGAAACTCCTCTTTTTTGAAGTGGGTGGTTTCAAAAACAATAAAATGATAAACACTTTGGACTTACTTATGGGTGTGAATGGCTTAAAAATAAAATTGGGATAAAAATTTGTGTTCCAAGGTAAAAAGACGTAGTAAGACGTTGAAGTGGGTGAGTTTAAAAAATAATGGGGATAGATCTTTGAGTTTGAGATGAAAAAATCAACTCTGGAAGTGGGTATGTTTAAAAATAAATGAGGGTAAAATTGTAGGGTGTGTTTGGATTTCACTGCGGGTAGAGGAAGTTAAGAAAAACTAAGGGAGAGAAGAGGAGGGAATGTAAGGGAATTCCTTTCCTGTAGGTTCCACCCCATTTTTTTCGAGAGGGGGGCGTGGGGTGGGGATGGGGGCAATTTTCTATTGATTGTAGAGTAATCAAGAGGAATGATGGAGAACACTTTTACTCTTAAAACTTCCTAAACAGGGTGAATATGTCCTACTACCTTCCCTTCTCCCCTATTTCCCTCTATCCAAATAGACGATTAGTTCTGTAGGCAAAAAAAAACTCCGATATACTCAAGTTTTTTTGTCTACTGTTTATAACCATCGCAGATCTCCCAAAAACTCTTTGGAAGTTGGTGGGCTTAAAAATAAATAAGGTAAAACTTGGTTTATACGCAAAATATCCAACTTTAGACGTGACCGGGGTGTAAAATAAATGAGTGTAAGATTTTTGATTTATAGTAAAATACCTATATATTTATTGTATCAGTATAATAAAGAAGGTTTACTATGTAAAAGTTGATAGAAGGGATTTTTATTATGAAAAAGTTGGGTATTCAATATTAGTCCCTCAAATCATTCTTATTTTAGATTAGTCTCTCAAATCATGGAATTTACTATTACAACACTCAATTCTTAAGCATTTTCATACTAGTCCCTCAAATCATTGAAGTTACTATTAAGTACCCCAATTTTTAAATTGTTTTGAAATTTATCCCTCAGATAAATAGTAGAATTAGTCATTAAAGGGATTAATTTGTAACAACTAATCAGGATTGGGGGACACGGCAGAAATTTTGATGATTAGAGTGATTAACTTTTCTCTAATTGCTACTTTTTATAAATGATTGGGGGGACTAATTTTACAATAAGAATCAACGACCTAATAGTAAATTCCATGATTTGAGTGATTATTTCAAAATAAGGAAGATTTAAGGGACTAATATTGAAAAAACCCTAAAAAATTTTGGTCATAGAAACCGCCACTGGAGCGAACAAAATAGAGAATTCAGGATTTGAACATGCGACCGTGCGTTGAAGGCACAGAGCTCCAACCAAGGGATCTACCGTTTGCCAGTTACCTGTGGCACAACGAATATTAAAACAATTAGCATTTTCTATACGCAAGCACCCCCACAAACTTTAGTATGTAATGAGCAAAATTGACCCGCACATTACAGCGGAATTAAGGTGAAAAATATCAAAAGAACAATGGTTTAAGTATTTGACTTTAAAAAAATTCTCATACCAAATCATTTAAAAGAAAAAATTTGATCTGATGGTATACTTTGGGTCTAAGTGATTTTGGAAGTTGTTGGATTTAAGTTAATAGGGGTAGAACTTTGGGGTTATAAGCAAAATCTCTTTTGGAAGTAGGTGAGTTTAAAATTAAATAGGGATAAAATGGTATTGCGACATTAGTGTGAAAAAGTCAAAAGAATTAACAGTTAGAGAATTTGATTTTAAAATAAACCAAAATTTTAACCACTCGAGAAAATATAGCAAGTTACAACAGAAAAATAGTAACTTTCAACATATATCAAAATGCTAAAATACAAAGTGGGTTTGGAAATTAGTCCGGTGGGGTATTTCGATTGTACTATTGATTTTGATAAGTAGATGGTTTTGAAAATAAAGGATGGCAAACTTCGTGCTTATAGACCAAAATTCTTTTGGAAGTAGATGGAGTTAAAATAAACGGGGATAAAACTTTACCATAGACCAAAAAAAGACATCTACCGTTTATGATGTGTAATTTGTTTGAGGATTCGATTTTGAAATACACAAAACATATGACCACTTAGAATAAAAATAGAGCAAATTATAGTTTAATAAAAGAATTACGTCCATTAGATCGAAGGATACCAAAACTTATAACATATTTTTACATGAATATGAGATAAAGAGATTATGCATTGATGGTCGATTTTTTTTAAAGTTGAGATATAAGTGGACTTTAGATACCTTGCAAAAGCCTTTACAACATGTCAATTATATGAGTATTTTGTATAGTTAAATGAGAAATGCAAGAGTCATGAATATGCGACCTGGCTTTTCTGCGCTTGACCCAAGTGAGCCATTGGGAGAACTTTCAAACGTCACGTCTTTAATAATTTATATTTTACTTTAGATAGTAATTGTTCATTTCACAATAACTTCAGCATCCACATTTAGAGAATGTTTGGCTACTACTTATTTTTGAGTCCTTATAATTTACTTATTACTTATTCTAAAACTTCTTATAAGTATGTAAGAAAATAAGGAAGTTGTTTGGTAACCCCTTAACTTATAAGGAGATATAAGTAGTTATGTGCTTGGTAAACCAATAACTTATAAGGTCGTGTTAAATGTCAAATGACCAAAAGGACATATTGTTGTAACTCCATAGTATGACTTATTAATTCATTTTATATTAACCAAATAATTAATAATAATAAATTTATTAGTTATTTAAAAGTAAATAATTTATAATTAATTATTTCAAATTAATTATGATTATTAATTAATAATATTGAGATTAAATAATAAATTTCATCGTAATGAAATATTATTATTAATAAAATTAATTAATAAAAAATTAGTTATCTCATACAAAAATAAATTTGATTAAAATATTTTTATATATTGCATTATATTGTAATTATTAATTACTAATGTTGAGATTAATTAATTAAATTCATATTAGTAAAATATTATTATTAATAAAATAAGTATTTAATTAATTAAAAATTAGTTATTTTATAATAAGAAATATATTTGATTAAAATATATATTACATTATTTGTGATTACTAATTACTAATATTGTATTTAATTAATTATTGTCATATTAATGAAATATTTTTAATAATAAAATAATTACTACATATAATATATTATAATATTGTCATTATATTATTATTATTATATTGTATAGTATATTATTATTATTATATATTAATACAAATATATATTATTATAATATATTATAATATTATCTTGATATTATAATTATTATAATATATTATAATATTATAATATTATGATAATATTAGATATATTATAATAAGATATATATATATATATATTATAATATTATATATTATTATGATAATATATATTATAATATTATATATCATATATTATTATAATAGTATTATATTATGATATTATATATTCTATATTATTATAATATTAAATATTATTATTAATAAAATAATAATAATTAATACTAAATAAACTAATTAATTAATAATATTAATTACTTTTAATAAAAATATTTAACTAAGTAAGGATAATATAAGGGCATTTATGTCTTTTGGCCAGATAAGGAAAGTTCCTTATAAGTAGTCAAAAATAAGTTGGGAAATCCCAACTTATTTTTAAACTACTATAAGTAACAAATAAGTAACATAAGTGACTCTTATCAAACACAATGTTGCCAACTTATAAGTAAGAAGTTACTTATAAGTAGAAATAAGTAAGTTGCCAAACATGCACTTAAAGTTTGATAAAAAATTAGGTGTGAACTGTAGAAATGAACAGGTATCAATAACTTCAGTATCGTAATTAAAAGTTGAAAAAAATTATTTTTTGAGGTGCGAACTATAGAAATGAACAGGGAACTTCCAATTTTTTAGAATAGATAGTAATAATAATAGTAATAGTAATAGTAATAATAATAATAATAACAAAGTTTTGGGTCTAAGAGTGTTCTTGGAAGTGGATAGGTTTAAATACAAAGAAGTAAATCTTTTGATTTTAAGGAACAAAGCTCTTTATGTCAATTTTGGGCTTAAAACAAATTAGGTGAAACTTGGATCTATAGGGAAAAACTTCAATATATATTATATATATTATTATGCTAGTTGGCGGCCGCTATTCTGCTGATGCCTTGAGTACAGTGTAGCTCTTTTGGGCTAAAAAGTTAGATTAGATTAAAATTGGGTTAATGAGTAAACTAACTTTGATATATATATATATATATATATATATATATATATATATATATATATATATATATATATATATATATATATATATATATATATATATATATATATATATGGGGTTGGTTCCAATGAGAAACCAAATAAATGTGAGAACTAAGAACCCAATATCAACCATCCCTGATATAAAAACAAAGGCTCAGATTCTGCCAAATTAAGGTGACAGAATTGTAATTAAATAGACATAACAAACTGAAATAAGGGTAAACAAGTAAAAAGTACATAGATATAAAAGGAAAAAACTGATAAATCTTTAAACACCGAAACCACCTTTTTCCAAAAAACTTTTCATATTCTACTAGTTTACAAATTATAGGGGTCGCTCAATAATTTTCGGGAAATTATCTGCTGAGATTCATGACTAAAAACGGTAAGGTTCTAGGGTTTGACTCAAGACGTGATAGAATCGGCTAGGGATTACTAAAACATTACTGAGAGATTCTGTCAATAAAACATTCAGATTCTGTAAACATCACTGAGAGATTCTATAACTATAGAAGGATGATTCCATTAAATGAATTGTAAGAATACTAAAACATTACTGAGAGATTCTGTCAATAAACCATTCAGATTCTCTAAATATCACTGAGAGATTCTGTAACTATAGAAGGATGATTCTGTTAAATGAATTGTAAGAATACTAAAATATTACTAAGAGATTACGTCGATAAAACATTCGATTCTATAAATATAACGAGAGATTACGTCAAAAAATATTCGATTACGTCAAAAACATTACGATTCTATAAATATAACTGAGAGATTCTGTAACTATAGAAGAATGATTCTGTTAAATGAGTTGTAAAAATACTAAAATATTACTGAGAGATTTTGTCAATAAAACATTCTGATTTTTTAAATATCACCGAGTGATTTTGTTGTCTATTAACACCTTGCTATTTTATAAAAAATCGTGTTGTGAACTAGTTGATTCGTTAATCTATTCATTGTGATTACGTAAGTTAATCAAAGTGATTCGTTTTGTAAACTAGGTGATTCTGTTAGATCGTAAATGAGATTCCGTAATTTATTAAGAGTTCAGAATCGATTCGTGATCCATGATAGCGACAACACACAAAAAAGCAAAAAAAGAATGAAAGAAGATGGGAGGGGAGAGCCGTCTCCAGACAAAAAAAAGGAAAAAGAGCAGAGAGCATGTGGGAGACGCCACCATGAAAACCAAAAAAATATAAAATAAAGAAGAAGAAGAAGAAGAAACGGAAGAGGAGCACAGAGAAAAAAGCCATTAATATCTTGATGGGATTCAAGATTCCTCTCTCTCGTTAGCAAGGGTTCATCGACGCGCACCCTCGAAGACTTGCTTCAATCAGATAGTGAGCAAGGTTCTAGGGTTTGACTCCGGCACAGTCGCCGTCGGCCTAAATTGAAACGTAATCAAGAAGGTTGCAGTTAATTAGGCAAGAAAAAACTACCTATAATGTAACTGATTTTATAACTAAAATGACAAATGTGCCCTTTAGTTAACTTTTTAAATTTAATGGAGTTTAATCACAACCGTTGATTGGTTAAAGATCTAAGGGTAGAAATTGGGTTCTTAGTTCTCATATTTGTAAGGAGTTCTCATTTGATCCGGCCCCTATATATATATATATATATATATATATATATATATATATATATATATATATATATATATATATATATATATATATATATATATATATATATATATATATATATATATATATATATATATATATATATATATATATATATATATATATATATATATATATATATATATATATATATATATATATATATATATAAACTTAAGTTGATAGGGAATAGTCATCCACCAACTTTTCTATCCATTGATGTTGCCTTGGGATCAGTGAAGATATAAAGCCCACTTTGAGATTTGTGTGCATCTTGATTTCACGGATCTCAAGGCAAGATCAATGGATATAAAGTTGGTGGACACTCCTCCCTATCAACTTAAGTTTATAGGAGCCTTGCTCTCTCTCTCTCTCTATATATATATATATATATATACACACTAAAACTAATGGGGTTACAAAACTATTAGGTGCTCTTGTAGCTTAGGAACAGTTATAACCCCATTAGTTTTAGTATATATAGAAAAGTATAATAATAATGGTACAAAAGAGTTCACTAATATGTTTTTTATATCCGAAAAGCTAAGATTAGATCTCTTGATCATCAAAATTAGCCTCAAATCTATTAATCTAAGGATTAAATCAATTGCAAAATATATATTAGGATATTTCGGATATGGATACAAATATTTCACCACATATCCATATCCGTAACGATATCTAATTAGATATAGATATTTAGTAACCATATCAGTATCCTAACGAATACATGTATTTCTGTGAATACGGATATTCTTTTCACCCCTATTTATGAGACTTGCGTGCTCGAATCAGTTAATATACAATCTGAAACATGTAAGTCATCTTAAAAGAAAGGGTTATTGTAGGGGTGGCAATTTATGACTCGACACGCTCGCCCAACCCGTATGGGTCACTTTATATGGGTTGGGTAATAAATAGGTTGACCTGATGAACCCATTTATTAATCGGGTCATAAACGGGTCAACCCGTCGACCAATTTAACTTTAACCCATTTATCACTCAACACTTAACATTGAAAATTTATTAAAACACACCCATAAAATATCAATATTTACAAACACTGCAAAATCCATAAATTACATAGAACACCATGACAATTTTATAATTTGTAGAAAACACCCTAAAATGTTCGAAAATAAAAAAAATCCTCAAAAGTTCAAAGTTTACCAAAGAACCTTGAAAATATCAAAACTTACAAAGCAGTAAAAAATCTATAAATTATGAACAACACCATGAAAATTTTAAAATTTGCAAGAAACACCCTAAAATTTCAAAAATTATAAAGTACACCCTCAAAAGTCAAATTTACTATAACTTACAAACAACCCCATGAAAATTTTTGAAATTTACAAAAGCTCCCTTATAGTTTCAAAAGTTGCAGAAGAACCCTAAATAAGTCAAATTTGACAAAAACACACCCCAGAAAAATCAAAACCTACAAATAGTACACAATCTATAACGTATAAATATCACCATGAAAATTTTGAAATTTGCACACAATGCCCGATAGTTTCAAAAGTTGCAAAAAACACCCGAAGTAAATCAAAATTTATAAAAACTAAAAAATGCAACTTACAAACAATGAAAATTTTATAATTTACAAAATACAAAAACCCGCTAAAAGTAATTAAAATAAAATAAAAAGTAATTAAACTAAAAACATCATCTACAACAATCAAGTCCTTCACTGTCACAATCACACATGCAAAATATTTTTATTTTAGGTTATTTGAATTAGAGGTGTAGACTTTCATGTATATAAGGCGGCTCTCCGTAGGCCCCCAGGAACACGGCAACATGATAAAAATAGTTACAACACTTGGCCTCCTTAAACATGATCTTAAAACATGAATATCGGATAACAGTAGTACCGCTTATATACATTTTAGTCTCCATTCTCTAACTCCCAGTTAATTAACCCCATGATAATATTTTAAGTTCGACTGTGCATGAAAGGTTTCTATATTGCTGATGAGTGTTTAAAGTGATTTTCATAAACGATACTAGGACAATTTTGCCTTTTTTAGGCACTTGAATCCGTATATCACGTATCCCACAAAATTATGAACTTTAAACATGATCAAGAACATGTACAAGTTAGTCATCCATGAGACATCTAGTCACTATCAGAAGGTCATGCTTACGATCCACATCTTAATGGGATATGTATTCATGCACAATCTACCTATTCGATGTCACTACGTGATCAAGCAAGAGTTCTGATTTTGTGCATATATTAATTACAATCATCATCAAGAAATAATATCAATCACAACACAAGCTTACCATATATTTGGTTCTCAAATAAAACATTCACGTATTCAAGAATAAACTCGAGTTCGTTGGGTTTGGGACGAGTTCGATCTAGATTGGTTTAGGTCTGACTTGGGTTTAGTTCCAGTATAATTGGACTGATTCCAGCCAAGACTGGGTCTGGTCTAGACTGGACTGAAGCAAACTGGGTTTGGCTCTGGTCTCAACCGTCCGCATCGTCAGTCCGGTCCCCATGGATTTCGGTCCGTCCGCACCGGATTCTAGTCTGGTTTGATCGAACCGGTTCTCGGTGCAGTTTGGTCTGCATTGAATCAGAACTGGCTTTACAGATTTTGGACTGAGCTGAACCATACTGGGTCTGGTCGGGTCTGATCTAGGCTGGTCTGGTCTGATCCATGCTGGTCTGGGTTGTTCAATCATGTTCTGATGTTTAACGAAGTTGGATGGAGCTGTGGGATCACAAACATATGTTTTGACAAGGGAAAAGATGTAAATGCTGCTGCTGATTGCTTCGTCATTGAGGCCAACAACTAATTTTATAATGATCTAAGTGGACAACTTGGTCAAAGGGAGTTTGAGTTTCTTTCTTGAACTAAATTAGAGAGAAAATCCAGGTCATCGTGTTGACACGGTCACTATAGTTCTTAAGGTTTGTTAATTAATAGTTTGAAACTTTATTTAGGAAAAAGATATCTTAAATTTCAAAACAACTTCTTCTTAAGAAAAATTCAAGTTCAGTTAGGTATAAAGTCTAGAGAAAATACAACTTTTAGGAAACTAAATTACTATTATCAAGAATCAAAACAACTTTCATGGTTAAAAGATTTGATTTAACCTGTTAGTGAGTAAACACTATTAAATACAATTTTTAAACGAAAACCTTTATTTTTCCAAAACATATGCATTATATATATATATATATATATATATATATATATATATATATATATATATATATATATATATATATATATATATATATAGAGTAAAGCTCCTATAAACTTGAGTTGATAGGGAATAGTATACACCAACTTTTCTAACCACTCATCTTGCTTTGGGATCCGTGAAAGATATAAAGCTCACTTTGAGATTTGTGCATCACAAATCTCAAGACAAGATGAGTGGATAAAAAGTTGGTGCACCACTATTCATCATAACTTAAGTTCATAGAGCCTTACTCTCTCTCTCTCTCTCTCTATATATATATATATATATATATATATATATATATATATATATATATATATATATATATATATATATATAGAGTAAAGCTCCTATAAACTTAAGTGGATAGGAGCACTTATCGACAAACTTCTTATCCATTCATTATGCTTTGAGATTTGTGCTACACATCAATGATATCTTTGAGATTTGTGCTTTTATTTGTATCACATGCTAGCACAAATCTCAATGCAAAATCAATGGATAAAAAGTTAAATGGACAAAGAGCTCCTATCCACTTAAGTTTATAGGAGCTTTACTCATATATATATATATATATATATATATATATATATATATATATATATATATATATATATATATATATATATATATATATATATATAGAGCAAGGCTCCTATAAACTTGAGTTGATAGGGAATAGTATACACCAACTTTTGTATCCAATTGATGTTGTCTTGGGATCCGTGAAATCAAGAGATGCACAAATCTCAAAGTGGGCTTTATATCTTTCACGGATCCCAATGCAACATCAATGGATAGAAAAGTTGGTGTATGACATTCCTATACATTTAAGTTTATAGGAGCCTTGCTCTCTCTCTCTCTCTCTATATATATATATATATATATATATATATATATATATATATATATATATATATATATATATATATATATATATATATATATATATATATATATAGAGCAAGGCTCCTATAAACTTGAGTTGATAGGGAATAGTATACACCAACTTTTGTATCCAATTGATGTTGTCTTGGGATCAGTGAAATCAAGAGATGCACAAATCTCAAAGTGGGCTTTATATCTTTCACGGATCCCAATGCAACATCAATGGATAGAAAAGTTGGTGTATGACATTCCTATACATTTAAGTTTATAGGAGCCTTGCTCTCTCTCTCTCTATATATATATATATATATATATATATATATATATATATATATATATATATATATATATATATATATATATATATATATATATATATATATATATATATAGCAAGGCTCCTATAAACTTGAGTTGATAGGGAATAGTATACACCAACTTTTGTATCCAATTGATGTTGTCTTGGGATCAGTGAAATCAAGAGATGCACAAATCTCAAAGTGGGCTTTATATCTTTCACGGATCCCAATGCAACATCAATGGATAGAAAAGTTGGTGTATGACGATTCCCTATACATTTAAGTTTATAGGAGCCTTGCTCTCTCTCTCTATATATATATATATATATATATATATATATATATATATATATATATATATATATATATATATATATATATAGAGCAAGGCTCCTATAAACTTGAGTTGATAGGGAATAGTATACACCAACTTTTGTATCCAATTGATGTTGTCTTGGGATCCGTGAAATCAAGAGATGCACAAATCTCAGTGGCTTTTATATCTTTCACGGATCCCAAAGCAAGATGAGTGGTTAGAAAAGTTGGTGCACCACTATTCATTATGAACTTAAGTTCATAGAGCCTTACTCTCTCTCTCTCTCTCTATATATATATATATATATATATATATATATATATATATATATATATATATATATATATATATATATATATATATATAGAGTAAAGCTCCTATAAACTTAAGTGGATAGGAGCACTTATCGACCAAACTTCTTATCCATTCATTATGCTTTGAGATTTGTGCTACACATCAATGATATCTTTGAGATTTGTGCTTTTATTTGTATCACATGCTAGCACAAATCTCAATGCAAAATCAATGGATAAAAAGTTCGTGGACAAAGAGCTCCTATCCACTTAAGTTTATAGGAGCTTTACTCATATATATATATATATATATATATATATATATATATATATATATATATATATATATATATATATATATATATATATATAGAGCAAGGCTCCTATAAACTTGAGTTGATAGGGAATAGTATACACCAACTTTTGTATCCAATTGATGTTGTCTTGGGATCCGTGAAATCAAGAGATGCACAAATCTCAAAGTGGGCTTTATATCTTTCACGGATCCCAATGCAACATCAATGGATAGAAAAGTTGGTGTATGACGATTCCCTATACATTTAAGTTTATAGAGCCTTGCTCTCTCTCTCTCTCTATATATATATATATATATATATATATATATATATATATATATATATATATATATATATATATATATATATATATATATATATATATATAGAGCAAGGCTCCTATAAACTTGAGTTGATAGGGAATAGTATACACCAACTTTTGTATCCAATTGATGTTGTCTTGGGATCCGTGAAATCAAGAGATGCACAAATCTCAAGTGGCTTTTATATCTTTCACGGATCCCAAAGCAAGATGAGTGGTTAGAAAAGTTGGTGCACCACTATTCATTATGAACTTAAGTTCATAGGAGCCTTGCTCTATATATATATATATATATATATATATATATATATATATATATATATATATATATATATATATATATATTGTAAATAGAGTTTTGATTAATTTACTAATATAATTACACCAATTTTTAAATGTGGTGAAAACTCTAATTCATGGAAACCTCCACTACTATATCAAAATATTTAATCTGGTAACTAATTGAATTAAAAATCATATATAAAGGAAAGTTTTCTTTTGTTAGATACATATTATATCATTTGAAAGGTTTCTACTAAAGCATAATCACATCCCTTTATTTTTATCATGTAACTTCTAAATTAAATGAAAAAGATATTGGTTTGAAAATATATCTTCATTTTATAGAATTTCCTTTAATAAAAAAATATATCATTCGTATAGTTAATATTATCCTAATCCATCAATTTGTCACAAAGGAAAAATATGGCTTGAATACTACAGACCGTCTACACCCAAGAACTATAATCGAACAGATACCTGGAAAAATGTGACTTTAACATAGCCTTGAATGATTTAATCTAACCATTCATAAACTGACACCATATCAAGGATATTATTTGTATCAAGAAAGTCAGTACTCTAATTAACCAAACTAATTTCTATCACATGAGGACCAGTTGAAGGCATAGAAGTCTTCGAACCTCATACACTAGTTAAAGCCTAGCAGGTGATGTACAAAAATATAGAACTATGAAAGCCATATCTATTTCATGCTAACAGCATACATTGATAATAAAATCAAGAGATCAAACTAGCGCTATACAATATAAAATCCATAGAATAAAAAATGTGATCCCAGACATAGTATGACTTAACTAATCATGTTGTATAATAATGAGGGAACAAGGAAGCCTACATATCAGCATAATTTACTAACATTAATATAGTAAAACAAATTTTCTTCTCATGATTGCTAGCATTCACAAATTAAACAAAACTACTTTCTCTAATATAATTACTGAAAAAAAGATTTTAAAAGGATTTAAAAGAACGTTTGCCTTAGATGCTAACAAGGGATGAGAAGTCTCCTACTAATCTCTTTTTTTTTCCTTTGGTTTTGGTGTCAGTCGCAGAAGGAAGAAGAGAGAGACTAATCTCTTTTAATGAATACGTGAGGGGAGAGAAAAATGGGGAGAGATGGTTAGAGATTGGTTAGGATGCTCTTGATTTATGGGTAGTGGGTTAGGGATTTATATTTTGAAATATCTTTAAAAATTTGGTTTCATCGGATGGTTTATTTACAATTGGGCCCTAAAACTTGAAGTATACTTTATTGTAAGATGACCATGTACGGATTTTAAAATGATTAGAAAAAATAACTAAACAATTTTATTATAATCAATATGACTAACATACTCACCCAAAAGTCATAGCCATGCATCCAAAATAACCAATCCTTACAAAATACACCCCAGAAATATCAAAACTTATAAACTGTACAAAATTTATAACTTATAAACTGCAACGTGAAAGTTTTGATATTTGCAGACAAAACCCTAAAAGCTTCAAAAATTACAAAACCACCCTAAAATTTTAAAATTTAAAAAAAACATGAAAACTCAAAACTCACAAAAGAGTATAAAGTTTATAAATTAAAAAAGTCCCTTGAAACAATGATATTTGCATAAAACACCCTAGAACTTTTAAATTTACAAAAACACCCTAAAATTTTAAAATTTAAAATATAAAAACACCCTAAAAATATCTAAAATTCAAAACAATACAAAATCTATGAATGATAAATAGGACCATATAAACTTTGACCATGGACTTTTTGTTAAGTATATAAAATAAGTTGCCTTGATTATGAAACCAATAAATTTATCACTTGGGTAGAGTATGGATAACCTGTTTAATAAATTGGTTAACTGATTGTTTAATGGGTCGGGTCGAGTCAATATTATACGGGTCGGGTTAAATTTTGTATGCGTCGGGTCGGGTCGGGTCGACCTGTTACCATCCCTAGGTTATTGCATATATACTGCTTAGATCATGGTTATTTACAAAAATACCCTCTAAATCTCAATAAAACTAGAAGAAACATTCTCTCCTGCCCTTATAACATGCATCATTTGAATGCTAAACTTTATATATGAATGAATCTAGATAGAAACTAAAAATTCTTGATGGAGAAATCCCACAGCCACTCGAAAACCTGAAGCTTGGGTTTTTTTTCATTTTAGATTCAGATTTAAGAAAAAGTTGAAAATATTTTCGATCTATCCAACGAAGTCATAATAAAGTAGCCTTGCATCCATTTTCCACTGAAGCTGCTGGGGCGAGCTTGTTGGATGAATTCATACTTTACAAAATAATATTAAAGACATTCCTAAACTTTCAAAATTATACTAAACCCTTGTAAAATATACTAAACCCTTCTAAATTATTGGAGATTCTCATAAATTAAGTTAATAGATAGAACAAGAATATCTAATCTAGCCCTTTTATTTTTATTTTTATTTTTACCACTAGTTCTCGCTCGATGCGTAAAGAAATATTTTAAACACCTTAATAATCAATGCTAATACGGAGATCTTTAGATAATTATTGTCAAAAGTCATCACGCAAGGAACAACTTGATGTAACTGACATCAATTATGATAATTAAGTGAGAAAATCTTAAAGGGATTTTCTAAGATTGCATGTATAAAACTTGTAATCTTCAACAGGACATTTGGAGCAGTCAAAAAAAAAAAAAAAAAAAAAAACAACACAGGACATTTGGAGGCATCACAATGACCCATCTCCTAGTGTGACAATTATAAGGGTCTTTACATCAAAACTATCTTTACTTTTATCAAAATGTCTACTTATCATCTTTAAATTTTTTATTTATTTATCAATAGCACATTTACTTGCTAATATGTTTGCAATATCATACTTATTTGCATTTTAGCAAAAAAAGCACGTGAATTGACCATTTTACCCCCTAGCTAAGACTTGTGCATTGTACTTATGTCCTAATTAATTATAAATTTAAGGAGTTTTTCAATATTAGTCCTCCACATATTTCATATTTTGAATTAGTCCCTCAAAGATCTCTCTCTCTCTCTCTCTCTCTCTCTCTCTCTCTCTCTCTCTCTCTCTCTCTCTCTCTCTCTCTCTCTCTCTCTCTCTCTCTCTCTCTCTCTCTCTCTCTCCCTCTCTCAAACAACCAAGAATCTCTTTACCCAACTCCCCAATCCCTAACCCGATCCCTAAACCTTAACCTCATCTCCCCTCAATCCTCATCCCTCCGTCCAATCCAAGGAAAAAAAAAACTCCAATCTTCCCCCAAACCCTAACCTCACCCAACCAAGAATCTCTTTACCCAACTCCCCAATCCCTAACCCGATCCCTAAACCTTAACCTCATCTCCCCTCAATCCTCATCCCTCCGTCCAATCCAAGGAAAAAAAAAACTCCAATCTTCCCCCAAACCCTAACCTCACCTCCACTCAATCTTCCCTCCCCCTCCAATCCAAGAAAAAACCACCTCGAAACCCTAGGCAAGGAACAAAAGATCGACAAATCCGCCTCCCTATAACTCTCTCCGGCGAGGGTGGCCGGTTGGTTAAAGATGGCTAGGGCACTAATTTCAAAATATGATGATTTTGGGGTCTAATATCAAAACATGAAACATTTGGGGTACTAAAACTTAAAAAAATTCTATTTTATAATTAATTGGACACACTTGCTTTGCACGTGTTTGGGGTCAGGGTATTTTTGTCATTTCATGTGTTTTTTGGCTGAAAACGCAAATAGGCGTAACATTACAAACATGTTAGTAAGTCAAGGTGGTATTCATTAAAAAAAAACTTTAAAAGAGGTAAGCAATAATTTTGATAAAAGTAAAGGTGATTTTGATGTAAAAATCCCAATTACAATGACCAAGAAGACAGTAATACCATGATCACATACTGGACAGCATTGACACAACTTAACAAGCCACTGATGGTACTAGAAACAAATCACCTTTTATCAAATAATACACAATTTTAACTAACAGTCCTCAGTTCAAATTGGTAGCTTTTATGGCATCGAAATTAACAGCAGGCTTCTGAAACACTCTTACTACAGGCATCCCATCACCATTATCATTCCCAACTCTCCATGATCTATCTTTCTTCCTCTGTAGCTTCTTATGATGCTTGTAACTTTCCCCCACATTCTTCTTCTTAGCTCTAGCAGCAGTTTTGCCCAACACTCCACCAGACAACTCAAAGGACTCGAGATCATCCAACGCCTGATCTAAGCTCGGTTCTGCTACTACTTCCTCGTCTGAATCGCTTGCATCCGATTCATTTCCCAGTTCTTCATTGATTGTTCCTGGGGGCAATTCATAGTGTGGAATCTTCCCGTCGATGAAATCTTTCAAAATTTGACGAGCTGCCCTTGTTTCATCGGGGAGACCACTAGAGCTTACATGCCCACGAGATGAACAGTAAGCTCTCAGAAGCTCTGAAGCCAATGGTGGCCTTGTTTGTGATTCATAAGCTTTTGGCTTTGGCAAAGTGATGTGATATACATTCTCGAGGATTTGTCTTGGGACTCGGTATGCTACTACTTGAACAGCTTCTCTGTGCTCAGTCATTCGGTCTATAGGCAGCACTCCTGATGCGATCATTTCGTATCTGGAGCTGGAAAATGAAGGGAAGACTAGACCCGGGCAGTCACAGAGCATCAGTTCATCGGATATGATGAGGGTTTGGAAGTGCTTTGTTTTTCCAGGGGTCGAGGTGACTCCAGTCCTCTTTCCGCCAACCAAAGCGTTGATTGTTGAGCTCTTTCCTACATTAGGGTAGCCAACGAAGCCCACAACTACGTGCTTCGATGCTGAAGAACTGCTTCCATGAGTTTCATTTTTGTTTGGAGCCTTTCTAATGGATGCAATTGCCTCTGCTTCGGTTTGTAATCGAGCCAAGAGCTCATCTCTGCCATAGATCTTAGTATCTGCATCTTCACTACCAGGAGATTCATTTAAGCTGATCAATGATTTGCCTTCGAGAGAAGCGGAGGCAGCTTTCGCAGACCAAAATAGAAAGAGAATTCCATGAGCGTCGAAGTAGTTTGCCCATTTTTGTCTGCAGATCAGAGATTTAGTATTGATTTGTTTCAAACAGCAATTTTAAGAAAGTTGAAAGATGATTATTACCACTTACCTCACAGTTAATGGCAAAAGATCAGCCTTATTAACAAGAAGCAAAGTTTTCTTGTGCTCATCAATTTCACGTGCATATGCCTGCACATCAAAGATAGTCCTTTTACTCATGAAATGCCAAGAGTTAGTTGGCAACATAAGATCACCAATATATACGGTATATCGTTATAATTCTTTGGGGCCATGATCAAGCACATGCATATGAGCATAGTTCTGTCAGATTATCTACTCTTCATCATTCAGGTGTACCAGACATTATTTTTATTATAAAATTTCTTCAGTAGATTAGGGAATATAATATGCTGATTACATCTTTAACCAGGGTCAGGAAAGTAACAAAATTAGAAAAATATACCCACCGTGGGTAGTGCACGTGGCCTGGGGACGCAACGGTAATGCTGCCAACCCACCCACCGCCCCCCCTCCCCAAAAAAGGCCCTTGTTTGAATCCCATCTGCCTAACCCGGAGTGTGGGAATGAGTGGGACCCAAGACACCCTGGGTTAACTTGCTAGGGGTCGGGATCGAACTCGGGCTTCTGCATAGGGATCCTCTTGCCTTGCTAAGGTTTCCCTAAAAAAAAAAAAAAAGGGAAAACTACCTGTATCTAAGAGCTCAACCTAATTATCCATTGGTCTTGATATAATCAATAATTAATTTGTCTTAACATACTTAGGGTGAAGACATTTTTAACCAAAAACATAATGAATGATTTCTAGAATTACACAGATAATGTGACAACAAAAGGAAATATGCAACTCAACCATTATCATTTCTAAAGGCAATGATGAAAAGTTTGTTCATTCTCTGTGATGGGACTGAGGTGAAGATTGTACATATTATCACTCTGAATTGAAACACCAGTTAGATTGAGGCAGAGGCTTTCGCTTGCTGTATAGTGTTAGAATTAATATAAAACTATAATCCTCGATCCTCACCATAACTTCGGAGTTTTGGTCTAATGGTTAGAGGGACTAAATTTAAGATGGTATCAGAGCAACCCGGTTCAAACCTCGCCACAATTTTAAACGGATTTTCTAAAAATTGGCTAGTCAGTTTCGTGCATAAAGGCGTTCATAGCATGTTAGAATTAATATAAAACTATAATCCTCGATCCTCACCATAACTTCGGAGTTTTGGTCTAATGGTTAGAGGGACTAAATTTAAGATATAGCATCTGAAGTATAGCATCTGAAGTCTATGTTGCATGGATACAGGTACCGATACCAATACGGGTATGGGTACCAATACGTATGCGGGTACCTGTACGGGTATGGGTACTGGTATTGGTGCGGGTAGCGGTACGGGTACATGAGAAGGAATTTGTAAACGTGAGATACGGGGACACGAGTCACGACTATATACATATTTTGAAATTAACAATTTACGTAAAATGAATAATAATTTTTCATTAACATGTTATTAAAAACTATGTATCATTTGACATCCAGTTATCATGTAGATTATAAATTGAAAAAACTGCTTGTTTTCCAAGACAACCTTTAAAATCATAGTTCAACCGAGTATGGACTGAAACAAATCCAGCCCATGTCCAACGAGTTTAAGGACGCAGATATGAAGTGTAGGATAAACGTCCAAGAAGTATACGATGAATATTTTAAATTAAAGCATGCATTATATAACCGAACACACATCTGAATAAATATGAGTATTTTCAATGAGTGTCCAGTGAGTGTCGGTGTCTAGTATGGCAATGACACATGGTAGAAGTGTCCAGGAAGTGCCTGGTACGTGTCGGTCTCCTGTACATGACGGGTACAGATACGACTTTGCGATATGACATAGACTGAAGCTAATCCAACTTGTAGATGTATTGTCAATGCAGAATTTTGTGAAGTCACCCTACGGTTATTATATGCTATAAAAAACATATAATACTAATATTTGGCATTGATCATGATTTCCTCCATTACAGCCTCCACGTCCTCCAACCTCCTCCATACTCCTCCAGCCTCCAACTATGAACACTCCTCTACCTCTCCTGACCTAGGTGTCAATTCATCGCCCAAGCTTTCTATAGCATTAGCTTTTACTATCGGTAATTGTAATTAAAAATTAAAAAATAGGAAAATGCCTAGGCCCCACCTAGGCTTAGCTCTAGGTGTCGGGTCCAACACCTAGGCGCCTAGCGCTTTCTGTAACCTTGTTACAAACAATGTATATTCCATCTATTATCAAACTCATTGAACTTTGTTAACTTTTTTGAGCAATGTTAAATTTACTTTTTTGACATTTACGACTATTGAAATGAAGTTATTTTAGAGAAATTTGTTTCCCAATTTTTCAGTTAGAGTATGGATTCTCCCCACATTACTGGGGTTGGGGGTTGCTAGTTTCTCAAGAAAGGTAGAAAACAATAAGAGAAAAAAATTCATGAACTTTCAAGTTTCAAAATAAGCACATACCTCAAGATCAGGACACCGGTAAAACAACGGATCCCTAGCATCAACAACCATCACCAACTGGAGAGAAAACAACACAGAATTAGAATCTTCACTAAAGGACGAGGAAGATGTCAAATTAGAAGTTCAAAGATTATTCAAAGTTCAATAAAGTGAAGTCCATGTATGCAACACAAAACATAGAATTACAATCTTCATCACAGAATGAGGAGATGTCAAATTAGAAGTTCAAAGATAATTCAAAGATCAATAAAGTAAAGTTCATGTATGCAACCTTGAACAAGGTTTATTCATTAAAAATGAAGAAGGCCTGGGGCTAGTGCTCTCAGTGCTATAAATAAACAAAAAAAAAAAGCAGCAATAAATGCAAGTGAAAGTCTTTGTTCATACCAGTTCCAGGACCTCATTTCATCTATGATGGTAGCATATGTTCATATGACCGCATAAGATACTGATGTGTATACTCTCCTCTTTATAAAATCAGTTGCTTAACAAAAGTAGCTAAGTGCAATATCTAGCCATATAATAATGTATGATTCCTAATCACAAAAAGATTAGTCATAAATGAAGCATGTAAAAGATGCAATAGCATGGAGGACAGTAGCACACAACAAAATCTGTGTATTCATGTTATTTCTGACAATGTTTGAACTTTTGGAGTCCCTTGAATATAGCATATTCAGTTGTGGCCCAACCATATAATGTGATATATAAGTTGGTTCTGTGATAGAGGAATCTAGTTGTTTCATTCAATATAGGCACAACATAAAATACACAGAGAAATTATTTAGAGCATGTTTGGCAACTTTGGCTTATAATCCACATGGCTTATAATCCATAATTGGACTATAAGCCAATTGGTTTTATAAGCCAAAGTGTTTGGTAAATTTAGTGGATTATAATCCATTTTCAATAGTAGAGTGTTTGGCAAACAAGTGGCTTATAAGTCATCATTGTCATCAAAATGACCAAAAAGCATTTAATGGGGGTTAGAGAGAGATAAATGGGGCTTAGAATTTTGTGAAATGTTGAGGGGTATATTGGTCTTTTTACACTGTCAAACCTTGTGGCTTATAAGCCACCAAAAAATAAGCTAGGTACCCAAGCTTATTTTATGTTGCTTTATAAGCCAAAGTAAGCTATTTGCCAAACATGTCAAAATGGCTTATAAGCCACTTTTTGTGGCTTATAAGCCACTTTGACCACTTGCTAAACATGCTCTTAGGCGCACATCAAACAGGACAATGTCTAACAATCATGCCTGCCTCTAATTATGTCATCAGTGTTTAACAAGATAGTCAAATGCAATAAAGATGAGAGATCTGTTTGCCTGTACTTAAGAAAGTTGCCACTTGCCAATTTTCAAAGAATATAATTGACAAGAGAGGAAGGAAAAAAGTAATTTATCTATTTTTTGTTTTTCTTTTTATGTGTATTTGATCTGATCCATTAATAAAATGATCTGGGATACGAGCTTTCTTGTTGTATTGTTCTTGTTGTTGTGACAATTCATCTATATAGCTAATGTTGGTGAAATAAATATATTTCATCCAAAAACTAGAATATATTATTAACAGGTGGACATGGTTTCCGAACCTAGAAAGAAAATTCAAGCTACCCTAGAAGAGAAACCAGAGAAGTTGTAACTTACCAATAAGAGCCCACATTAGTCCAAGGTGAAAAGCTATTAGGTAATTTATGCATAACCTATACTTAAAATGTTTAACAACTAAAATCAGAGGGAAAATAGTTTTGTAACAAGCAGAAAGCCAGAGAATGTTAGCAGAACAACTAAAATCAATGAAACATAAATTAATTTGGAAAGTAAACAAGGAGTAGGTATACAACATGATTGGAGAGAGGAACTGCTATAATGTTAAGGCTCCCTTCTAATATTTGTCAGCGAAGAGTACAGACTACAAACTGAGTAGCTCCAGAAAGGTTCATAACGAAATCATCACTAAGAAGCTTCTGCCAAAGGTTTTTGCACTTCGATTGACAGCTAATAGGCATGATATGGAAGGAGAAAATTCTCTTTTTCTATGATTAAAATAAACAAAGTAATGTATTGACACAGAAAATTTAACAAACTTAGCAGCTCCTGAAATGAACCTTTCTATCCCAAATTGGGATTAACAAAAGAGATATGCAAACTAGAAGAATATTAAATTACGAATAGTGGTAATTAAATTAGATGATATACATGTTAAAACTTTTACTTGGCAAACTTCACGAGACTGTGAACTCAAAAAACTATAACCCAACAGTGTGAAAACTTTAGACGGACAAAACTTACTAGGTCACTTCTTTCAAGCACTCGCCAAAGTTGTCGCCAAATATCCAGGTTCTTCTCAAAAGGAGTAAGGACAAGTTTCTCATTCTCCTCAAGTCTGTAGACAAAAAAACATTTTGAGAAGCATACACAGTAAACATCCAGTTAACAAATATAAAGTTTATGAAGTAACTCTACTTAACAAGTTAATGAAGAATTAAAGATAAACATAAAGAATCACAAAAAAGAAAACTCCAGAATATTTCATAAGGATTGGAAAAGAGACAAACCATCAAGCAAATACCTCCCCAAAAAAAAAAAAAAGAAAGAAAAGGAATCGTAGATGAGTAAACTAAGAGTCATGACAACTCACAATCACCTAATGATGTTGCAAAAGGTTAGCTAAGACTTTATGAAGTAATTACTAGCATCTATTTACAGTTTAAATTTGCAGATTAGGTGGAATATTTTGTCAGGGATAAGTGCAGTCGTTATTTAGAGGGGAGTTCACATGAACAATAAATTTGTTCTTAATTTATGTTTCATTTTTTTATCCTGAGTTGGTATTGATTATGTAGAGTTCTATCCCATTTTATCTTATATCTCAATATGTGATATCTTTAAATAGGTTTAAACAGTATGACATAGAGAATGAAAATCTATTTAGTAAGCTTGTCAAGACTGAGGCCTTGATATCTTTCTTGTCACTGCTTCTTCTCTTTGTTTTCTCTCATCCTTAAACTACACTTGTACTTCCAATGCACGCGATGCGTGCACGACAAGGTAATATATTTGTAAGAAAAAACTGTTAGCAACAAACGTAATAATTGATGATAATATAAATAGACGTGTAACAATTCAGAAAATAATAATGCACTATAACACAAATTTTTTTCCTAGACGATATATTTTGAGTTAACTTACTCTAGCCAAAAATTATGCAAGCATAACAAGAACGTGGTCGCTACCAAATAAAAAGTGTTTAAATACTATCAAACATATATGCATGACGAAGATGTGAATTTGAACATCTGCTGTATTAGCTTAATTTCATAGTATGATCATGTATATTCATCTTATCCCAAAGCCCATAATTTCATAACCTGAGCTAGTACTTCCTGCTCTTGGCAATTCATTACCAATTTTTTTATAGAATTATACACCAAAATTTTCCGCTAGTTCACTGAACATAGTTATTGGAGGGGAAAAAAAAAATTACTTTGCAAGATTTCGGCGCCACACTAAGAACTCCTGTCTCTCATTAGTGTCAAGCTCCTCGAGCGACATCTTGGCATTCCACGGCGGCCTACACAAGTAAAGACAATAACAATCAAAATCAAAACTTTAAACTTAAAATAAGCTACAAATCACCATAAATCAAAATAAAAGCAGCAAACCTGCGAGGAACTCGAAGGCTGCCAGCATGCAGAGCTTCCTCTTCCCTTTGCAGCCTCCTCCTCTCATCAGCCGACATCCCCCCATCCGAATCCCTAATACTCTCAAAACCGATCAAAAGTTTAGGGTATTAAACTGTTAATTTCACTCCATTTCTAATTTTTTTAAAATTTAAATTAAAAAGGGAGTTACAGATTGATGAGGAGATTGGGGACGGGGTTGTCAGCAGAGTAAAGGCGATCGGCCTCCTCGGCCTGCTCTAAGACGGCGTCGATGTCGGTGACGTCGGTGATGGACTCGAGAACTCGACTCCGCTGACGCAGGGATTTGCTCCTCTCCTTGGATTGCTGGACTTGTTGATTGTGATGGCGGATCAGAGCTCGACCTAATCCTTCGGATTTGTTCTTCTTTCCTCCCATTTTTTTGAGGATTTTTTTTTTTTTCCTTCCTCTCTCTTTTGGTGTTTTTGTTGGGCGGTCGAAGTTGGAAGAGAAAGGGCGAGGTTTTGAGTGGGAAAGAGATGGCAGGCCGCCGCCAAGGCTTTTTGGTTTTGGGCCTGGGCCGAGATTTTTTTTAACTCTTATTTGTTAAAAAAAATAAAAATAAAAATTCTTGCACGTGTCTTGGTAAGAGTTAAGAACTGTGTTCATTGCAGATTTACGTGGACCCTGAATGGTCACAGAAAAAGGTCAACTTTGACGGGGAAAAAAAAGAAAAGAACATATCAAAATTATAAATTTAAGAATCGTCAATAAAAGAACGTTACAAAATAAACGAAAATAACAAATAATCTGATCTGGAGAAAATAGAAATTTGTGGACTGACGAAACGAAAGAAAGAACATGTATTCTAGACAATTGTGAAAGCGATTTGGTCTGAAACTTTCTCTAACCGAACCGTCTAAAAACTATATTCTAAAACCAAACTGAACCGTCAAGATTTAGTCGGTTTAATCAGTTTGAACTGATTAATGCTCATCCTTAATATATTTGGTCGGGATGAAACTTGCTATTTAGATGGTGTTAGGACTACACTTGTAGAACTATTGGCGATCTTTTCCCGTGCATCACTTCAACTTGCAAACTCACCGCAGAAGAAGTAGTGCCAGAAAACGAAAAGTTGTCATGACTTGTGAGCGTTTTATAGGTTGATTGATATTGCATTTGAATTAGTATCTAGCCTTTTTATCATCTCAATTGGTTAGAATTGGATGTGCTCTAGTCAAATTGGAACAAAAAGTGTCACAAATAAATAAATTTTTTTTATTCTTGCACTATTTCTCATTTGAGTGGGTTCATGCAGGTTTTAGTTCTCAATCTGTTCGAGACAATTCAATTTTGATAAATTTTGACTTGAACCAATAAGTAATCAAGACAGATCTGATTTAGAGGACATATCCATATTCATATCCCATATATGGATAATATCGTACTCGGTAGGACACAAATATGTGTATTAATATTAGTATCCTAATATATACATAGATATTACATTTTAAATATATAGGAAAAAAATTTGGATCGATATCCAATAGCCGAACATAGGCTCCAGTGAATATATGTGTTGACCATACAATTTAAAATTATTTTGACTATTAGATAAATAGATTTGAGGTCAATTTTGATGATCTACAAATTTAGTCTTATTTTTCAAATATGCTAAACATGTTAATGTTAATGGACTACTTATTTGAGAATTTTTTTGTGTGTTGTGTCATATGAGCATCTATCTTATCTTACTATTTTCCTTATGTCCATGTTACATTCATTTACGATATTCGTATTTGATTTCGACAGATATGGATTAAAGTTTTTTTTTAATTATCAACATTCAATTAGTTTGCATCTCTAAAACCAATCCAACCTTGTTATATTTGCTCGATCAATAATGTGACATTTATTTCTCAAAAAAAAAAAAAACCCCTGAAAAAAAAAAAATAATAAAATAAAGCGACATTTGGACTATTTGTTCACTTCATGTTCAAATTTCCCTGTAGACCAAGAAACCCAAAATTCCCATACCTCTAACATAAGCAAAGCACATAAACACACCCCCCCAAGAAAATTCGAATCAAGTCCCTTATCAACAATTTCTCTCTCATAAAACCCCTACACCCCTCTCCCCCTCTCCACCTCTTCCCCCCAATCTCTCCCCTCTCCCCCCCTACTCTATTTTCCATTAAAAAAAATTCAGAAAACCCATAAAAAATCTACACCCAATTATCACCTCAATCATCTCCCCTCAACCTCCGTCGTCTCATGCTGTATGAATGAGAGGAGCCCATCTCAGATTGAATGGGAGCTCAGAAGAGCATTCATGCTGGAAAAGGTCAGTTCCCCAAAAATAAATAAATTAGAAGAAAGAAAAAAAAATCCATTTGGGTCTTTCTCTAATTCTAACATAGTTTTGAATTGGAATACAGCGAAGATAGATTTCAATGTGGACTTCACTCACAAATTATGTGGCGCCTTCTTGATTCCTCCTCTCAGGCTATTATTCTTAGTCTTACCCATCATTTTTTCTATTTTATTTTGCATTTTTTGAAATACCCATTAACAAATTACTTGAATTTTCATTCTTTTCAGGGGTTCTAGCAATCCCTTTTCACAGGTTATTGGAAGGTATGGTTTCGCTTGGGTTGTTTACGTTTTGAATTTGGGTTAGAATTTGATTGATAATTTGACTTTATTTATTTATTATTATTATTATTATTATTTTGTTTGCAGTTTGAGTGTGAAGCATCCCAACCTTTTTGGAAGAAGTGAGAAGTTGGATCTTTTGTGGGATAAGGGGCTTCAGGATTCTAGTGTTATTATCGCATTCAGGCGGCCGAGGCCTGAATGGCTCTCTCAGCAGTCATTTGTTATTCAGGTGACATTTTGATTCTTTGTGGTTCAGTTTCTTAATGCTGTGAATTTTAATTGTGATCAGCATTTAGCAATAACCGAAGTTATATGTGTACATGTTGAGTTATAGAGTTAAGAGTTGTGAGTGGCAAAGTAGCCAAATGATTGATTCATTCTTGCATTGTTAGAGTTGCGTCAGCCATTAATTTGAAGCCCTGGTGGAGAATATCTCATAGTTGACTCTATTTCAGCTGGACAAACTTTGATGATGACGACGATGATTATGCATAACCAATCAGATTTTATTTTATCTTATGATGTGTGCCAAAAGTTGTATGTATTCTGATTGTATAGAGTATATTAAGAAAGGTAGAGTATGTTTGAGACCAAAGGTATCTGTGACCTTCTGGACATTCAGATTACTATTGTATAGCCAAATGATGATAGCTATCTTTTGCAGCAAAAATTCGTGATATTGTTGCTGATAAAATTCCTGAGGATTGAGAATGAGAGAGCTAGTTGGAGCAGGCCATAAAAATTGTCAAATTACTTTTTTGCTAAAGTATTAACTAAAAGAATTTTTTTTCTTTTATGTAATATACATGATTGACATACATGCTTCAGTTTTTTGTCTCTGTGTGTGTGTTTTGTGGGGATAATAGAGTACTTAGTACATCAAGAAATTTAAAGAATATTGTTCAGTCCCATGTTGCAAGATTGTGTAATTGTATTCTATTGGCTATGTTTATAAATAGAAATTTATTATCCCTCTCTTAGACGAAGTCACTTTTAGATTGCTTACATTATTTGGGCATCTTTTTTGATGCATTCGTTAAAAGATAAGAAACGGAACTTGAACTTGGTTATCCAGTCTTAAAATAACAGTTGATTTTTCCCCTAAAAATTATAATTTGATTGCTGAAATATTTAGATTGTTCTCTTGGTTAAGTCTTTGACAGTACTTGACTGATATTACTTTTATTACCAGCACTCAGTAACACCAGAGATTGCCGTTCATGGATTGCCAGTCAATAATTTTTCTCGATCAGGGAGTGGGGGTGTCAACCTATGTCGCATGTCAGCGGGTGTGGATCTTAGTGAACCTGCTACTTCCCATTGGAACACCACAACTAGTATCAAATTTGAGGTGGATGCCAATTTTTTACAACAATGATAAAACTATGTACTTTATTCGCAATTCTTACAAAGATTAAATTTGACATAGAGTCTTCGTTGTTTATTTTATTTAAATCCAGCATGTCCGTCCTATAAACGATGATGGCCGCGCCATAACTAGGGACCTTGATGGCTTTCCCCTGACTTGCAGGTAATTAGACTGGTTACTGTGGTTTTGTTGTTGCTTCAAGCTGATAAACTGTTCAACGTTTTATTCTTGTGCAGTGGTAGTCATTATGATAATATGGTTATTTTGAAGCAAGAGTCACAGTATGCAACCGCAAATGATCATAGTTTTTCCAGAGTAAGTGATACACAATCCTTTTCTTTCAAGATGACCTGGATCTTAATCTAACTTATTCTTGTCAGTTGAGTTTCCAAATGGAACAAGGCTTACCTCTTCTGTCAAAGTGGCTCATCTTCAATCGGTTCAAATTTGTTGCTTCAAAAGGAGTCAAATTGGGGCCAGCGTTATTAGTCTCAAGGCGAGTACATTTTCTGAGGCTTTCAATTTTGTCCTTTTTTCAAAGATCTATCACTCACAGTTTCTATTTGACAGCTTGACAGGTGGTTCAATTGTAGGAGACATGGCACCTCATCAGGCGTTTACAATTGGGGGCATTGGTAGTGTTCGAGGTTATGGAGAGGGTGCGGTTGGCTCAGGAAGGTCATGCCTTGTGTTGAACAGTGAATTTACTATGCCTTTGGTATGTGAACTCCTCACTCTGCTTAAATGTTTTCATGTGTAAGAATGTAGAGTGCATACCCTTGATTACAAAAAACTCTGATTTTATACCTGTATGGCACTTGCATAAAGAGGTTCTGTCCTGACATTGTTACTGATTCCTTTTTGGAGGTAAAAATTGTATCAAAATTGATAATACCAACAAGAACATACTAAAACATCAGACTAAAGCCTTATCTAATACAATGTTCTAAATGTCGGATGTCAGAAATTTGACAGACAGAATTTCCAAATCAGATGGCGCTTTTCAAAGATATACCATGGATATTTAGTAAATATTGGGAGTGTCATATTGGATAATGTGTATTACATATCATAGATATCCGTGCTTGATGTGTCAAAGAATGGAGTTGTGGAGAAAGTTGCTAGCTCTTTAATGTTTATCCACTAATAAAAAAAGTTGCTTATATTTCCAAGTCTATAATACTAGGACTAAACATATATGGCATATAACTCCACCTCCAAGTTGTGTCTTTTCGACATCTTCTAAGCTAAAGCTTACAATCTCCATGATGAAAAAAAGGAAGAGACACTTAAATGGTGAGAGATCCAGGAAGAGAAAAACTTACTTGCAACAAGTAGTCTAGGAAGAGAAGGGGCTTATTGGTGGGAGCAGTTGATGGTGAAGGAAAATGTGCCAAAATACACAATCCATCTATAGTGTCTAGAATTGAAAGAGATGTAACATGCTTGCAAAAGAATTTAGGGTGTGTTTGGCAACAACTCAAAATGGGGCTAGGATTGGTCCTGGCCTCATTTCTAGCAAACCCCTATTTGGGAAAAACTGGTCCAGAACTGGTCCAGTTTATCTTAAGCCAAAAAAGGGCGTTTAGATAGGTTCTTTATTGGACCACCCTCCCCTGGTTCAACTTTGAACTGATTTAGGGTAAAACTGGGCTAGGACTGATTCTGGCCCAGCTTTTCATGGGTTCCCAAACACCCCCTTATGCTCAATTGAGCCATAATTATTCCTTTTGGGGTATTTATGTAATCGGGTATTAATTTAGGTTTAGACCCTTATTGAGCCATAAATCTAAACCCAATCATTAAAAAAAATATAGGTACAAATTGCAAACCAATATTGAACATTGCCTTGCTTTGAGGCCTAAATGTCATAGAGTATATTGGGAAATCTTGATATATCGCCAAAATTTTGCCGAAAACCAAAAAGGATATTGAAATTATATCTTTTGTGGCAAGCCTTATAAAGGGGCATATCGGTCGATATTTAAAACAATAACCTACTGCCCACTAGAACTTTTATGAGTAATGATAATCAAACTTCATGGGACACGACTCATAAGTGTAAAATCTTCTTAAGAAACTTTACTTTTGAACTGGGTGATCAAAATTAATATATGGTTTATTGCTGTGAATTATGCTCTCAATGATTGCATCTCTCCTGGCAAAATGCTTGTTCTAGAGACTATGAAGCAGTGTAAAAACTATTGTTATGTTTAGATGACCCTACTTTCATTATGGGTAATTTAGCAGTCCATTTAGAAGATTGTAAGAGGTTTCAAGGTTAACCTACATTAACCTAAGGCTAAATATCATAAAACCCCCCTTAACTTTGGACGATTATCAAAAGACCCCCTTAAACTTTCAAAATATCAGAAAACCCCCCCTTAAGTTTAAGGGTTATTAGAAAACCCCCCTAATTTTGGGGGATTTTCTGATAAAATCTCAAAGTTAAAGGGGGTTTTCTGATAAAATCTAAAAGTTAAGGGAGTTTTGTGATAATCCCTATATTTAAGGGGGGTTTTTCTAATATTTTGAAAGTTAAGGGGGTTTTCCGATAATCGTTCAAAGTTAAGGGGGGATTTCTGATATTTACCCTTAACCTTACAAGAGAAAGGTTTCTTTGACGGACAAATACACTATTCTCATCTTTGCATGACTAAGAAACATTATCTCTTGTATTCAAGATTATCATCTAAAAATGGTTATTTGATAATCAAGCATTCTTGGATACCTTGAGTAGCACAACTTCTTGCCTTATTGTGACAACTCAAGTTATTTCTTCCAATTGTCTATAATTATTTTTCCTTGTGGTCTCGGTTACCATGTAGAAATGATTGTCTATGGCTAACCATGCTTGCATCCCTTAAGTGGTAATTAGTAAGCATCACAACTTTTCCCCCTTCTTCTTGATAACTAAAGTTATCCGCTAAAGTATATAGATTGCCTAATTTATGTGTCAAGGCCTTTTAATATGAAGAGATTCCCTCCCCTTAAATTATATAGATTGTCTAGCCCTTTGGATTTATGATCAGATGACTAGACACTAAACATGGTGCATCGCATCATCCCATGAAAAGAAGACTTATATCATCTCATTTTCATACAACATGATGACCACCCTAGTAACAGAAAATTTGAGAGTATTCCTTTTTCTCTGAAAAGGATAATACTCCATCTCACAGTATATATAGTTTAGATTGTAACACAAACTCGTGATTCAAAAGTATGTTAATGTTTATTTTACATACATTTATTTCTGAAGAGAAAAGCTATGCCTAGAAATTAGAATATGATGATTTTTAGTTTCATTTGCTTTCATCACATTGAGAATGAATTATTTGCTATAAGAGTTATCTTTTTCTTTTCTGTCTTAATCAACTCATAGTTTAGTTTGTAAACTTCTATTATATACAAGAGAATGAAACTTATGAAAGTAGTTTAAACTAAAAAGATAAATTATTCCAGAAAATAATCTTTTTCACATCTATAATTCCTATTACTACTATTATTGCTCCAATAGTTAAGTTTCCCGAATAGGTCAATAGACTGTTTTGTTCACTGTTTTCTTTTAAAAAATATTTCTTTCAGTTGTTCAAATATGGTAAGCTAAGTTGCATGGATATGTGTGCGGGTACGGGTAGAGGACACGACAAATTTGTGAAAGGTAGAGTACGAGGACACCGTCAGAACGCATGTGATGAAATGACAGTTTTGGGCTAGACATGCATGAGCACTAATCGGTGCAAACCGAATAAACCGACCGAACCAATCAAATTTCCATGGTTCGGTTTTAGAAAAACTTTGATTTAGTTTGGTTTTTGAATCAAGGTTATAGAAAGCGTTTGACGGCCTAGGCATCGGACCCAACACCTAGAGACTAGGCGCCTAGACAGTTTTTCTATGTTTTTTATCTTTTGGTTATAATAATTGACAATCAATGCCAATGTTATAGAAAGTGCTAGGCACCTCTTGGCACCAGACTAATGCTTAGCGCCTAGACAGATTTCTTTCTTTGTTTAAATGGTGGAGGAGGTTTTTAAAAGTGCGAGGTGGAGGAGGTGTTCATAGTTAATGGAGGTCAGAGGAGTTCGAAGGAGGTTAGAGAACATAGTGGCTGCAGCGGAGGAAATCACGACCAGAACCTAAGTACTGCCGTTTGTGTAAGCGGTCCACGCTTCTATAGGCTCCCATCTACACAGGTAGCCCAGGTACTCCCAAGTACTAGGCGGGCTAGGCGCCTGCTTTTTAAAACATTGTTTGAAATATTTGAAACTGAAATAACCGAACCAACCAATCTCAATGTAATTTTCTAAAAACTCATGCTCTTTCTAGGTGAAAAGATAATTCATACTAATATTTTTAAGTATTTTAATTGATAAAGTTTCAATTTTAGTTTGTAAAGTAGTTGATTTGGCGAGCATGCTCGTCAACTTGGGGTATGAGATGAGTGGTTTGAAGGAGTGAGTGTTTTTGTAGCTAAAATTTCTCTAATATGACATGTCTATGCCCAAGCCGAACAAACTAAACTAAACTTCGGTTTTGAATCTAGTTCGTTTCGGTTCGGTTTGAAAAAATAGTCAAAACCGACTGAACCATCCATTTGCTCACCCCTAGAGTTAGATACGCAAAAACCTTTGAAATCGTAGTTATTAACTCAATATGGGCTGAAACGAACTCGATCCGTGTCAAACAAGTTTCAAAAGTGAATGTGAAATATAGGATATATGTTCAAGAAGTGTATGACAAGTGTTTTAGATTAGAACACGTATTGTATAATTGAGTATAGGTCTGAATAAATATGTGCATATATTTAAGGAGTGTCCAAGAAGTGTCAGGTACGGGTATGAGATGTGTTGGGTATACACACAGCTTCATGATAGAAGTTGTGATAATTCACTAATCGTCCCACTTCGAAAAATTGATAGAGTTTAAGGGGGTTTAAATTATGGGTCTTGAGAGTCAAGCGCAACACTGACTAGTCAATTTTGACAGTGGAATAAGCTAAACCACGTGTTGCATTCAGTAAGTTCTAGGGCTTACATTATGCTAACGGGCTTGCTGGCCCGAGGTGTGACAGAAGAACCCATGCAACATAGATGGTAAGCAATAATAAACAATCATACATAAAGAAAGGAGAAAATAAATATAAAGTATCTTCATTTGAGATCAAAGGATCTCTTTTTAACAACTATTCAAATGAAAATCATTAATATTATCTACTCATTCTTCTCTACGATGTCAAAAATTAAATAACTATAAAAACATTAAACGAGCTATCTAAACACTAGAATTCATCATAAGGGCTTTTATGTAAATTACAATAACTCTTTTGTCCTTACCATTAGGATCAGAATTAAGTCCAAGAGTACAAACAAATCCAGTAATGGCCCACGAATAAAAAAGCCACCAATAAAAAAAATCTAAAAAATCAATATATGACTAAAAATTAAAATTTGAAGAAGAGATACTATAAACAGAAAATTGATCATTTTTGTACCACTCATCAAGTTCTTTGTGGGTTGGAAGTGTAATCCAGTCTTCTGCCACATTAGCATCTCATTTGTCCACGGATAATCTTGTTCCTTTATCGGGTTTGATCTCAGTTTTCCTGCCAAATCTAAAACCAAACATGAAGCTGACCCATTGTCAAGAAACATCGCAAGGGCAACAAGTCAAGAAAAAGAATGAAAAATAATTTTTTTGAGGAATTAAAGGGATTTTAATACAAAACATCAAGAAGAATCTGATTACAAATATGATGTGGACCATTACAACTATCTGAGAAGGAAAACATTTTTGGGCTAATTTGTGCACAATAAGTCCACATCCATCTGAGAAGGAAAATATTTTTATTTGCTAGCAAAATAGGTTAATTTGTGCACAATAAGGTTACCGGTTCATAGAACATCACTAACATAAGAGGACATGAATGTCTTGAAGAGAGTCGAGCATTGCTCGAAGATACTCGAGAGATTATGCGGACGAGCAACGAAACCATACATCACAATTCACAAACACGAAATCTAGACAATCAGACTCCAAAATGATTTCATACTAACCGTAAGAAAAGGCCAATCGAAGACCCTTGAGCAACGCGTGAGCTTCGATATCAAAAGGGGGTGAAGGAGGGCTAAGGGAACTGTATGATGGGATGTGATGGCTAAGTGGCTAAGATGATCACAGACAATCTCCCCATAACTTGAATAGTTCTTATTAAGGCAGCGTCAACATTGATTTTAACAACATTAGGGGGTTAGAGTTGACCATGAGGACGGAGATCAAATGTTGCAAATACTTCCCGGGGTCGACATGCCCGGAGAGTGCAAGCGAGTGTAGACTTCCACAAGAGTGAGAGTGGCCTAGGGGTTTGGATGATTACCTCTGAAAAATTACATCGTACCTCACATTCCTAAACCAACAAGCAATTGCAATAAAGACGACAACTGGCAGACTACTGTAGGCTGTAAAAAATTACTGAAGACAGCCAATATCCGCGAAACACTATCGATGAAGGTTACAAGCTGACGACTTTCACGATAACAAAGGAGAATCAGAAGCTAATGTCTCCAGAGTACAAGGATTACAAGTTGACAATCCTTGTGAAAAGAGATCACAAGTATTGATCTCTTCAAAGCAAAACGAGGGACTTATCCCCGCGTTTCAGTTCAAAACGCGGAGCACATGACCCGCGTTCGAAGCCCCAAATGCGGAGCACATGGCCTGCGGCCCGCGTTGAAGCTAAATCACGGAGCACATGGCTGCGGCCAGCGTTGAAGCTCAAAACGCGGAGCACATGACCCGCGTTGAAGCTAAATCACGGAGCACATGGCCCGAAGTTTCAATTCAAAATCACGGAGCACATGGCCCGCGTTTCAATCCAAAACGCGAGCACATGGCCCGCGTTGAAGCTAAATCACGGAGCACATGGCTGCGGCCAGCGTTGAAGCTCAAAGCGCGGCACACATGGCCCGCTCAAGCTCAAAACACGACGCGAGGCTTGCTCCGAACGCGAACTCCGCGTTTTGACTCGTTCAAACACGATCTTAACGGTTCAAAGCTGTTTTGCGATCTGAGGGCCATTAACCCTCATTTAGGAGCGATTATAGGGGTCAGTTACACCCCTTAAAACCCCTATAAATAGCCAAAGGCTCGGCAGATAGGGGGTTCTCTTTTTTGGAAGTTGGAAGGTTTTGGCAAATGCTTCTCAGGCATTCGGGAGCTTCTCTTTTTGGGGATCTTCGGCGGGTCTTCTTTGGATTGGCCTCTCTTCGGCTCGGCTTGGCATACAAACTCGTGCAGAGTTACAAAACTCATATCTTGAGTTATCAAACTCGTTAGAGTTATAAACTTGCTTTGCGAGTTCTTAGACTTGCTCCTGCGAGTTCTTTTCCAACCTCGTCCCACGAGTCAAGACGGTCGGATCGTCAACGGGATACAAGATTCAAGCTCCCACCGCCACCGTGAAGAACCCAGATTAAATAAAGGGAAGGGTCTTTGTTGACCTTTCTCTCTTTTGTAAATCGGGCAACCGATCGAGGAAGTTGTAATTTCTTTTTATCTAAGTCAGTTAGAGAGAGATATTGCATTCGAGAGATTGTATTCATTATTCTTCAAATAGAATAGATCAATTTTCCAATTTTCCTCGCGAACAACTACGAATAAGGGAGTGGGGGGGGGGGTCTGGTCCACTAAGTCAATCAAAGATAAAGGGGGTAGAGGTGGGACAACGCAACAAATCTTGGACCAAATAGAGCAGGTGAATTGACAGTTGATGAAAGAAGAGATGATCCAAAGTCTCATTTTCCAAGTCACAGAGAGGGAAGAGTGGATTACTCAACATGTCGAATTTCACGACGGTGTCTCTAGCTAGAAGCGAGGCCATTATAAAGAGCTCTCCAAATGAAAATTTTCACACGAGGTGGAATGTTGTTGATGTTTTGGATTCTCATAATAATTCTTGTTGTTGTAGAGGGAGTGCTGTCACCCGAGCAAGATTTCATCAAAAGAAATATTGTGTATAGCATTTGAAGAGAAAGAGGGTGTGACGAGGCCATTCGAAGGCAGAGAGGCAGCAGGTTGGGCAACTGAATGGGGACACTAGTGATTGTCCGTGCGAAAGATAACATCCGTAGTGTTGTGATAAAAAGCTGCTGAAATTAGATAAACGTTCCAAGTATTAGAGGCAGAATTAATAAGATCCTAAACCAAGGTAATGTGAGTAGGGAAAGAGGCCGATTCAGGAATAACGTTAGGTTGATTTTTCATCTAGAGGTTGTGAAAAATAGAGATGCTGAGACCGTCACTAATTGCCCAAAAATAGCTCAACTTGATCAAGTTCCTCGTCCGTAAAATAATATGCTTACATATTTGAGTCCGAGGGCTTAGCAGATGGACTAGAAGTTATTATTGTTGAGATATTTTTCAGTGAGGACAAAGGTCATGTGAAAACAAACTCAAATTTAACTGCTAGAAATTACTATCTAATGAAAAAACTAGCAGAAATTCCTTTGGCTGCAATCTCACAATTGAACAAGGGAAAAAAATGACATGAAAAGTTTTATTTTTCAAAATTTGACACTTTTCTTTATTTATAAAACATGTGTTTGTCTCATCAATTTGATCATACTAAAACTTTAAATTCCTTTCCTTGCAGACAAAGGGGTTTGAAGGTGCCATCTTCATGGATTGCGGAACAGACTTGGGTACAGCTCATCATGTCCCTGGTAAGCTCATTCTTTTTCTATGTACTGCCATTATTCAACAAAGTTTATTAACACATCAAGGAATCATTTCTATATCAAATGTAAGTTGCTTTCATTAAACAAGGAGCATATAAAAAGCAGAGTTAATTGTTACAGCCATATTATGCCCTACAGGGTTCTGCTGGAAACACTATTCTTACTAGCCTAAAAGGAAATTGATCTGTCTTGATGCAGTATAGTCTCTTAAAAGGTTGTTTTAGATTTTTTTTTTTTTTTTGTTTGTTTGTTTTCTCTCTGCTTCTTCTTCTTCTCTTTTTTTTCTTTTTTCTTTTTCCTTTTTTTTTCGTGTGCGCACGCGCGCGCGTGTGGATAACAGATTCTATTTGTTTCCTAGTCGAGTTGATCAAATGAGTATATTGCCATATTTTTT
Organism: Asparagus setaceus; assembly: GCA_012295165.1. Classification (NCBI taxonomy): domain Eukaryota; kingdom Viridiplantae; phylum Streptophyta; class Magnoliopsida; order Asparagales; family Asparagaceae; genus Asparagus; species Asparagus setaceus. The sequence continues at coordinate 30,020,238 of CM022709.1, read as the reverse complement.
TAGCAGTCCCAGGTTGATTGAGACCATTATTTCTCATGATGCAGATTCCAATGTCTGTAGCTACATGATGATCCTCCAATCTGTTTCTTATACAGTTATCTGTACAAGTGATAACTGAGGAATTGATATGAGGAGGCAACTTTGTTTTTAATCAAAAATTTTTTAATACATTATCTTCTCATGACAACTGTTGTTGTTGGGGATCCAATAGAAGGAAGGAAGGAGAATGTGACGCATGTTTTACTACCAATTTTAAATAAGAGCAAACAAAAATATTGCAAATAGTTAAAATACTGGTACAACCAAAATATTGTATCAATGCAAACTGTATATAATCAGTGCAATCAACAACTTAAAATGGATGTCTGACCCATGCCACATTCTCCTTCATATATAATTATTTTATATAGAGGGCCCTTTCTGTATGATATTTTTGGTAATGTCTTGTTTGTCACCTCTTAGTGATGATTGACTTATATTGCATGTTATCAGGCAATCCTGCCCTTCGGCAAGGGAAGCCTGGATGTGGAGTGGGACTTGGATATGGATTTCGCTTCAACTCACATTTAGGTCAGCTTCGAGTTGATTATGCCACCAATGCATTTCAACGAAAGACTGTATACTTTGGGATCAATAATGTTACTTCATGAATAATGCAATAATGAGAGTAGTTTGTTGCAAAACTTATCGAATGTCTTGGAACTCCGGATGATGGCTTAATCTAACAATTGATGGAGGAGTTGAAGTCTTCATTCTTTCTTGAGGGCATACATGTAACGTACACTTTTATGCTCAAGGTTAACAAAGTTAATTTAATACATCATTCATCATGACTCGTCTTGAATCTCATCTTTATTTGAATATTTGTCCTTGTTACTATCTTTTCAAGCGTGATACTCTGATGTTTTTGGCTCTGATGGTTGGCTTTAAAGTATCCAAATTATACACACAAGCATCAAAACTTAAACATTTTCGCATAGATTGATACCAGTAATTTACATTTCATTTGAACTTGAACATATTTGCAAATGGTTCATAGCTGGTTATGGGAAAGTGATGGCACTTTAAGCTAACAGGAACATAATAAAAACTCAGTCCTGTTTCCTTTCGTTCCAAACAACTTTAAATTGCCGAGAATAAAAACAATCCACTGAATTTGAATTAAACAAGCATCTTCACAAAATTAATCTTGCTTGCCAGGGATATTTTATATGAGACATTATCATCAAACAATGAACAATTGCAGCAAGTAATTGGCATATAAGACCTTAGTAAAACCTTAAATTGTGTTCCACATATATCTTCTGAACATTTTACAATAGAATGAACATTCTCAGCACCATACTTGCTTGTATGGTCCCCAAAAGGATAAAGGAACAAACCATGATTTTTAGGTTAATTCCACATAGACCTCCTCTAGGATCCTTGTTTTTTTTAACTTACTTCTCTTGTAGTTTTATTGTTACAGATAGACCCCCTGGGTTAAATTTTTCTGACTCTTTTGCCCTTAGACTCACTAATTTCACCTAGGTCAATATCTACCAAAATTTCACCAAGGGTTAAAGAGTCAAAAAAATAAACCTAGGGTGTCAATTGCTAGTAACCTTGCAAGGTTCTACCAATGGGGATCCTTAGAACCAGCCCTATAGGAGTGAGTTGATCTACACCATAAATAGAAGAGTTGTAATTTACAAACTAACACTCTAACCACCCGTGAATGGTATAGATCACCCCTTTCTATAGAGTGTTTTGATAAAATCCTTTCTCGGGTTCTACCTATTAACACTTTGTGTTATTTTAGCAAAGAGAACAGGTTATGCGCACAAATCTAAGTCTAGATACAATCCAATCTCCTATCCTTTTACTTCAAATATCATACAATGGTAGAGAAAGGGGATGAAGCACTGAATCTTACATATCAACTCTGCTTGAGATTTTTGTAAGCATGATAATTTCACAAACAACACTGAAGAAATTTACATGATTCATGCTATTGTTACAAGCCAGAACAAGTTTTCACACCCAAAGCTAATAATAGCAAATACAATACAATACCTAGTACAAGGTCTACCCCTTGCACACCAAACATGAAAGCAAACAAGCACAAGTTTTGCTTCTTATTCTCACAATACTAGTAATGGGTCGAAACCCTAGTTTTTTCTGCACAAAGAGCTCTCATAATAATGAAAGCTCTGAATGCAGATAAGCCAAGAATGATTTGCCTTCAAACAACCAGATGACGGTGCGGACAAGCCCTCAAACCAAGAACTGACTATAGCCAGAACGAAACTGACAAAATAGCTCATTCTTTCATCTGGTTGTCTCAGTCTTGGGGATTCCCACAGGATTACGATACTTGCTATCTGAGAGCAAATACCATAATCAGCGGTCATCCCCAAGACCAGTAGTCAAACTTTGAGGAGACCACCGTCCATCATGTAAATGGACGGGCGAAAATGATTGATGAAGTACATGCTTGTCACCTCCGATCCATTGATGCTCGAGCCACTGCTTGCAGAGTTGTGGTTTCCACTGTCAGAGTGCAGGACTTCGGAGCTTGGAGACGTGGATATTATCATATGTGGCTTCTCCTCTCTAGCCTTGATGTTGTTGTTATTTCCATCTTGTGAATTACCATCCTTCTTTGAGTTTAGGAAGCGGCCCCCACTTCCCCTTGGGCGACGCATGGCATGACGGTGACGGGACTCGTGAAGATATGGCTGAAAATAAGGGGGGAAAAACTAGGTTCACATACAGGCACACACACATACAATACTAGAAAATCAACTTCCGGCGATAAGTTGCCTATTTTGGCACCTTCGAATTTTCTACATGCTTGATTGTAGAGAATCCTATAATCTGTTCTGAGGACCAATATATCTCTTTCTTCAATGTGTTCCACAATTATAATTCTGTTTTTACATGAAATGCATGTAAACAAATATCTTTCATAGAGTCCACAGAGTAAAGAGATATTATTGGTGCACATCTCTACAAGAAACTTGGAGGATTTCTAACCTATCTTGACAAAGACAATAATTTATGAGGTGACAACTCATTTTGGCAAATGAGCTTCCAAAAGATAGACTATTGGTGAGGCCTATCCTGCTAGTTAAATGGGGGCAGGTAGGCCACACTACTCTTATTTCTTGGTAGCTCAATTTCCTAAATGAGATGTTAGCTCATACCGTCCCCGTTGCCAATATACATTACATATTTCCACCATGGGAGATTGTGGATACCTTCCTAACTTTAATCAGTTTGTTTGCCATCTCTGCTTTAGCACGAGCCTGTCGACGCCGAACAATTCCGTGATATTGCTTTGCATTCACATATATTGGTATGTCAGCTGTCATATTCAGTGGCAAAAGCATACGCCCATGCTTCAAGGAAAGGGAAAAAAAAGTCATTAGTGACATACATAACAACATCTAGCAATGCATCGTAACTAAAGCTTGTGGATGATGTATGAAAACATTGAGTAGCCATAAACAGGAAGGTCCATAAAATTTTCAATCAATCCTTGGAGTCCTTACTTTTTTTATATCAAAACTTAATTTTTCTGACATATCTAAATAATTAATCAAACATGTTGATTTAGGATTATGACATCCTAACATAGTGCATCAACTCATTGCTGGAAACTTATTGAAAGCTAGTAAAGCACAGAGTGACCTCATCAATCTCCAGCAACCATCTACACTGACAGCCATAAGGCCCATAAAAGTTCTAGAACTAGAACATTGAACAATTCAAAACTACTTCCTGATTAGCCTCTGATGAAAGCATATCCTAGTAGTAACAAGTATCCTGCACCAAGAGCAAGAACCTCTCAACAACAAACATTTGATCTACCTAAAAATTAATAACAAAAGTCCATCTACAGAGTTTCAGGAAAAGAATATGCTCGGAGTTTTTGAGCTTTATGGAAGGCATTGAATTATATGATAGTTTGAACTGGACAGTGGTGCAAATCTTTTACAAGGGTTCAAGTTTCAGCTTCAACTTGTCAACCTACCATGTGTGAGATTCTACCCCAGTGGTAAAGCCTCTTGTGTCATACATCATTGTTTTCTTTGTCTAATTTCACCTGATGATCGGCATTTTCCTTATCTCAATTGCAACGAACTGAAACCGTGAAAAAGCCCATGAAATTAGAAGTGTAACTTAGGTGTAATATCCAGAAGATGCATAACATCAGACAGTTTTGATAAAGTCAAGGGAAACGAAGTTAACTGTTTCCCTGTCAGTCTTTTTAAACTAAAAATTCTTATCTTGAACTCGTTTAAATTCAAGTCACATATAAATTACTGTAATTTATCTATTTGTTAAACCTTCGAAAAGGGAACTTCAAAACTTTGTATTCAATTCAAGAAATAACCACAATTCCACTCCAAAAGATACAAGGATTCTTCAATCCAGCAAAATACTTCAGTCCTCAATAAGATAAGAAAAACTAACCGTAGCCTGAGCTCCATATGTTGCATACAGGCCATAGCATTGATCGACAAAAGGATAATTTGAGCAAGCCTACAATGTACTAAATTCTATCAAACTTCCTGAATTTTCTGTTGAAAAAAATATAGTATGGATGAAGGGAAAGTATACCATAGACTGACCCAGTCCCAATTCAAAGCGTCCTTGGTATTCAAATGGCGACGGCAGAGAGATTGTAGTGGAATTTTTCTGGGTCTTCTGACCTCCAGAATCCTTGTTGTCTGAATCAAAAACTTGTTAGGGGGTTAAGAATTCAATTTCATATCGCAGTAAATATGAAGGAATAGTGTTGGAAGTCAAAACCGTGAAATATAATAAATATATTTTCCAATTGAGTTCATGTTCAGATAGAGAGACCCTTGGAAACTTGAAGACTTCATACATTGCATATACTGAAATCTTAAAAATACAGCTTTTATCACCAGATGTTTTTCATGCTAAGTTTAGGACTAGCTAATCATTTACATTCTTGCAATTATATTCCTTTACTGCCCTCCAACTTTAAGCTATTAATAATCATCACTATTTTAGTTTTCTTGTTGTGTCAATCAACCCAAACCCAAACCTTGTGATGTTTTGAATTTCAGATATATTCTTTAGATTCTCAGGCCTCTGAATTCTACACCGTAGCATGTTAGCTAAATCAAATGTTTTGCAGGATCCTGCCAATTTCTTCAATCTTCAAATACTTATAGACAACCTGGCTTGAATTTAGACTAGCTTAAGATAGTAATGATGTTGCCCACATATAGATTTCAGAGAGCACATGCTATGTATCAAGCATGCTCCACACATTTGCACAAGAGGAAAGTTTTTAAAGAGAGAGGTACTTGAAAGTACTCATGGTTCAACTATTCACTTCAAAACTCGCTTACTGGTAGATTAATGCTTTGTCAAGTGGGTACTTAGAGAAAAGGTAAACTTCACAAAACTACCATGAATCATGATGGGTTTGCAAAAAACTAACATAAAAAATTTTATTACCCTTATTTATAGCTATCAACTGACAGTTCCTAAGAGTAAAATAAAAGATATATGAAGTATCTTAGGGCAGAATTGTTTAAACCATATCACATGCGAAGCAATTAACAACTTACCTGGCTGCTGTCAGGCATGCATAATAGATTAGTTCATGGTAGTTTTCTCTCAATAAATTTACAGTAGTTTTGACCAGAAACACCCCAATGTCCATGGTAGTTTTGTAATTGCCCATCTCATTATGGAGTTATCCTCCATGGAGAATGCTATTTGACAAGGAGAATTCAACTGGTATACAAGATCCAGATCTATAGTCAACTTTTACAATTCTTGCCAACATATAACAAGGATTAACAAGTCTTATTCCATCTATTTTAGCTTTCTCTTCAGCTATCTAGCTATTGCATACATCCATTTTAAAGGCAAGCTCGAATTCTTACAAATTCCTTCGAATAACACCATTCACAATGATTGGTGGAGTGTTCACTATTCTGCTAAACTCCTCTGCATCTAATATCGGCTATAACCTGTCCTTTAAGGACATCCTGTTCTTTCAAGCATGAAATGTCTTTACTAAACTTTAAGCCCCCTAATCACCTATTACGAAATTCTCACTTCATTATTTCAACAAGAGAACATTAGATTTGGTTTTTGTTTTTTCCAGCTCTTTCTTTCTCAACTCTATATTATGGATTCTCTATGCTAATCAGCCAACCACGTAGTTCACAATAATGTATAACCGAAGATAAAGAACAACGGCAAGAATAAAGAAGAGAAAATCAAATCAGAGACACGAGATTCAACAAGCTTCACCCCAAACTAGAGCTATATACTCAACACGTCGGAGTCTATAGCAATCCACTAAATCTTTATTAAGTCATTACTCTTAAAGTCCCTGACACTGCACCAAAACTTTGAAGTTGTGGTGAGTTTTGAGGGTTATAGTTTTATATCCTAATATGCCCCCGCCAATTAAGGATCCGTCCAAGGGCCGAAATCTGGACTCACAGATTGGTGTCTTTTTTTACTCTGCTTTAGAAGTTCGTTGGTTGAGGATCCTTCCAAGGGCCGAAATATGGACTTACAAATTGCTGTCTTTTTTTAATCTGCTTTAGAAGTTCGTGGCCAGGATGATTCAAAGTTGGATTGCTTTGATACCATATTAAAGTCTTTGCCACTTAATCTAAAGTTGTGTTGAGGGTGAGGGTTATAGTTTTATATCCTAATATGCCCCGCCATTAAGGATCCGTCCAAGGGCGAAATCGGACTCACAGATTGGTGTCTTTTTACTCGCTTTAGAAGTTCGTTGGTTGAGGATCCTTCCAAGGGCCGAAATATGGACTTACAAATTGCTGTCTTTTTTTAATCTGCTTTAGAAGTTCGTGGCCAGGATGATTCAAAGTTGGATTGCTTTGATACCATATTAAAGTCTTTGCCACTTAATCTAAAGTTGTGTTGAGGGCTGAGGGTTATAGTTTTATATTCTAACAATTACAATCTTGATCCCCTCACAACTTTTCTTTCTCTCTCGAGAAAACCTTAGGTTTCTTTCAAATTTTTCTACAAGCTGCTCAAATTTCAATTTTCTCACTTCCTGAAAATATGTATTTATAGGGTTGGAACCCTAATCCGAACACATATTTACTACAACAACACTGGGATGGAGCTTTACACTAAACTCTTCCATACAGCAACCATCTAGAACTGATGAAGGATCTCCACCTAAAAACACTCAAAATAGTTGAGACATGAGTTGATGGTTATGGCTATGTTTTACACTATTAGCCAGGGATGAAACTGAGGAACTAAGAACAAACCTATATGAACAAAGTAGCATCAGATTTCCAAAGAAGAGGAAATTGGTTGACAAATGATTCTTCGTAAGAAAATGATTAAAAATATATTGACAGTAACTTGTCAAACAACAAGCATGCATACAACTATGAGCAAGGCTCCTATAAACTTAAGTTGATAAGGAGGAGTGTCCACCAACTTTTATATCCATTGATCTTGCCTTGGGATCCGTGAAATCAAGATATGCACAAATCTCAAAGATGGGCTTTATATCTTTCACGGATCCCAAGATAACATCAATGGATAGAAAAGACCAGTGAATATTCAACTCTATCGGCTTAAGTTTAAACTCAAACAACTAAAACTTCAGTTTATGATTTGTTTTGTTCTGAGATAACACAACAAAGCACGCTGTAGTCTCTATTGATACCCATCACTAGATGACTAGAAGAAAGCAGGCAAATGAGGAACCTTCCTGACGATAAAAATAGTACAAGAAAGTGACCAGAACACAAGGTTTTTACCTTGAATTATCGAAAACTTGGCAGTATCACCACCTTGTTTATCTGAAATTGCCGGCCTTCGCCCAAACATTTGATCCTTAACCATTTGGTCCTCTCCATTAAGGCAATTTCCAGTTGTCGATTTCGATTGGGTGAAAGATTCTCCATGATAAAGTGATTGAGCTCCAATCCACAGTGGAAGCAAACTAGCTTGGGTTTGTTGGGGAGTTGAAAGCTGCCCAATTCCTCCATTGGGTTTGAAGCACACAGCAGCTTGCATCTTCAAGCACTGCCCAAATTGCCAAATGATTAGGCTGAAGGCTAATTTTTTCTCCAAAATATTGCGATATAAATCAAAATCAAAACATTACACATTTCAGTTAAGCATACTAGAATACAACAATAAGCAAGTTATTGGCATAAATCAAGATATGTATACATATATAAGAACCCAAACTTAGGGTGTGTTTGGCAATCTTTCAAAACTGGGCCAGTTTCAAACCTGACCCAGTTTTGAAAGACTTTTTGTTTGGCAAACAACATGGCCAGATCTGGCCCTGTTTTCATAAGCCAAGGGTCAGTTTGGCAAATTGCACAAAACTGGGTCAGGACCGGTCCAGACCCAGTTTTGTGCTAAACTGGTTTTCATTTGAACCAGCCCTCCTTTGTCCAAATGAAAACTAGTTTAGTGTTACTATTTGGGCTTTAAAAATAAGGTCAGGTCTAGCCCAAAAATTTGACAAACAAGAAATAACACAAAATTGGGCCAGGTTCAGTCGTGGCCCAATTTTACAAAATAGCCAAACACACTCCAAAATAGTGGCCTTAAACCAGTGTTCTTTGGGACCAAGGAGGGCTGGTCCAAAAGAAAACTATTAAGATAAAACCCGCCGACCCAGATCACCAGCTTTGTGTACCAAACACACCATTATATTTCCCCAAAAGAAAGCACCCTCTACCCTCGCAACTCCAAGGTAGGTAACTTATTCATCAAAACTGTAGATACCCACATAAAAGTGAGCATGTCCAAGAGAGAAAAATCATTTTACAATCAACATAAACTCAAAAAAGAGGAAACCTAACAAAGAACAAAAAAAAAAAAAGCTTAACAAATTCATATGAATAACACGAAAAAGGTGTGTACTTTACATAAAAAACATTGCAAAAGCTTCAAAATTCTCCATACCCACATTAAAGTTCAACAAAACGAGAGAGACCCATTTCTGAATTCGCCTAAAATGGGAGCAAAAATGAACCAAAGATAGCAAAAGAAACCCAGAAAGAAAACTTGAAATTTTAGAGACAATATTAAAGCAAATAGAAGAAAACTAGAAGAACAATTTTGAAAAAGACACTCACGTTACAGCTCAAGCGGCAGTTAGAGATTCTCTGAGACCAATGGAAGGGAGAGCAGGAATTGAGGAGAGAGAGGGAGAGGAGAGAGAGAGGGAGCAAGGGTATTTGAGCAATGAAAAAAGACAAAAGGGAGGTTGGCTAATGAGAGGCTGCTTTCATGTCCCCTTAAGCCTTTTTTGTAATGTACTATTAATTCCCATCTTAGTAAATGGCTTATCCACCTCTAATCATATATATTTTATTTAAATAAAGCACAACTTGTGGTGATTAAAGTCTAATTAGGAGAGGAGGAGCATAAATAATTTTCCATAACTTTGCAACATCTTTATAAGGTTAACGGCTCTTTAATTCCATGAATTTCTCAATAATCCATGTAAAATAGATTTATGTTTATTTCATTCGGGGAATTCCCATTGTTTTGTTAGTGAATTTTCTATTGCATTTTTCCATGTAGAAAATGAAGAAAAAAGCAACAATTTTTGTTTATCAATTATTTGAGTTTTTCCCCCCATATTATTATGATTACAGCAACATTTGAAACCTTCTATCTATAAGTATCAATCATCAAAGAAAATCTATAACAATTATTAATCATTTTACTTTGGTGAAACCTACAAAGCTACTTGCAAGAACATTAGCTTATTTATATAACTAATATAAGAGTGTGTTTGACAAACTCCTAAAACTGGGTCAGGACTGAACCTGGTCTAGTTTTTCTAGGCTAAAAAGAGGCCATAAAACCAGTTTAGTGTTGGACCGAGGACACTAAACTGGTTCAGAGTAGAACTGGGTCAGATTCAGTTTTTTGAGTGATTGCCAAACTCCTAAAACTAGGCAAGGACTGAACCTGGCCCAGTTTTATGTTTTCTTTTGATTGGTAAAAACTAGGCCAGTTCTGGCCCAATTTTTCTTAGGTCAAAACGAGGCCATAAACCAGTTTAGTACTGGACTAGGAGGGTAGTGGTCCAACACTAAACTGGTTTAGAATATAACTGAGCCAGGGTTGAACATGGCCCAGTTTTTGAGTGATTGCCCAACACACCCTAAGTCAACCAACAAAAACATGTAATATGGACAAGAAAGAATCTAGGGATATAGCCATCTTCCTGAAACCCAGGAGAACGCTAGTTTGTGCTCATACGATGTCTCTTTCCCTCACATGGAACCCAATTATTGAAGAAGACACATTAAAGTTCAAGTCGATTACCACAACGAACCGGACACATACAATGAGTTAAAATTCTAAAATGATTATCACCATTGCCTAGATTATCACTATGCGTGCAATAATGTTGGTTATGCTGTTGTGCCAAATTTACTTACATTATCTTTGATTCTTCCCCCCTCATTATTGCATGCCTAGTGATAATTTAGGCAATGGTTTAAATGAAGTGGGTGTGGCTGTAGAGGAACAGGGACCATCTCATTAAAGTTTCAAAGGCAATAGTCCAGAGAGGGGCAGTGGGAAAAAATATGGGCCAAATTCAAGAAAATTCCATTAAGTTTGATTGTTTTTAAGATAACCCCTTAAACTTTAGAAATGTTTCTTAACCCCCAAGTTTTATCAGACAACCCCTCTAGCCAACACCGTCAGATCTGGTCGTCCATGTGAGAATCATATGCATCCAAATGTCACTATTAGGGGTGGGGGGAGCTTTTTTATCCTTTTTTTAATTCTAATTAAAAAACCCCGTAATTAATAGTAGTTAATGGTTAATTTATTTAACAATTAGAGTGTTAATTGAAAAAGGACTATTTTGTTATTGTTTTTATTGGTTCATTATTACCATCATTAAGGTGGTTATTTGGAAATTTTGAAAACATTTGGGGGCATTATGTAACATACCAAACTTAAACGGGGTTAAGTGTCATTTTTAAAATATAAGGATGTGTCCATGCCCCTAAATGTTCATGTCATTGAATATGATCTAAAATGTTCTTAAAGAAAGATTGTATCTTTTATAAACTAAAATGTAATAAACGTGTGTTATCAATATTCTTTTCATGTAATTGAGTTTGATATAGAATGTTCTTTAAGAAATAAATTAAGGGAAAAGAGAGAAGGAAAGAAAAGAAAAAATATATCATTGTAAAATTATAATTTTACCCTTGAAATCATAATGGCAATGAGAAAAGATCCTTCAATCATTCATTTTTAGTTGCCCTCACTTAGTTTTTAATATAGTAATATAGATTTCTTGGATCTTGTTGTAAAAATGTTTGGGTAAATTTCACAAAATTATCATAAAGTTGGAGCATTTTGCACAAAATCACCAAAAACAATCCTTTGAGATTAGGAGCTCTGACCTGAGAGTGAACGCGAGCAGAGAGAAGATACAAGAGGAGGGAAAATGATTTTAGAGCGAAAATATTAGAGTACATGAAGGGGTTTCTTTGAAAGTTGTATTTTGGTCTCTTTTAACACCACATGCTTTGCAAGTGAAACATTAGAATTAATGGCATTAGCGTTGGGGTTTTCAAACAAAACTTTTTAGGGGAGTTAAGCAAAATTTTCAAACTTTTGGGTGTGACGTGAAAAATGTGTAAACTTATTGCACATTTTGTGAAGTTTACCCTAATAATGATAATTTATGAACCAAGACAGAACCACGCGCATGCTAGTAGGTGATTCTATTCATGTAATTGAGAAAGTATCCAACAGACAGTCCACAACATTAAATATGCATCCAAGGAATGTCAGTTATTAGATTTATTCACGTATCTAAAAGTCTAATAATCCAAGGGCATACATCTTCTTGTGTATTTAATGCCGTTAATGCAGATTGATTTGTTACTTTCTCTTTGTGATGAGAGGAGTGGATTACTATTTTAGCCTCTATCTTTTCTAGATATGAATAAGAACTGCATGCTCATACTCGTATGATCGTATGATGCGGATGGTTCTGATATGAATCAGACTAATGAACCCTATAAGAAATAAATGTAATTACTTTTCTTAATTGCTAATAAGCTCTCCACTAAGCTTGGAGATTTTGTCTACAAATTTAGACACGCATGTTTGCTGAGGTGGGTCCCAGTAGATAGGCCGTCCTACGGCTCATACCATCTGGGAGACAAACCTATGTACGTCTGTGTTTTCTTCCTCTATAAGAAATAGCGGCTGCCTAAGAGACACTTGCACCGCATTAAGGAAGCTAGAAAACTATTGAGCTGCAGTGCAAATCTTTTCTTGTTCTCTGTTTTTTGTCCTTTTCTATGAGCTTATCTGGATAAAGTAGACAAGGACTTTGGTTTTAATCTTTCCCTCAAAAGATAGAAATTATTTGCAAAAAAGAAAAAAATGATAAAAAAAGGAAATTTTTTATATGGGGGTATATTTTCAATTTTAGGTACCCATATTGGTTTTTTTTTGGCTTAATAGTATTTGAAAATCTATAACTTTTTAAACAGTATACAAGATATATTTTATTCTAATTTTCTACTTTTTAATACCTGGGCCATGTTTTCGATTAGGTGCTTGTTTTACTCCCGGATTAATTAACTCACTGTACTACTTGGATATAATGATCCAATGGACTATTGTGAGTTAAATCTTTATTAATTTGTTTGATTCAGTTTGTTACTAACACCATTGATGTCTACTTCATGCTTGAGAACTTTGGTTTATAAGGTCATATATGATTATACAACTATCCACAATGCTCTTTTGCTAATCCGAGTAATTTTTTTAGCAAGTCTGAATAAATTTTGGCAAAGTTTCGGGACATTTTAAGATATTCCCTAATGCAGAAAAAAAAAATCAGAGAAGATATAATTATCATTTTTATTGCATAACATGTTCTAATTATTTCTAATATACACAATACCATTGTTAAAAAAAACCTTCATTCTGAAAATATCATTTAGGATACTCTAGCTACAAACTAGCAAATATACATTATATGAAGAGGATCTTGGGTATGGTGACTCATTTTGTAAAATGAGTTTACCCACTCACTACAAAATGAGCCTCACCGATGTATTGCTTGATTTCGCGTAACGTTGGTGACTTGACAATTTTGCAAAATGGTCGTCACCATACATTTTTTCCTTATATAAAAGACATTTTTTTAGAGAAAATTAATGTAAAAGGCAATATATATACAATTAGATGTAATTAATTAAGTCTAATTTCACTTTCTGAATATTCTTTTAAATTTAATCCATCTATTCGCAACTCTTAATCTGATATTTTTGTCATTGAAAAAAAAAAATTGTATTTTCATGTTGAAAACAGTTGGTCTAGATAAGGAATGCCGGGTTACTCTTTACTTTTCTTTTGCTTGAGATGACACCATTGTCATCTTTAACATGAATTATCAATGTTTTCTGTATATGTAGCTATCCTCATGATTTTGATGTGAATGGAAACATGATGTGTTATCATGTGTCGCTACTTGTACTTGACGAGCTCCATGCTATGTGACAATTGTTGAGATGCATCAAAGTGGAAGTCTACCAATCTATGCTATAAAAGAATTAATTAAAAGGAGAATAAAAACAAAACAAAATGAAAAATTAAAACTAAAAATGAAAAAAGAAAATAAAAAAGAGCAGATGGGTTCTGTTGGTGTTGGGATCCACGTCAGAGTTTAGATGGTCCCAAACACAGTGCCATTATATGCATCATCGTCATTGAGTGGGTTCCTCACTAAAAACAAGCTACACATACTGCATACACGTGAAGAGTGTAGTTATCTCCCGGTGACTTTACCTTCCAACTTTTTTCCCCCACTAAATTTACTATCCATAAAGTTTCATTGTTGCAGATGAGTGCACTTCCTATCAGTATCAGAACCCCGCGGGGTTCCCTGTGCCAAACAGGGGGGCATGGGAAAAGACCAAAGTACCCTTGCACTTTCAAAACGAGCGGCTCAGAAAGCCCCGCACTGTGTGCCCCGCATGGTGCAGGGCGTTCCGAGAGGATGTGTACTCGTTGTAGATAGACCGCTAAATTAATTTCCCCGGCCATTTTACCGTCATGTCGGCTCACTAATTTCACCAAGAAGCAATTTAACTAGGGGTCTGCACGTACCAATGAAACTATAGGATTGTAAATTCAAAATAACGGTACTTAATATAGAGGGTTTATATACAATTGACCCAGAAGTTATGGTGTTTACATATATGTACACATTACCTCGTGTGGTGACTTTTCCTCCCACCTTTTTTCCCTATGCTTCTTTATAAATTAGGTTGGATATGAATAAAGTGAGGAATTTGATTGGAATATTAATATTGGTGTATCTTTATGATCTGCAAATAAAATAATAATAGATGAGATGGTGTTTCAATCTATCCTTAGTAGCTCTAGTTCACTTTGGTAAAATAGGAAAGAAAAGGTTTAATCCAAATGTGTGGCTCAAATCTATATATATACGTTAAGCCATCTAATGGTGAGGGTCACATTGTCACTTTAATTTATTTTGTGACAATGCTTCCTCACAACCAAATCCCCACTAGTTCTGAAAGGGTCTACTTATTTGACATATGAAGCAGACAGAAGTAGCATAAGAGCATGACTTTACTTCTGTGATTTTGTAAAGATAATGGTGAAAGGTATGCACCTCTGAAATTTATTAACAATTTCACAAAGTCAATGTTTGCACAAAGTTGGGGTGCAAAATAAATAAAATCAAGTTTTTTGAAGATTAATTCTTTGTGCATTCTTTAGGAGATAACAAGCGGTCGGACTAAACTCTCCAATATGTGTTCCATTAAGAAGATATATTATCATTTTGAATAAAAAAGTGTTTTGAGATATAGAACGGCTTGGATTTTTTTAATTTTTCAGAATGCTGAAGATTGTTCTCTGTGCTTTAATGAGAGTAACAAATGTAGAACTTTATAAGCATGATTAATCCAAAGAGATAAACATAATAAGAGAGCGGAAGCAATACCTGAATCCATAAAGATCTGAATTAGGGTTTGAGATCTTCTAATCTTGAGGGTCTCTCTATAGCCAAATTTCTCTCTAGATGGGGGTGAAGAGAATTAAAGAACGTAACCCTAGATTAGGGACCATAACCCCATATATATAGGTGTTGTACTTTTACAATTTGGCCCCTCATCAAATTGTAATTACAACCTGATGTCTGCACATTTAGCCCATAATTTATTTAAATACCCATTAACTCAAATTGATTGATAACTTTAGTGGGTTAGTCTTAAGTATAGCACTACACATTAATGTAACATATGTGCCCACAAATAGATTTAATTAGATTTAAATCTAACAATCTCTCACTTGGGCACCATATGTTTCCTTGAAAATGTGTATAACCTTATGAGCTCAAAATTGCTATCAGTGATAAGGGTATCTCCAAACAATCTCGTCCATTGACTATATCAATATAAGATCAAAGCGGTCTTCGTCACATTTATCGTGACTAAACCCATCAATGGTCACATATACTAATACAGTCAAATGACATAGATCAATCATGGATGTGCAGCATGAAAATTACATGCAATGTGATCTGTGCATGTCTATTTTCAACTGGTCCTACCTTAAACTTTAGTGAGGTCATCCTCAAACATAATGTAGCAGAGTGTTTAATCCGAATACTTTATTCTGATCAGAAAATAACCAAACATAAATATGTCCAAAATACACATAAAGCAATAAAATTAAAAAACTCCCACTAAAACATGATATCCTCAAATATTACAACACCCATATGAGCAGTGTGCCCATGAAAGATCTTGGGTGGTAATTCTTTAGTAAGAGGATCAGCTATCATGGAGTTTGTCCCAATATGCTTTATGGATATCTGACCACTCTGTACCCTTTCTTTCACAACTAGGAACTTAATGTCAATATATTTTGACTTAGTTGAGCTCCTGTTGTTATTGGAATACATTACTGCTGATTTATTGTCACAAAATAATTTTAGTGATCTTTCAATATTTTCCAGAATGCGCAGTCCAGTGACAAAATTTCGCAACCATATTCCATGATTGGATGCCTCATAGCAAGCTACAAATTCTGCTGCCATAGTGAAAGAAGCTACAAGTGTCTATTTGACACTTTTCCATGATATAGCTCCTCCAGCTAACATATAAATGTAGCCTGATGTAGACTTTCTGCTATCTTGGCATCCAGCAAAATCACAATCAGAATACCCAATGACCTCCAACTGTTCTGATTTCCTGTATGTGATGATATAATCTTTTATTTTCTGAAGATACCTTATAACCCTTTTGACTGCTATCCAATGATCCATACCAGGGTTGCTTAAGTATCTACCTAACATACCAACAATGTACGTAATATCCGGACGCGTACACACCTGAGCATACATTAGACTCCCTACAGCTGAAACATAGGGAATCTTCTACATTTCCTGAATTTCAAGGTTACTTTTAGGACATTGATTAAGACTAAATTTATCTCCTTTTACAACAGGGGTGTCACCTGGTCTGCAATTTTACATGCCAAATCTTTTGAGTACTTTATCGATATAGCTCTTTTGTGATAATCCAAGTATACCTCGAGAACGATCTCGATGTATCTGGATTCCTAATATAAAAGAGGTATCCCCAAGATCTTTCATCTCAAAATTCTTTGATAGAAATCTCTTGGTTTCGTGCAACATGCCTATATCATTAGTGGCAAGCAATTTGTCATCGACATACAGAACCAGAAAAATATACTTACTCCCACTAAACTTTTGATATACACAGTCATCAACAATATTCATCTCAAAACCAAACGAGATAATTATTTGTTGAAACTTGTAATACCATTGACGAGGAGCTTGCTTGAGTCCATAAATGGATTTTCTTAATTTACAAACCATATTCTTTGGGTCTCCTGACACAAAGTTTTCTGGTTGCACCATATAAATCATCTCATCAATGTCCCCATTGAGAAATGCAGTCTTAACATCCATTTGATGTAACTCAAGATTGAAATGAGCAACAAGTGCCATAATTGTTCTAAAAGAGTCTTTCGATGAAACTGGAGAGAAAGTCTCTGTGTAATCAACACCTTCCTTTTGAGTATAGCCTTTTGCTACAAGACGTGCCTTATACCTCTCCACATTACCATTTGCATCCCGCTTGGTTTTAAATATTCATTTACAACCAATTGGTTTTACACCTTCTGGTAATGGAGCAAGTTCCCAAACCTTATTGTCTTGCATAGACTTGTACTCCTCATTCATGGCATCAATCCACTTTTGAGAGTTAGAACTTTTCATGGCCTGATGAAAGTTGATTGGATCATCTTCCATCATTCCATTATTTTCCTCATGTTCTTGGAGAAGTACAATATAATCATCCGGAATAGCATTTCTCTTTTCTCTCGTAGATCTCCTTAATGGCACTGGTTCTTGAGGTTGTTGAGTTTGTTCTTCTGGAATAGGGAGTTGTTCAACATTGTCTTCTTGAGGTTCCAGATTCATTTCTTGAACAATAACAGGTATAGGAACTTGAATATTGTCATAAATGACAGTATGGATTGGATTTGATGCCAATTCCTCCTCAAAAGCAATGTCTCTAACCTTATTTCTCCCTCCAAACTCAACATCTTCAAAGAATGTTGTTGTTCCCGTTTCAAAAATAGTCCTGAGCGTGGGATCATAAAATTTGTAGCCTCTAGAGCATTCAGAATACCCAATAAAGTAGCTGCTAACTATTTTGTAGTCCAATTTCTTTTCATTTGGCCTATAAATCCTTGCCTCAGCTGGACATCCCCAAATATGTAAGTGCTTTAAACTGGGCTTTCGACCAGTCCAAACCTCATAAGGTGTTTTAGCAACCGCTTTACTTGGTACTCTGTTTAGAATGTAAGCTGCTGTCTTTAGTGCTTCTCCCCAGAGTGACTCTGGTAAAGAAGAATGAGCAATCATACTTCTTACCATATCCTTAAGAGTCCTATTTCGTCTTTCAGCTACACCATTCATGCTAGGTGATCCTGGCATGGTGTACTGTGGGACAATACCGCATTCCTCTAGGTATCTAGCAAATGGTCCTGGACGTTGTTCACCTGAACCATCATATCTGTCGTAGTACTCACCACCACGATCAGATCTAACGGTTTTAATCTTTTTATTTAGTTGGTTTTCAACTTCAGCTTTAAATGATTTGAACACGCCCGAGACTCGATTTCTCATGAATGAGATATAGGTACTCATAGCGTGAGTAATCGTCTATGAATGATATAAAATATTATTGACCATTCCAAGATGCCGTAGGGAATGGCCCACAAATATCTGTATGTATCAATTCTAAGACATCTGAATATCTGTTGGCACCTAATCTCTTAACTTTGGTCTGTTTTCCCTTGATACAGTCAATGCATACATCAAAGTCTGTAAAATCAAGGGAATCCAAAATACCATCAGACACAAGACGCTCAACTCTACCTTTTGAGATATGACCCAAGCGCTTATGCCATAATATTGCTGAATTTTCCTTATTTAATTTACGTTTAGTACTACGTGATTCCACATGCAGGATTTCATTATAAGAAGCAATTGTATCAAGCATATATAGGTTATCGTAAGTACTTAAGAAACCAGTTCCCACAATATTTGAATTTAAAGATAAACTAGCCTGATTATTTTCAAATGAACAATAATAACCTGATTTGTCCAATAAGGGAATAGAAACCAAATTCCGTCTAAAAGACGGTACTACAAAAGTATCTTTTAAATTTAAATAGGAACCAGTTCCTAATAATAACCTAAAGTGCCCTATTGCTTCCACATCTACCGATTGTCCATCGCCCACTGATAATCACAATTTTATTACAATTTTATATCCCTATTTCCTATTGAATATGAATAAATATCTTGCTAATAATTGTTTTATCTTATATTGCAGATAATGAAGTATTAATGAATAAAAGCCCAAATGACTCTAATTCTCGATTTTCTACCTATTTTTATAGTCCACATATGAAGACAAACGAAGGCCCAAGATATCAAGAAGATCCAAGAAGGAAATCATGCAAAAAAAGGCAAAAACGACCAAAGTCGGTGCGAACCGATCGGTTGGCCAACCGGTTGGCTAACCGGTTGGCTAACCGGTTGGTTTCGGTCGTTCAATTCGCGTGATTCTTCTCCTATTTTGGCTTGGTTTGATCCAACGGTTCACATTGATTGCGTTAGGGTATAAATATGGGTTGTATCTGAGGGTTTAGAGGTGTGAAATATTTTGTAAAACTCCTTTTGGAGAGAAAGGGTTGCTTTTGTTTGAGAGTACCTTTCATTGTAATAATTTTTCCTCAATAAATAAATATTTTCGCCCCTTCAATCCCATCTTCTTCTTCTTGTTCAAGGACCGAAAGGAGGATGAGTTGATGATGATGAGTTGCGTTTCTCTTTATTTCTCTTATTTATTTCTTTTTCTTTCTTGTTATTTATTTGCTTTGTAGTTTAGATTTAATAGCTTTTGTAGTTTAGATTTATTTGCTTTGTAGTTTAGATTTAATAGCTTTTGTAGTTTAGATTTAATTGCTTTGTAGTTAGATTAGTTTAGAATTTTTCTTTTCTTTTTATTTTCTTTTCTTTTTCTATTTGTTTGAATTTCCCAAGATGTTGAACTAAACTCTTGTGGGGATCTAGGTTGCATGAAACTAGTCTAATCTCTTTTGTATTTATGAATCATCTCTCTTATGCTTAAAAGATCATGTTTAGGTTAATCAACTAGAGAACTGATCGATAGAAGAAGAATTTGATAGTTTATGCTTTCCTTAAGTGGTTTGATAGGCTATGCTTATGAATTCTAGGATTATTATCTTGTTATTACTCTCTTCATGAGTTTGAATTTCAATTAGGTGATAATTTGATAAGTTATGCTTTCCTTAAGTGGTTTGATATCTTATGCTTAATAAATCTAATATGAGATGTGGTAAAAGAGAATTTTTCATAGATTATAATTTGAGTTAGCTAGTGGATTCAATTCTAGATTCCTTCATCTCTCTTATTGACTTCTCATCTTTTTAATTGTGATTTCTTTCACACACAATCCAAATCCACTCTCTCATCACTTCATCATGCTTTCATACTATCTTGAATAAAACCCTAATTGTCACGCATAATTTGAGAACTGAACTTGAATTAAACACTTCCTATTTCCCGTTCTTCGTGGGATCGACAATCTTAAATACTATAACTTGACAATGGTTGTGCACTTGCGACTATAAAAGGTAAACACTCGCTTTTGCCCATCAAGTTTTGGCGCCGTTAGGTGTTAAGTAGAATTTTTTCTTAGTTCTTCAACTTGTGTGTTTGTCTATTGTGAATGACAAAAGGAGCTTGAAGGCAAGGAGTTGAAGATTCGAGATTGAAGGTTGCCTCCAACGAGGCTTTGCATTGCTTTTGCGCAGGTAACTCTTCTCTCTAGTATTTTTAATTCCACCCTATAGGTAGTTCATCACATTAGAGACAATTAGGTTAATAAAATAAAAAAAAAAAAAAAAATTGACATTCTTTCTTGTCGACCATAATTAAAAAAAAAAAAAAAAAGATTTTTGTTTTGCATCCTTTTAGTTGCTTTTAATTTCTAGGGTTGCATATCATATAATAGTAGGAATTCACCAAAGTGATTTGAGCATCTTGATTTGGCACTCACTGAAAAAAAATCATTAAGGGCAAAACCCACTAATCAAGATAAGGTGAGGGATTTCATCACCCTTTCCTTAGCCTAAAATCGCTAATTCCTTACTACACAACCCAAGCCTCTTAAAACTGATTAGGCGTTGGCCCCTAAGGATTCGAGCTCAATAAGGAACAAGAAATCTTAAGTGAACGGTCTAAAGTTTATTTGGATTAATTGGTGTCTAAGGCAAGGTTTAGGGGTTGCGTGAAGCCATGAAACGAGGTACTTAATTGATCTTTGATCTCCTCTAGTACTATCCTTACGGCTAATTACCCAAGTAAACTTTGATCTTTTCACTTAGGAAGTTTTGGTTAGGAGCTGGTCTAAGTCAAGTTTAGGCTTAACCCTAGAGTTAGGGTGATTGAAAAGTGATTGTTTTGATTTGTTTTAGTTAGTTTTTCTTTTCTTTTTCTCATCATCTTCTTAACTTTTTCTCTTTTTCTCATCTAAAAAAAAAAAGGAAAAACTAACTTTTTCTCTTTTCCTTTTCAAAAAACTTGATTTTGGTGTATGCAAACTTGGGTTAGGGACAATACCAATCGCTTAATTCGTCTTGATTCATCACCTGAACCCAACGAAATGGCCAACCCTCCCGTTCTTCAAGATATATGCTACCCAACTAGGAATGCAATCCCTTCATGCATTAAACTCCCAAGTCACTGGAACCAATTTGAACTTAGACCGCATTTCATAAACATGCTTCGAAATTCTTAGGAGTCAAAATGTAAGACGATATATTTTATCTCCGAATTTGAAGAAGTTTGCCTAATGATTAAAATGAAAGACTTAACCGAGGACGATCAAGCTTGATTTATCCCTTCGCACTTAAGGACAAAGCAAAAAATGGCTGTATAGCTTACCAACAGATTCCATCTCAACTTGGGTTGAGTTTGTAAAAGTGTTTCTAAAAAAATTCTTTCCTATTCACAAAACGGTCAAGCTTAGGAACGACATTCAAAACTTTAGAATTGTCCTGTGGGAACCCTTTTGGAAGTACCGATAGATTTAAGGATCTTCTCATCCAATGTCCTCATCACGGTCTAGAGAAATGGCCTATGCCAAATTATCTATGAAGGATTGGATTATTCTTCAAAAACATCCTTAGAATCTATGTGTCAAGGGGATTTCATGAAGAAAAACGCTAATGAAGCTTGGGATTTTTTAGAGAGTTTATCCGAAAAAACCATGCAATGGGAACATTGCGATGATCGAGTCTCCTCAGTTTCCCAACCAAAAACCAGTGGTCTTTCCTTAGAATCGAATATAGCCGCTGAAGCAAAGATGGCGACAATCATGCGTAGGTTAGAAGCGTTAGAAGTCAAAGAACGAGTTCCCGCTCAAATCAATCAAGTTTCAGCCTCTGGGTGTCATAACTGTCTGTCTCCATCTCATGTTTCAGAGGAATGTCCTCTTTTAGGATCCGGTCAGCCACTAGGTCAGGTCAACGCTGCATTCCAGCGTCCGATGAATGATCCGTTCTCTTCAACTTATAACCCAGGTTGGAGAAATCATCCGAATTTTGCATGGAACCAGGGAAACTACTCCACGAACCAAAATTTCAATCCAGCTTCAACCCAACAATTTCCTAGAAACACAATTCCTCTCAATTTCCAACAACCGAATCTGTCATTTCAAAATCAGTCTCCTCATCACCAATCTGCAAATCACGCTCCTCAAATTGCTGATCATGATAAACGTCTCAATGTTTTGGAAAAGGGTCTTGAAACTTTGATTAAAACCTCTACACAGTCCACGAACTTGTTGACTCAAACATCAAACACATTGAATTCCTTCATGCAATCAACTGGGCAAATCTTCACTTCCAACACTCAAGCCATAGCTAGGTTAGAAACCCAACTTGGTCAACTAGCTAATGCCATAAGCGAGAGAGAGAAAGGAACTTTTCCGAGTCAACCCGTGACCAACCCAAAGGACACGGGTACGAGTTCAGCATATGAGGCTCAGGTGAATGCAATCCATTCACTCCGATCAGGTAGAGAAGTCGATAATCAGGTTAGAATGCCTCCAAGCCAAACCCATGAACCCGATCAAGTCATTTCTCCTTCTAATGAATCACCCAATTCTGATAACCAAGAGCCTGAACCCGAACCTGAGCCTAATATTGACAAGTTCAAACCAGTTGCCCCATTTTCAGATAGACTCAGGCCTAGAAATCACTCCCCTCAAGAAGAGAAGATCCTAGAAACCTTCAAGCAGGTTAAGGTTAACATTCCTCTCTTAGATATCATCAAACAGATCCCGACTTATGCCAAATTTTTAAAAGATTTGTGTACTAAAAAGAGACGAATAAATGTTCCGAAGAAAGTCTTCTTTGCTGCCAATATCACTGATATAATCTCAAAGTCCATGCCTCTGAAACATAAGGATCCAGGTTGTCCTACCATCTCCTGTATCATTGGTAACAGTCACATTGATAAGGCGCTTTTAGACTTAGGGGCCAGTATTAATTTGCTTCCATACTCGGTCTATCAACAACTAGGTGTAGGAGAACTCAAACCAACCAAATGCACCATTCAGTTAGCTGATAGATCAGTCAAAGTCCCCATGGGTGAGATAACAGATGTTTTGATTAAGGTTGGAGAATTCATTTTCCCTGTGGATTTCATCGTCCTGGAAACACAGCCTGTTTCCAATCCAAAAGGACAGATACCTGTCATATTAGGAAGACCGTTCTTAGCCACGTCTAATGCTCTTATCAACTGTAGAACTGGTCACATGAAGTCGCTTTTGGGAATATGATCACGATATCAATATTTTCAATGTAGAGAATCAGCCTTCCAATCAACCTTTTGAAATAAATTTTATTCAGGAGATAGGAGAAGAAGAGAATAAATCAGACCTTAGTTTTGAGGAAATATTTCATGAGGAGCTGGAAATCTTAAAAATTGATTTGATTTTTCAAATTGAGGAAGCGTGTTGAATACATGTCTTTTGAATGCAACATTCGAGGAACTCTTTTCAGATGAGCTTAGTTTTTCAGAAAATAACCAATCAGAATTCAAACCCTCAAATATAGAAGTCATGTTTGAGAAAAATTTCAAAGATAAGCTGATTGCACAAACTTTTGTTAACAAAGAAGCTAAGTTCAAAATGCATAACACCAACAATACCTATCTTTATTTGCTACAAAATCATCGCAAACCTTGGAATTTTTAGAATTTGAGAACATCATTGATTATATCATTTTGGAATTCTTTAAATTACGGGGTAGAATTTTCAAGAATAAAGTAGGGTTTAATGTAGAATATGAGCTTTTCATGTTTTATCCGCTATTCTACATTTGTATTTGTTGTCCCACACTAATAATAAAAGAATTTATTCTTCTCTCATGTGAGAGTTTCTTGTATAAAAACAAAAACAAAAAAAAAAAAAAAAAAAAATAAAAATAAAAAATAAAAATAAAAAAAAATTTCTTCACTCCCTCATCTTAAAGGTATTTGCGAATTTTTATCATTGTTATTGGTAGAACAAATGTAAGTGCTTCAATTACTATCTGTTTTACTTTGTGCTTAATCGAGTTTGCATTGAGGACAATGCAAAATTTAGGTGTGGGGGTGGAATTTAGGTAATTCAATTTTTCTCTTATCATTTTTCTTTTCTTTTTATAAAAAAATAAAATATAAAAAAAAAATTAGTCTCTTGCCAACTTAATAGAGTTGATTAATAATTGATCTATTGGTTAGAATTTAAGTCTTCTAATCCTTAGTTAGTTCTATACTCAAGTCTACCTTTTATGATAACTCCAATTAAATTTCTCAAGGAATGATTTTCAAAGTAGTATACTTCACTTAAGTTTTAACTTAAATGTTTAATTAAGAGTGATGATATTTTTGCATGCTGAGCTTAGAGTGGAAAATAATTCTTCAAGTTGTCTTAGTCCAAATATTGTTCAAACATATATACATATATATTATACTAACTTTACAAAAAGAAGAGTGCGAAAAATGGGCACCACACATAAAAAAAAAAAAAAAAAATCTAAAATCTTTGGGGGTTTCATTTTATTAAGCCTAAGTTGACTGAGTAATTAAGCCCGAGGAGTATTTCTATGCTTAATGACCTAAGCCCAATTGGGTTGGGATTCATTGGCCCAAAACTCGCTAAATGGTCACTTAGAAAGCCCGATAAAACCACCAAGGAACACCAAAAATATATATATATATATATATATATATATATATATATATATATATATATATATATATATATATATATATATATATATATATATATATATATATATATATAAATAATAATAAAAAAAAAAAAAAAAAAAAACTAACCAAGTTTTTGTATAGATGTGTATATGTTCTTGAATAATTAAACTGGACTATAAGACTTGAAGGTTGTTTAAAACAAAGAGTTAGCATGTTCCTTTCAAAACTTTTTAAATTAAATTTTTGAGTTAAACTTTGTTTTGTATCACTATGGAAGGATTTTCTTGAGAAAATTACATTGGAGTTATGATAAAAATATTTTCTTGAGTATTAACCAACTTTAATTAGAATGCCCGAATATAACAGATGAATTGATTATTTCATTAACTCTTTAAAATTGGCAAGTTGGTGAATTTTGTGGGTATATTCACTGCAAACCCTCACGAGACTACAACTCGCCCATCGGGTAACCCGGGTTTAAAGGCTTGTTGTATCGCTAAATA